>JANVCC010000074.1:5835072-5912889 GCA_025345505.1 Todiramphus chloris collaris
CTGAGGCTCACGGGCATCTCTGTGGCTGAGGCTCACGGGCATCTCTGGCTGGCTGCGCTGGGCAGAGAGGAACGAGCACACGAGCACAGGCACCCACGGCACAGCCACCACTTTAAAGCACAAGCGAGCAAGGGAAGAGGGAGAAGCCCCTGTCCCTGAGTAAGGTTAAAGTTGCAGATCTGCCACGCTTGGCCTGACAGCCGTGGAGGGACCTCTGAAAAAACAACACCCAGTTTCAAAGCACAGCAGTGAGCAGCTACCATGGGTTTCAGCAGAGATATTTGGTATCTGCAGTATTTTTGACCCTTCTGCATGTGGAAGGTTGTTCCACACCTTTGCTGCACTGATGGCCTGCTACCTCCAGCCTATGCATGTATAAATATTATCCAGTGGGAACGAATTTACACTTCATACTGCTGCTTTTCCTCTGCAAGACCAGATAGTTTTTCCTACATGATTTCTCAGTCTGAACTGGTGTCACCAGAGCATCGTGTTAGCACACCTTGGATTTCTGTGCTGACCTCATTATTAACAATAGTTAGAAAGAAGTCCTTTCCCAAAGGGATTCTGTTAGTAACAGCTCTCCCCCTTCCAGCAGAACTAAAGTGGCCTCACACAGCCTCTGTACATCTTGGGGGGCTTACAAATGTTATAGCTACACCCAAAGGCAGAGAGTTTCGCTCAGGAATGCTTTAGCACCCAGAAAACTGCACTGGTCCAAACCAGACACCCACAATTAATACTGTGTGTCCTTGAGCTCCCTCTGCTGACCCCACGACTATTTACACAGATAGCCACATGAAGTACCGGTGCCGCAGCGATGCCAGCAGCATCCCCAATAACCCAGAGATGAATCCTCAGTCAGATACCAGGTGCACAGGGCTCCTCTGGGGCAGGGAGAAGAGGAATGTGCTGAAGGCTCCCATTTCCCAGGATGGGCCCCATCCGTGGCCCTGGCAGGTGACAGTGACTCTCATGAACTGTAGAGAAGCAGGCAGCAGTGACCAGGGGCAGCAGTGGAGCAGCCAGAGGGCTCAGGCACTCCGGCAGAGCACTCTGGATCAGGCCTCAACTGGGCACTCGACAGGAACTGGGAGCCAAAGCACCTCATGGCCAGGCTGCAGGGGCAGATCTGTTCCTTCCCATTTACTCCAAACGACAAATCTGCCTTGAAAATATAAATCTGCAAGGTTTTCCTGTGAGCAGCAACCTAAAGAATTTCATACTCGTCTAACCCAACGTTACGAAGGCATAAAGGCCGTGTGGCAGCTCTGCTGCGGGGCTGGCAATTGCAACAGCCACTTTCCACTCTTGGGTTTTTATCTGTTGCATCCTGAACTAAGTAGGAGTAATTAAACACAGCACGTATCTGTGACACAGTGTGAACAAAAATCTACAGATTAAAAGATGACTGTGGAAAGCTAGCGTGCTCCTTACATAATGAAAACAAGTTGTTGAAAGGCTGCTGCGTGCCGGCGAGCGCACAGGCTGCAGGCAGGTTGGAGCCTGCAAACAAGTGCTGGCCTCCGACGGCTCTGCCAGAGGCAGCAAGGGGACCCAGGAGTCACACAGGGTGACGTTTGGGTCCTGAGCACCAACCTTGCTTCTTCTGCATGATCCCAAGGAATTTTGCAGTCTCACTCTGCCTCAGTTTCCCTATGTGTAAATCTTGTTACCATACTCACTCTCAGTTTTTAGAAAATTATTTTCTATCTGTGGATTAAGGGTCTGAAATTATCTCCCTGCCTTCCTATTCCGCTCAGCTTTGTTTAAGTCTATGACTAACTGCGAGCGGGAATGTGAATTTGGTGTTGGCTAAAGGTTTCTTCCAGACAATGAAAGTCTGTCTTTAAAAATATCTATTTGGCTCACAGCCTATTGCAAATACTGTATTTAATACAAAAGAGTTTTCAAAGTACTATTAGCAAGACCTAAAACCTTTAGTCACGCAGTAGATTCCCCCTAATCCTATTTTCTTTTTTCTAAATATCATATGCTATTTCCAGGAAACATTTATTATACAATGGAGTATGTCATTGCAGTGATATTTCTGAAATGATATTGCTACTATACAGTATCAAATACTATGTTCAATATAAATACGCTCTGCTATATTATGTCAGAAAAAAATATTGGTTTAAAGGAACTTTCAAAATAATTTTCCTTTTTTTCCAATAAAATGAATACCCTACTTCCTCTCTCTGATCCATTTTAAACACCCAGCAGATTCCAATAGTAACAATTTAAACCTTTGAAAAAATCAGTCAGAATTCTCCATCTCGCTAAACTTAAACCCCACGCTGACATCTAAATAAAAAACTGTCAAGCGTTGAACATTTTGCCAAAGTGGTTCTTTTAGTTATATAAAATCAAATTACATCGAAAAGGGTAGAGCTCACTTTGGGAAAAAAAAGTTATGCAGCTCTTACCGAGTCACTTTTCTCTAAAATCTCAAATTGGGAGGGAGAAAAGTTCAGCTGGCTGATGGCAAATGATGAAGCAGCTACCTGAGTTAAAGTCAGCTCTGAACTGAGTTCCAGAGCATTTCTGACAGAAAAACTGCCTAACCAAGAGGTCTTTTTGTTCATACCCCACCACTCTGCAGCAATGGCCAGGCCTGTTCTCACAGCTCACACGGCTAACGGGTGCTGGCTGTCCCCAGCACCATCTGTGCCCTGCATGCACCAAGCCAACTGCCCTTGCAGCTGCAGGCCCAGGTAGATCTGCAACATGCCAAGCAAGCTACACCTTTGTCTACTTAATGATGCAATGAAAAATCAAAGGAAAACTGGAAAACACAGATGTGTTAGGCTGCGAAATTCGGTATTTTCTAGTATGGCTGAAAGTATCTTGAACTATCTTTATTTAGGAATTACATTGGTGGAAACAACTGCTCTCCAGGAGAGATCAGTAAACTTTCGTAGACACTTCTGTGGACTTCAGTAGCAGAGCCTGTTGTGTTGCTTTCCAGAGGTGGAAATTCATCTGGAGGCAGTATCAGTAGAAGATGATGTTGGAGTTCAGGTACCATTTGAAACACAGCTCCCGACTCACTGCCACTGAAGCTACTGGCCTTCATCTTTCCGCACTAAGATGTGCATGTAGGTGCTGGATCTCATCAGCTGGTCTTTTGCTTCCAGGACTAAATTTCTTTATGCTAATGTGCAGTTTCCCACTTTGTAAGCTGGCTCTGACTTGACTGCACAATGAGTAACAGGAGGCCGTGCCAAGCATTTCCCTTCCAGCCACCATCCTGTGACAGCAACAGTCAACATTTGCACTGGAATTCAGTATTACAGCAAGAACGGAAAAAACCCCGTCAGGGAACAAATTAGCTTAGCTGAAGAAATGTCCCTAGTCCATTCACTGCTTCAAAACAACACAACTTTCTCTCTGATCCTCTGCATACTTGGTCCTCCCATGAAACCCTGTTTTAAAATCAGCCCAAGTGGGATGCAGGAGTTCAGATGCTGATGTTTTTCCCTTAAGCTATGTAGCAAAGTAGTTTACTTTTCAGAAATTAGTGGAGCATAGATGAGATCAAGTGCAGGGGCAAATTATTTTTAGAGGGGGAAGTAATTAAGAGCATGAATGTACCTTACTGCACGTGTGCACTTCTATATTTATGTTCCTTTTTGTAGCATCTGAAAGTTATGCCTGGCACATGTATCTTAAAATTAAATGCTGCATTATTTCTCTAAAAGAAACCATAATGGCCTTTTGTAAATAATTTTATCTACTGTTCAGCATTTTACTAGCCTTGCTATGTTATACTATAGTTTTTATTGTTTTACAAGTGTTCACATTCTCTGGTGGGAAATGCTGTAAAAAACATAGAACCTTAAATAATTTTTTTTATCTACTGAATTTATAACGAACATGGGACTCAACAGACAGTTACTCGAGCTGAAAGCCATTTGGTTTGTGTCAGGGGAAATGCTGGTAATCGGGACAGCCTGCTGTTCTGCACTGGCTAAACTAAGGAAAACATACACAGAGTTAAACGTCTTTCACACTATATATGGAATTTTACAGCTAATGCAGCTTAGAAAATTGCCCAGTGCTTCCCCAAACCTCCCAGCGGATCCTTTAGGGATCATGTCCCAGAAGAACGAGGACAACCAGCCGGGACAAAAGCGTTTCTCAGCTCCGGGGATTTGCTCCCAAAGTGTCTGCAAGCTGTTTGGAAGTCAGTGCTGCTCTGCACCATCTCTCCCCGGATGCCAATAGCGTTTGCCAGGACCCGGGGGGACAGTGCAACAAACCTCCCCTAGTCCAGGATGGCCCAGGCTTAACAGTTCACAGTACTCACAGCTCCTAGCACAAAGTACTGCTTAGTCTGATGGAAGTGTATGTCACCATGTCACATTCTGTGGCAACAAAAGTTCCACATTTTCACATACTTTTACAGTACTTAAATCCTAGGGTTTTTTTTTTTTTTTTCTCTGAAAAGTAACAGATACTGCAGGTAGTTCCTCTGATAGTTTTAGCATTTTTGTATGCTACTGGCAGTCAGATAGCTTACTACTGTTATTTCTTCTATTTTCTTTTGTTTCCTCGGGGGTATTTTTTGGTCTTTTCCCTGCACTGGGAAGGCAGCTATCTGATTATTGCTTCACCTTTTGGTTATTTTCTGCCCCCAAGATTCTGGTGGTTTAAATTCCAGATCAGCAGAAGATGTAGCTCTTTCAAGACTTCACAGACTTTTGCCTCTAAAAATGCCTTTTTGTAGGAGCATGAGTTTTCTTATTACCACTTGTTAAGATTCACTGTGCCAGAGTTACAGTGTCATGGCAAACAGAAGAGAAGGGGCAGAGAACAGCAGACCAAGGCTTGTTCCCAAACTCAGGGCTCAGAACGCCAGGACCAGCATATGGGGCCTGGGGGTTGAGATCAGGCGCCCGAGGCACAGCCACAAGCAAGGATTCATTTTTTAATCTGGTTCTTTGAAAAAGTTTCATTTCTAGTCACCATGCTGCCCCAGGGGATACATCCCCCCTGCCAGCAGCACATGCTTGCCAACACTTCATCAACTTCCTTTCTGAAATAGAAACCGTCATTTTTCACATGGTCTCTCCCAGTATTGTTAATGAATTACCAACACTGATGCAGTTATCTGACCCGTTATGGTGCTCATTACTGAAGATTTCAGATCTGATTTTCAGCTGCCTGCTTATGTTTATTTAATTAAAATTATGGTTGATTTCAGGGTAGTACTTGTTAAATGTTATTTTCCAATTCACTTAGGTATTTCGCTAATGGAAAACAAATGACATTCATGATGTGCTTTTGCTTATCCCACACAATATACTATATTTCCTTTATGTTCATTGTATTTAATATCCATGTGTCCCCTACCTGAAGAAGTATCATTCTGGAAGAGTAAACACTCTCACTGTGAATAAGGCTCCTCCTTTACAGCGCTGTAGTTGTGTGGGTTTGAGTCAAACATGGCTAACACTTGCAGAGACTGCTTTTCCCCATGTAAATTATTATTATTATTAAACCAAACAATAATTAACATAATTAATATTTTAAAAATAAAACCCCAACCCTTCAGTACTTTCCCATTGGCCCTGGAGGGATTCTGGCACTCTCTTGATGCCAGGGGCAGGAGCTGGAGCTGCAGGTCAGTGGTCCCAGGAACTCTGGGCAATGCCCACTTTGCTGGCTGGTGACAGAAGCCAGTGTGTAACGCAGGTCCCCAGTGTTCTGCAGCTCATGCACTTCTGATATCTCACTTTTCTCACTCAAACAGTCAGTAGCAAAAGACACACTGGTGCACTGAAACACTGCAGAATAGCTGCAATATTTGCCTGATGATTTAAGCATCTGAGATACTGGAAATTTTCAGCAATTGTTTTAAATACTTATATCTCTACATGTGTATACACACTCTCTAGGATCACTTCACCCATCACTTCAGATTACCTGGTCATGTCTTTAAACTGTTACTTTTAAGTGGATGTTTAAGTCAGTAACACTATTCAAAGTAACATGATCTGCAAAATAAATAATTGTAATGAAGCTCAGTCAAAACAGTTTATTCCTTCCAGACTCCACCTCCCCTTTGCAAATAATAATATTGCATGGATAGGAAAACTCTAGCTTCTCAAATACCTCACTGTACCTGCTCTCTAATACATTAATCCTTGCTTCTTGCAGAGCTTTGTGCTACTGAGAAGCATGGACTAATTACCTCCCAAATTACTGGCACATATCGTCAACCAAAAAAATACTAGTCCTCCTCTCATTCAGCCTCACTTCTCTGCAAGCACACACCAAAACAGCACCAAAAGCAAATTTTGAATGCTCATTGCCTGAGAAGAAACAAGTTTGGCACTGGAGGAAATGCAAGAGGTAATTAAAATTAAATTAAAAATTCCCCCATGAGAAATGGGGGAAAAGGATTACAGAGGCCAAGGGAGTATAATCACAAACTGCTATGTGGGAGTTTATGTCTAATTAATAGCTTTCTTTAATGAATATATTATTGACAACATTTAAACACAAGTTAGTAGTAGCTATAGGTCAGAAATTATCCTTGAAGCAATTTCTTCAGGTCTAGCAAGTTATTATTAATTTAAGGCCGAAACAATGAAGCATGTAGGTCTACAGAGATGATGTGGAAAGTTAAACAATATTGCTGAAGATGGTGCTGTGATACTCTTCTAAGTTTCTCCTCACTGGAGAATCCTGGAAGCAGTCAGAAATACAATATGGCAGCTTAGAAAAGCTGCTGTCAGCCTGTGCTCCTTCAAACAGAGAAAACAAAAGACAACTTGGAAAAAAGGTGAGAGATGCATTTGATACTTTTGTTAGTTTTCACACTGGCTTCTCAAACTACCTCAGCAATAATCACTAGATTAAGTAAAGCCTTACAAGTGCTAAATCTGGAAGGTATGGAAACCAAAAAGAAAGGGAAGACAGTTTATGTCCTCCAGGCATAGTTAAATTCTGGCAGATTAAATTGGAATGAAAACATCTTGTCAATTAATTAGTGCCTTTATTATTTTAACTGACGTTATGCTGCCCAGTGACCTTTTGTTGAACATTACATACTGACTAAAGCTATAAATACCTCTAGAAGTTTTACTTAACAAGATTAGAGCTGAATAACACAACACATGATTGACTCTGCATGCTGGGACTCAGCATCCCAAACCAGCTCAGGAGGCAGTTTCCAGTTACACACAGACGTCATCGCTATCTTCGCGGAACAGTCAGCAAATGATGCTATCAGCAATATTTACCACGGCCACAGTCTCTGCCCCCAGCAGCAAGTGTTTGCATCCGTGAGAAGTGATGCAAGTGAGGAACCAATTCTCAGCAGTACAGACTGGATGGGTTAAGGAGGTGGTCCTGGGGGCTCACCCTGCAAGTTGATCCCAGACACTCCTCAGACTGTAACAAGTTGGGGAAAAAAAGTTCCTGTGAACCTACTGCTATGCAGGGTGCAGAATAAGGCCCCTGATGATCAACAGTCTTCAAAGGCCAAACCAGAAAAGTTAAGCCCTTCCCTGAAAACCTGATGAGCAGATTCAGAGAAGAAAATCTCATTTGCTGTGAGATAAAGCTGCAGAGGCTGCTGAGCATGACTGATTCACGGGGAAATGAATGGACAGTGCAGGTCATGGAGAGGCTGGAAGGAGTGGGACACACCAGAGGAGTTGTCCTAGGAAAAAGCTGCTCTTCATAGGCAGGGGAAGCTCAAAGTGACCCATCCTGGTGTAGAAAGGCACATGGTAAAGTAAATCAGAGCAATTGGAGGGAGACAGAACAAGCAGAAACATTGGATCTGAACAGGAGCTGTTCAAAGCCTGAAGGTAACAGACTCGACACTGAGCTATACTGTGCATTACTGTAAGTACAAGACCTAGTTTAGCAGCAAGAAAGGTATTCCTACGAAGTGGGCATCTGAAGAGCCATCCTGAATGACTGATCTGCACTTCCCAGTAGAAGTCAGCCTGTGACAGAGGGCTGTGACCTAAGACTGGGGGGGTTTTAAGGTCTTCACTCACAAGCCAAATTTTCTGAAGTTTGTTCACTACTTGCACAAAATGCACGCAACACCACAACACTCCAGAACAGAAAAGGCTGGTTCTGCAGGGGATTTTTCAGAATATGACACTCTCCTCCTGTGTTAGTGTTGAACTAATTCCCAGTTCGGTGCTGGGGAAATTGAGGTGCTGGAAAGAATCTTTCATAGAAGAAATACAACCAAAATCTTGACCATTTATTATTCAGCGATTACCTCATGATACTTTAAAAGAAAGAAAGAAGAATTTTAATACTAAGGTCTTGGCCAGCTCGCATTCTTCCTCACCAAAAGTTTCAACAGAAGTAATTTCTCATCGGCTGCTGGATGTGTCAGAAGGAGAGAGCAGCCAGCCCCTGGCTGGCAGTGATGCTCCCCTCCTGACAGCAGACACCAATTTGCCCCATGCTCAGCAGTTTTGTGTCCCTAAAGAGAAATGAATCAGATGGAAAACTGGTTTAATAAACTGGATAAACCAGGCTTAAGGCTGCACAGACACCAGCAGCTCCAGCAAAGTCACCGGGTGATGACAACGCTGGTAAGAGGCTAGGAACTGAAAATTAAAAAAGAAGATGTATCTGAAAGCCAAAGAGAAACACCTCAGTAATTTAAGTTACTCACTGGCACCAGTTGTCCCTGGGACAAGCAAGCTGAATGCAGGACTGGTGTTTGGGGCCAGGGAAAAGCAGGGACATAAACACATCATCATAAGACTAGAGCCCAAGACTCATCTCAACCTGCACCCCCCGCCATGGGTGAGGCCTGGAGGTCTGGATGGAGACCAAGCTACCTTCACCTGGACTTTCCTGGCTGCAGAGGATGCTCCAAGCTTTGCCTTCTCTAAGAGAAATACATATTAATGGTGACACAAAAGACAAATGAAAAATCTTAAGATAAAATAGTCACTTACCTAATGGAGGCTTTGCCTCGAGGACTTACTAGGAGACACACCATGTGCCTGATGCCAGCTGCACCATTTAATGCATTACAAGTAAATACTCAGATTCTACTTTAACAAGCCTGGTGTAAACTCTCACACAGCTGCTCTTTTGAGTATCTGGTTTACTCTAAAGCCCAAAGGTGAGGCAGAGAACTTGGAAAAATTCTCAGTTAAAAGTACCCACTTTGTAAATGAGGAGAGAGACAAGGCTTTGTCCCTGCAAAGGCTTGCAGTGTGCTCTGACTCCAGCCTGAGTACACTTCTTTGGATATATATGGTATTTTAAAATATTTTTTATTGTATCTACAAGCTTTAGTTTCCATTTGCGTCTAGTTCAGTTCGTTCTGATGGTTTTGTTCATATTTTTCAGTGTAAAAGGATAGTTGTTTTGAAGCTATAGCTTAACTGGTCTGGTCTCTTGAATTTGTTCTCACTACACACAAATAATCCCTGATAATGATATACAAGTGCCTTATAGATTATATGTTCACAGACAAAGATGAGGAGCAACCCTCCATTTTCAGGCTTACAGTTTTCTGCATGGTACTTGGTAACAGTGAGTGATGCAATTGCCTTCCCTTAAATATCCCAGAGGGATAATCTCTAAAAAGCCCACAGCTAACTCAACTTTTGAAAGGGTTTAGGGTTTTTTGGTTTGTTTTTTTACTGTCAATGGAGAGCTGGGCACATAAGCAGGATGTGCATAAAGGCTGGGCTACACAGAGATATAAATGAAGTCAGAAGCTCAAAGGAACTTCAGTAGCTTCAGTAAATTCAGTATCTGAGCCTGAGTTCGCTCAGTGTCTGGGTAGTTGTTACATGAGCAGACAGTCAAGTGCAAACATTAAGCTGTGAAGTGTCTCACTCCTTGCCAGGTCTTCCCACTATTCAAGAGTTTGCATTACAGAACATTTAATTACAGTGTTTTGACTAGAACCAGCTTTTTCCTTTCAGCCAAGCAGAAAAGTAACAGAGTAATTAAAAAAGTAATGAAAACTCAGTAAAAATTCCTTAAACCAAAGACCCAGATTCAGTTGTGATTTCAAAGAGCGTATGTCAAGGAAGACTCCTGCTCACTGTCATTCAGCAGGTTGTTAAAAAGTTTCAAAAACTAAATAAAAGCTATTGAACGTTATGAGGTTTTTTTTTCTTTTGTCTGAATTTTTAACTATATTTTCTAGTCAGAGCAGAGATGAGAGCACAAACCACAGTCAGAACAACAACTTAGAGAATTTCATCCTGCGGCTTACAACATTGTTTTATGCAAAGAACCGTGTTGGCTTCCATGGAATAATTCACAAAGGCAGTACATGCATGTGGCAGAATTCAGGCCCAAATATTGATTACACTTACAGGGCACTGCTTTACACTACAATCTTCCTAGGAAGTGTGGCTGATACTGCAGTCTGCCAGACTCATTGCATTGAAAAGCAGCATAGAAAGCTTTCTTTCATGGCATCAAAAGGTGCTGAAAATATGATGGTAATTTAAGCCATCATCACAAAATATATCCAGCCTTATGCAGATAGTCATGTGAATTTAGTTTTGCTGTCAAAAGCGTGTTTTTCAAATAAGCCTTGACTTAGGAGAACATGTAAAATAACATTTTTAGAATGTAATCTTTAGGCAGTAATCAAAGTGCTATTCCTCATCTGCAGTCAAAGTCCTAGTACTTAAAAACATTAATTTAGTCTAGTGTTACTTTCTTTTATGAGAATTTATAAAATATTATATAGGAAAAACACAGCAATCAGGATTAGCCCAGAATATAATGGGCTTTTAGATCCTTTAATGAGTTGTGTAAGAACAGAGTACTAAGAAAAGTCATGCATGTCCTACATCTCTCCCTCATTGTAAAAGACTGCTCTTAGATTTTACTGCAGCCAAAACAACTTTATCTTTTTAATTAATTAAAAAAAGAAAAAGGTATCCAATTTCACTAAACTTATGTGGGAAGAATATAGTTCTGAGTTCCTGCAATCACTTTGCGACAGCGGTGAATTACGAGCCGCAGGAGTACAGGTCACACAGAAAGGACCCACAGGAGTAAGGCTGCAGCTGCCTCGGTGCTCCCTGACTCCAGCTGATGCTTTCTCACAGACACAAGGGAACCAAAAACCAGAGAGAGGGGAAATAGGTGACAGCACCTAATGCTAGGGCAGCCTGACAATTTAAGGGAGCTGATGAACAAAAGCTCAAGAGCTTCAGAGTCCAGCTAAGCCACTTTGCTCCCTATCAGAGGATGTCAGGGCTGTTGTGTAATGACAGGTCAGTGCATCAGAAGGCATGCAGCTGGAGTGGCCTGGAGCTTACAGGAGAAATCCACCTCTGCAGCCACTGGGGCCCAGCCACTGGGTACCTCCATTTGTCAGACTGCCACCGGTTCTGTTTCCCTGAAGGCAGTGGGTTTTGTTGGATCTGGCTGTCACACCACAGAGTCTCTTAATAAATTATGTCAAAAAAATAAAATCCCCCCTTTTCCAGGAAAGAAAACACCATTCCACACACATGCCAAGTGCCCCGAGGAGTGTGCTGTATCCTCAACACACAGCCCCCCAGCCCACGCCTGCCGTCCCCTGCCAGTGCCAAGCATTGCTGAAGCTGCAGAGATGACTTTTCTATAGCATAAAACGAGGGTGCCCAGTACCCTTACCCCACAACACAGCAGAGCTGCTCATCTTTAGGTAACAAAGCCTCTCAAGGTGTCAAACTGCTTTCCCTCCTCGTACTTCATGCTAAAATGTCTCAACTATTTGGGACAAGGGGCAGAGAACCGGCCTCAAATGAATATGTAGGATATGTTTAGGACTGTTAGACTCCAGTTCTGGTAGCTATCAAATAAAGAATAATTTTAGTTTGTGATTTCATGCACACCCTTAGAAAATGTGAATTTCTGCCCATTTTGTTGTGGGTTTTTTTAAGATTTAAGTGATGAATACAGCAGGTCAGAGTCTGAAGATGCCCACACACTATTCCAAGTAAAGGCTGTTTCAGTGAGACAGCTGCAGTGTACAGCTTTTTCGAGCAGGGCTGGCTTCAGGGCTAGTTTGTTACAAGCTAAATCCCACCATTAAGAGGTTTATCCCAGCTATGATTGTCAAAAGCTGTCTATCACAAGGCCTATTTCTCCTGTATTCAGAGAATTAACAATGAAAGTACTTTCTGACATGCTAAATGAGATTTTGGGAAACTTAACAAGAGTTGGCTCAAGAGTGCTACCTCAAGAAATATAAAATGCCAGCAATGTTGACACTGTATGACAAATTATATGTTCCTTAATATACTGTGTCACTCCATTCAGTTTTATAATTGGCACTGACTGTAGCTGAAATCCGATCCAAAGCATACAGAATTAACTGGCACTTGTTTTGTCCTCCTTAGCATTTTCTAGGCTACAGATCTTTGTAAATATTTCTTTAACAGGGTGACATACTAATTTTTCCCATAAAATATGCACATCCAGATCTGTAATGATTTAACTGATTTTTTTCTGTCAATTGATGGGCTAGCTGTGTACAGCCAGCTTAGACTGCAAGTGAAGGTAAATTGTCTTTAAAGTCCAAGTAAAGAAAAGCCTGTATATAAAGATTATTGTACCCTTTGACTTCTGCCAGCCTCAGTAAAACTATTCAGATTACGGAGGTTAACAGCCAGCCCATACTTGCTCAGCAGGAAGATTTTCAAGGAACCATTGTTCCAAGGTGAAGTACTGGCAACATTAAGTCTGGGGTTGCACCAATTAAACCTCCTGCTCAATACCTTGCTCTCCTGCCATGGATAGTGGTGTGTAATAGTCCTTGTGGGCCTCTCTCCGTGACTTTGTTCAATTCCTGTTATATATAATAATTTATACATAAATGATTTAGACTTTTTGGTCTTGATAGCACTCTGCCACCTAAAAGCACGTACCCCTTGCTTTTTGCAACCAAATTTATTTTGAATTTTCTGTTTCTCTGGTGATTAGGATTCTGTAAACCTCTGTTATGCCCACTCCCACATCTCTTTGAGGACTCAAAAGCCCTAATCATCTTAATCTCTCCTAGTGTGGAAACACCTCAGTTGGCAATGGCTACCTCTCCCCTCTCTCTGGGTCAGCCTCAAGCTACAGAGAGGAAGAGTTTCTGGCTCCCACGAGCTGTTCCAGCTCGCTCCAGCTCCCTGTGTTTGGGGAAGACTTGCAAGGACAGGCAACAACATGCCGGAAATTCCCATGGATGCTTCAGGGATCGGAAGTCAGGACACCACTTTGCCATCCCACGTCCATTCCCTTCCCCCAAACAAATCCACATCTGGACAGAAATGACTCCCCAATCCTATTAGAAAACAGCATTTCAGACCCATGCTGTAGTCCAAGCTCCATCTGTATTCACAGTAATGTAATTCAGGAGTGACCCATATTTACAATTGATAAAATAGTGATGCCATACTAGTATGAGAGAAGAATTACATCCTCATATGTATATACACACACACAAATAGATATATGTAAATAAAACATTGCTGTTTCTTAGAGAACATTGTCAACTCCTCAGACAGCCTCTCAGTAGCAAAATAAAAGCATGTGGCTTGCACTTTTCTGGAACAGTAAAATGCCATTTTCTTCTAAACAGAAGAAATTCAGACTGTGGTTGGCTTTGTTTTCCCCAAAGCTGGTCAGAGCCATTGCAGAGATTTTCAGAAGTCTTGGAAGCACAGAGCAACTCCTGGCACAACCACCAGGATCACTACTTCCAGATCTGTGCTTGCATATTAATTATAGAACAATTTCCAAAAGTTTTTTTTTAACTGGGCCCAAGGATGTTACAAACAAATTAAACTTATTACAGACTCAAGCTCCTAGCATAAGAAATACTTGAGGTGGAGAAAATCCACATTGAACTTCACTTGTAAACAACAAAACCAGCATTTGGGTATCACATATTTTCAGGAATTAGAATTATTCATACACACTTGCCCACTAAATGATGCTGGTCTTGTCGATGCAAATGACAACTCTAATATTTCTCAAACATAATTTTCTAAGAATATGTGATTATTTCCTCATTTCTTTCTCATGCAATTATTTGTCAGCTAAAACTTTCAGGTAGTGTCAGATCTGGCATCCTTTTGGAGAGCAGTATGCAACAACTGCCGGGGTAGCACCCAGGCTGGATTATGGGACACCCAGTATGTGCCTCAGACCACAACCAGGACATCTCCCCAGACATGAAAGAAGCAGTGAAGGATTCCTGGACTGTGATGAAGGTTCATCTCAGTCCCACAGTTACACTAGTTTTGGGTTTTTTTTTTTTTTATCATAATCACTTGGGCTTCTGGGTAATTGGAACAATTAGGGTGATTAATTGCATGTTTGCAATAAAAACAGAAGACCAGGGAGGGTTACATTACAGGCTAAATATTTTCAGAAAACTCTATCAGCTGGTAGACATAACAAATGCAATCAGTCCAGTGCAACATGAAGCTGCACACATTGTGCAAACTGGTTTGCTCTGGAACTCAAATCTCCTCAAAAGAAGCCAAAGTGTTTAAAAAAATAAACTAAGTCAGAGTGCATAGGGGGAAAAGAAATATTGACCTGTGAGGCTGCTGTACTTCGAACATAAAGAAACATTGTTTTCCCTTTGGTGCTTTTATTGTCTAAATAGAAAGTGCAAAGCACAGGAGAAGCCCACAACAAGGCAAAGCGCACAAGCAAAGGTCATTAGCTTTTTGGTTGAAAGGAAAATTAGAAAAGCACACAGGGAGGTACCTTCAATTCTGATGCATTCCGTGATGACAGCAAGAAAGCAAACTAACCTGCCTGCCACTACAACTCAAACACCAAGGATTCTGGAGAGGGAAGTTAAAGCCAAGAACAGAAGATACTCAGAAAGTTTCGTTTGTTGATTCCTTGCTTACAAATCTGGGCTTTTGTTTTCTACTCATCAGTATGCTCCTGAAACGCCCAAATACGGCTTCAACCAACACCTCTTTCTGGATTTCTTTGCAACCACCTGGTCTCCAAAAATCCACTTTAACTAAACAGGGCATGAACACTTACCCAGACACACCTTCCAAAATAGAAACAAGAGTCAGGAACAGGCACTGCCCACTGCTGCCATTAAAGCCATGGCAACGCATGGCAGAGTGCACGGTTCCCTCTAAGGGAACATCCTGGATCTCCCACAGCCACGCCAGACATGGCACGTCTACCACAACACTGGTATTGCAGCCATCATCTTCCTAGCTGTCTTCTAAAGACTGTGAGAGCTGCCAGTGTTGTGTGATAAGCCCGTGTGCTCTGCAAATAGGGTGCAGGTCTCTGAGCAGGGCTGCCAGGACAGGACAGAGCTCTGCACTGAGGCAGGCAGACTGCCAGCTCACAAGCCACAGCTCTTACCATCAGCAGCAGCGAGATGTCTGCCCACGCCCCACACCGACATGCTCTTGGGCAGCTCTGTCCAGCCCACTCTTTTACTGACTCTGTAGGATCTATAGCCCATCAGTAAGTCTCTTATCTTCAGCTGAGCCTTTACCAGGCTACTCAGTGAAGTCCACTATAAAATTTTTACATAAATAAAAAGCCAGCTCCTTATATTGACCACACCACCACATACTTGCTTGGTTACATGGAGAAAGACTTGAATAGTGAAAGGTTTTATGTTCCATTCCTATGATTGGAGACTTTGTGCTTTCAGAGCAGCACAGGGGTCACAGGGCAGGAACACGGTGTTTTCTTTCCAGTCAGCATGAACTGACATTTATTAGATGAGTGTTTTGTTCTATTTGTTTTAAGTCAATTACGTTTTAACTCAGTTCAACAATGCTGGAAAACCTGACAAAACATTCCAGAGTGCTTAATCAACATGAACATAATGGACAAACCTCTGAAATTTAAAAGAAGAGTATATTGCAACAAAAATACATTTGTATTTTTGCTTCTAGCCACTGCCAAGTGTTTGTGCCTTTGCATTTGAGAAATCTGTGTTAGACATTTCTCTTTAGTTGAGAAGTCTTCTTAATGCCAGTGTTTCTTGGGATTAATTGTTGAAGAAATTGGCTTTTATTTTTAATTTAACTGCAGAACTTTTGTCAGATTCATTAAACAGCCAAGTCCTTACCTGTTCATAAGTGAATGTGTAAGAAGAGAGAGCAACAGAAGGGTGCAGAGGTACACACCAGCAGTATTTCTGTACATTCCCTCCAGAAAGGGCCCATATTTTCCATACGTGTTTTCAGGTTTCACCACAATCAAATTTTTTAAAAAGTGAAAATTTAAAAGACTGGGTCTTCTGCAGCCAGTATCTTTTATCAACCCCAAACACGTTAAACACCAAACTTCTGAATGCACTTTCCTGCGTCCTCCCTCGGAGCCTCCCTTACTACCCAGGGGCTTGCTTCCTCTAGCTCCTCACAGCTGCTTTAGCTCCAGCCCACAGTGATTCACTGCTGCCACCACCTTTCCCACAGTTTATAAATTACACATTAAAACTTTGAATTTACTTCCTTTAACTACAGGTTGTTACTTTTCTAACACAAATAGACTTGCTGCCACAGGGGAAGAAGCATCCTTCTCCAGCTTAGACCAAACTTTGCATTCAAGGATTCTATTGAAAATTATAAATTCTGCTATGGAATTTTCATTTCAGAATAACACTGCTGGGATATCCTAGATAAACATAATGTACTGTCCTTTGCCAGAGATACTTACAAAGTTTTGCAGTCTGGATCACTTGCTTGTCTTCCATGAAACAAACATCTTGCAAGGTTCTGAGCCTGCATTCTGATCATGTATCAACATTCAGTTTTCTTTGCATTTTTTCAGAGCTCACCTGTGGTCTTGTTGCCTCCAACTCCACATCCCTCTAAAAGGGGCTAACCTCACTGGATGAAACACTAGCCTTCCAACTACAATCACTTTCTTTGCAATTTCTGGTTTCTTAGTCAAATTAATTTCTCTAAACTGTGTTCTCTCAATTAGTCAGATGTAAAAGCATTTATATTTGAGGGAAGAAAAAATTCTTGTGACTAGTATGGACAAAGTCAGTATGTGCTTGAATCTATCAGAAGCCAATACAATGTAGAAAATCACACTTGAAATACATTAAGTTGAAAAGTGAACTGTCACCTGAACAAAAAAAAAAAAGTGAACCAAGTAATTTTGTGTGACTGCTACAAGGACCCCATAAGGTCTTTGTAGGCTCTGACCTAGTGCCATTTCCTCTAGTTCTTCCTGGAGATCCCACTCCCTTGTGATACATTTTAGTTCTTTATCTGCGAAGGTTCTTTATTTCCTCATTCTCTCAAGTTTGAAAATAGAATGCTGTTTTTATGGGAGGAAGGTTTACGCCCTACGACAAAGATAATTGCCCTAATTATAATCTACAGCTGTAGAACACTACCACAAGAGATACCACACAAACCACAGGAGTACACAGGCTGTAGTCCCACAGGTTTATATTATACAATTTTAACAGCTCTCAGACATCATTTTCCTGCAAACACTGCAAGTCCAAAAAAGTCTGTACAACCATTGATCTGATGTAAGCAGGACTAGAGGAGAGCTAACTGCCTGACTTTACTCAGTAGGCCTGAGGATAGGTATTGAACAAAGCTGTCCTGACTCAGCTCCAACTACTATACCACGCTCCTTCATGAATCACCCACTAAAAGGTACTTTATTTAATGTCTACTTAAAAGCTGTATGATTTACACACTGTAATAATCACTAATCAATTTGACAAGCTTGAGCTTAGAGGGGGAAAGTTAAAAACTTGGTATAAAAATATCTTTGGCCAATCTTTTCCCTAGTTACACAAAAAAGTTTATTTCTTTATGTTACTATATAAACAGATGTAACACTCATGCAGAGAGGTCCTCAAAAACAGGGTCTGAAACTGAAGGTTACACAATATAGGTCCAACTGCACCAACCACCACTGAACATGGTCTAGAGAGAATGAGTAACACTCTCTGCCATATTTGAACAAACAGACAGTACTCAAGGCACATAATTCTCTTTCTTATAGTGCCCTTTCTTATAGTACTTGGTTCTTTTTGCAGGCAGACCTAGGATTACCTATCCTAAAAGGCAACTGAGCTCTATTCTATTTTGTGGCATCAACAGCAGTCCTTATCCTCTGAACTATTTACTGCATGAGACAGACCACACTGCACTTGCATTTCTTCAACATACCCACCTGCATTTCTTCTAGAGAAGCACGCTTACTTGTTTTGAAGTAATGGAAATTCATGGCACCCTGTTGGCAATCTGTTCCCCTGCTTAACTGTCTTCTTCTGAAGTTCCACTTTTGAACCTGGAAACTGGTGTAAACAAACCAAATTAGTTTAACTAGTAACGAGCACTGTAAAGACCTAAATTGGTCTGAAAGAGTCAGATTTCATTTAACTTGACTCTTCTTAAGACTGAAGAAGTTCAGCATGAATAAGCATAAATCCCACTGGGCTAACATTAGGGCTAAATGTCCATCACAGCTAAATTTAAGTCTAAGGAATCCAAGGCCACAAATAACTGTGTTGAATTACTTTAAAAATTAAGGTATTTAGGCATAAGTCTTAAATGTTCCCCTTTCCTGTTCTTAAGCTACAATTTTTTTTCTTTGAGACTTTTCAGAGGGTAAAAATACTCTGAAAGCAGGAAGGTTTTAAATGCAAAGCTACATCAAGGCCAGGTAACACACACTGCAGTCTTCGTTTACATCATGAAAGGCAGTGCCACACAGCTCTTCCAAAACGTGGGGTTTACTCTGTAATCCCTACTTGCTCTGTAAGCAGACACCTTATAACGTGAATGTGTCCTTTTCATGCTAGGAAGGGCTTAGATATGATAACTGAGAGGAGCTACACGTGGAAGTTAAGCTGCCGCCCAGAGATGCCCGGCGTGACTGACCTGCTGGCACGCACAAAGCTTCCCGGTGCGAGCAGAGCTCCGTGTCGGTGTGCCCTCCAGCCGCGCTGTACCGGGGCTGCGGCAGGCTCCGTCCTGCACCGCTCCCCTCAGCACAGCTCGGAGCTGCTGGAGGGTCAGCCGCTTGCCCTCTGAACAAACACACTGCAGCAGGGAATAACGTTCTTCATCGGCTGCTTCCCCCTTTGCGCTGCTCAGGCTGTGCTAAGGCCCATGCGTGAGCAGGTGCTAGCGAGCAGCCCGGCCCGGCCGCGAAGTCATCATTTGCGCCGCTCCCACAAACACCCCGAGAAACCGCACGCCGCGCCGGACTGCAGCGGCGGGAAAGCTGCAAGGGAGCCACGGCCTCAAGCCGAGAGCGTTTGATGTACACAGGCAAACGAGCGGCTCCCTCCGGCCGGGGCCGGGGCCGGGCATTCACCGTAAGCCCGGGGAAGGCGGCCGGGGCTCAGCGCCGCCGACCGCCCGTCTCACGCCCGCCTCGCGCCCGCCAACCGCCCGCCTCGCGCCGCGCGAGGCGCCGCTGCAGCACAGCTCACGAGGCCGGCTCGCGCCCGGCCCCGGGTAATGAAGGGGCGGCCCCGCCGCGCGCACCCGGAGCGGGGGCTGGGCACAGGCCGGCAGGGTGAGGGGCTGTGCCCGGCACTGAGGGGGCAGGAGGTGGCAGGGGGGGCAGCCAGGTCCCCCTCCTGCCGCAGACGGGAGTGGCGCGGCCGGGTCCTGCGGTGACAGCCGCATCCTTTCCCGGTGCAGGTTTGCTGCAGTGTATCGATGGCACCCTGGTCTTCAGAAACGAAGCTGTGGGGTCTGTCCCACCATGAGGACACCACCGCCTGACACCGGTGATGGGCAGGTGGCTTCACCCTCCGGAAACCACTCCCAACCCTGTAAGGAACCGTGACTCCAGGTTGCAGTTTTCCGTCTTGCTCTGCAGTGCTCTGAGTATGCCAGGTGCTCCGCTTCTTTAGATCAAAGTTATTTTGTTATTCCGATAGTTTTGTTCTCTAAATAGTTTGTCTGGTTCATTTGTATGCCATCGTAGCATACAGAAAACACCATGAAGTGTTTGGAGGAAACCCAAAACAGCAAGGTAAGGCAGCAGAGCAGGTGTGGCCTCTGCAGATCCCTGCGGAGCTGGGCAGCTCTGGGGAACGGGGTTGCCAGCCTTGGCCATGCCTTGGGAACGGCAGCACGGGGGGTGGCCCAAGTGCCTAGAGGTATTTTAAAAGAAATTTGTAATCCCGTGACTGAGGAACATCATAGAATTGTCAAGATTGGAAGGGACCTTAAAGATCATCTAGTTCCAAAGAACCGTTCCATGGTTTCAGACAGTCTATGAGGAAGGGAATGTAAAAAATTCACAATCTGCAGGTACTGGCTGAGACTTTTGAGTACTTGAATATAAGTGTAGGAAAAGCATAAGAAACAGTCAATTTGCACCTTGATCAAAAGACCACATTTCTTAATGGGAAACAGAGTTTGTCAGGAAAAACTAGGAAGGTTCTCCCAGGGAACTATGTATGTGATTGTTATTGAAACCAGGTTTTGCAAAAATAGATGTTTTGTAAAAATGAACGGGTTTTATTTAGTTCTAGTTTATGTGTCCACTTGTGAGTAGATTGTACCAGTAAGACTAAAACACTGACAGTAATTAGCAAATGAAACCAGAAATGCCTCTTCTAAAAACCATTGCGTAAAGTAAAAGTGAAAACAGTGTGAGAAAAATGTTACCCATTGTCACTAAAATACTAAAATAAGCCTGCTGGTTTGGGTGTTGGTTTGGGTTTTCTTTCAGAAATGTTCTAGCCTAGGCTCTTCAAGCCTTACTCATGTCTGATGAGATATACCTGTAAGGATACTGATGCAAATAAAATGCATGGGTGGGTGAATACGCACATCACTGGTCATCAGGGGTGGATCTGGAGCTCTATCTGTCTGGGACACAAAAAACCACTCTGATTTCAGGAACAGATTCCACAAAATCTTTCTTTACATTTGGATTTCTGGCAAGGTAAGTAGAGACATGACTCTGTGACTAATGCTAACGTTGCAGTAGTAAAATATTGGGTAACAAATAGGAAAAACAGACTCATAAGAATGATTTAATTAAAGTTTCCACTGTTCCAAAGTAGGTATGTTTCACATCATAAAGAACTTTTCTGTCATGAAAATTATTTTTTTAAGGGGAGAGATAATTTTGTTTGCAGCAAGCTGTCTTTACTGGTAGGCAATTAAATATTTTTTTGGATTGCTCTTCAAAATTAATTACTCATTGATGTGGAAAAAAAGGCTATAGTCTTGCTGTGGATTCAGAGGTTTCCAACTGGGTGCATCTAATTCCAAGAAGAGAAAGGAAAAAAAAGACGTAGAAAGGGTCTTATAATTACTGTCATACGAAAACCTGCTTCAGTCCAGATGTGGAAGCAGATACCACAGAAATGTTAACATCTAGCAGTTTGCTGCAGGGCAATGACAAATGAATCTTGCATATGTTTGCAGAATGGACATATTACATGAGCCTTCTAGAATCACTTGGGTTTGTTTTCCCAAAGCTCTTGCAGAAAATGCAAATTGACAATAATCTGAGGGTTTGGACAGTGTCACAGACACCTCTGTATAAACCTTGGATCCTAAACTTGCATACCTAAACAACGCTGTCAACTCTGTACCCTCGCAAATAGTTCCACTGAAAGTAATTAAATTAGTGGTGTAAGTGAACGTTAGAGAACTGGTTCCTAATTTCAGGTTTTCCCCTTCAGTGTACAAACAAAGCTTGTTGCTCTCTGATGACCCAGGCGCTTGCAGTAAGGACAGAGCATTGATGGCAGTGTCAGGTGTTAGGAATCGCATCTTCAGAAGTTCAGATCTATTTATCAAGGGAGTCAGTCCTCAGGAAAGAGAAAATAATGGTGACAAATGCTATGTGCAGAGTTTCTACTGCCATAAGTAGCAGCTTGCATGCAGAACGATTTCAGAAGTGGTTATCATAGCTAACTTTCCTTTTTCTCCCCAGATTTTATGAATTTGACCAAAGTCTATATGGCTTCAGCCTTAATAAAAACCAATAAAATTCTGGGATGCTTTAGGCTGGAACAACCTCTGAATGACTTGTCTAATCCAAATCATTCCATTTCAATCCAAATTGATTTCATTATCCCTAAGTCATTTATTTAAATAAATGGAGTCAGAAGACATCACAGAGTTTAATTATTGGAAACATTGGTTGGCACTAAGTTTGGAATTAAAATTACTCACTTTGAAGTCCTTAAGTGCACAGTATGACAATACCAGTTGTCAAGGAATATTTTTTCCTTGGTTAAAAAGGACAAGCTGAGCATAAAATGGAAGAATGAAACCTTGAATTATCCACATAAGATAATTCTTCCTGTGAACTGTAGAGTCACTTTAATTCTCTTACCGAATCATCTACTTTCCAATGCACAGATAAATGCAAGAACTTGGGGACAAATTTCCTAAAATGTAAAAATCTGAAATGACACCGAATGAAGTCTGACTGATAATACAATTATGCATATTTAGCAGCACTGGCCTCACTATTGATGCTCTAGGAAAGCCAGTTGTAACTGTTCAACTGTTAAGACTGGGGTAGACACCTGATCATCTACTATGATAAAAAAAATAAAAATTCAGTATTTTTTTAAAGCTTGCATTGAGCAAGGAATTATTTGTACAAGTAGCAGAAAAGAAGGTTTGTTTCATGGCACTCACCTCTACAGCAGCAGCCAGAAGTTGTAGAAGAAAAAATACTGAAGCCTGAATCTTTCCAGACCAGCTTGTTACACAGAGCTGGTCAGGACAACATCTGACATTTGGCTAGAAAAATTACACATAGATATGCAAGCTCGAAATGATCAAAACCTTATCAACAATTTAATGTATCTTTTTTAATTATGCAAAACTCCCCCCCCAAATTATTCACATTTTAACAACTGATACACTTAATACAAAACCAATTCCTCTAGGCAAAACATTAGAGAAATGTAGCTTTCATTTTTAATTAAACATCCTCATTGGAAATTGTATGTATGGATTTGACTAATTATGCTAAATGGTGTTTTGTCCTAATTTCCTAGGCAATCTCTCCACACCTTTGATATGCTACAATGCACTCCCAGTACACATGTACAAAGCTGCTTACATGAACCCTTTAAACAAATAGTACCTCATCTGTACTGAGTTAAACGACAGTGAAACAACGTGTAAACCATTCACAATGAACATGAGAATGCTACAGAACATAGATGGCTCACAGACCTCACTCTAACCTCAGCAAACAAATTCAGAGGCATAATCAGTTGCTGCTTCTACCTGCTTAAGAGGGAAGGGATTTACCATGAGTCTGGAAAACATCTTTTAGGAACATGGGCTTTACAGTGCTAGAGAGGCAGAGCTGTGAGCCTGGTAGCTCTAACATGATCATAAAGTGACTAATCCCCCTCTTCTAGCTATTGTGACTGCTCAATGACAACTAACACTCTTCTTGGGAATGAAAATAGTACTGCCTGCTACTCAGCTCTTCTCCAGCCCATTTACTGTTTAGAATAAACAGAGTGGTCTCCACTTGTTTCTTCTGGGGAAGAAGATGGTTGGTCAGGTTCATGAGCCATCCCTGCATCCTGACTGTCGGCTTCAGAACCTGAAATGAAAATGAATAGAGAAAGGTCAGAGTTAAACACAAACAAGCCAAAACCCCCAAACCCTGTATTTCAGATTCCATTACACCTGGTATCAATCACATTTCCAAAGTTAAATTCTCAATGCAAAGAGACTTCTGACAATCCAGTTTGTTTTTCAAGGCTGTTATTTCAAAGGTGCTTGGCATCAAGAGCTGCAGCTCTCTGAGCTGAGGGATGGCACTTCAGACAGCAGCTGACTGCTGTTTCAGCCATGCAGGTATCAGCCCTGCCTAAAGAAAGGTAGCAAGAGTGCTTCAAGATGGCAAGCGAGGAGGCTGCACTGGGATAGGAGTACGAGGCAGACTCTTTTGCCCACTTCACTGCAGTGAATCTATGCCATGCCTTTTTAACACTCCTGTCAATTCTCATAGGCTTTGACAGACTGAATAGTCCCTTCTTCAAATTCAGCTCGGGATTTTCATTTTATAAAGTATTTACTTGCCAATTTGCATGGCAAAGTCCCTGACTGCCTCACAGGCGACTTGGGGTTTTGTTTGTTTTTCTGTGGCTTGGTCTTTTAGAAAGCCAACAATCTGCAGTCAGACTCTATCCTCAGATGCTGTTTTATCAGACATACTTTGTGTTTATTTTTTCAAATTTATAGTCAATACTGCATGAAATTGTGTAACAACACAGCCTATACTTCACATCACCATTGTAAACCTAACACCTCAGTCATTCAACTGCAGTCAAGTACTGACTCAGATCTTTGGTAGCAAAAGCTCTTTTTCAGTCAGGACTTTTTCTTTTTTCATTTGTTTTCATCTCAGATTCCCTTTGGGTCAGAGATCACAGACATTTCTTCTCACCAGTTGTCCCCCTGCTAGAGTTTTCTATATCCATTTTCCTGCAACAGTTTTGCCAGAAAGACCATTTCACCACAGTTCTGGAGGTCTATTTGGAGAAATGATGTTCCCAAGTCTAACTGCAGGTCTGAGTCAGTTCCTTTCATGGGAAAAAAAAGACACGATGCAATCCTGACACATCCCTATGCACTAAATGTCACAGCTTTTCTCTCTTTTTAAAGCATCTTGAATACCAGAATCAAAGAATTACTAGTTTTGCTGTAGCTTCCCTCTACATTTGCATCTTCTGCTGGCCAGCTATTCTGTATATGAGCTCATGCCGAAGTATCCCCCCTCACTGTGTTACAATTGTAAATTCCTACATATCCTGGAGAATAAATGCTATGTAGTGGAATTAATTCGTACTTTCTCCATAATACTAAGAAAACTGGATTGTTCTGTGAGCAGCACAATGAATGATGCACTGTTTCCTATGGCTTTGTGCCTGGGTTGTGATTTCCCTAGTGTGTAGTAAGGGCTGAGGTCATTAGATGGCATTTTGCTCTCTGGGGGGGGTGCTCTCATCGCCTCCCTTCTCTATCCAGTTGCCTATTTTAGTGATTGTTTGGCCAGTACAACTTCACTCTACCAATACAGGACTGCATTTCCTCTGTTTTCCTCACGCAATACCACTACTTCTCTTCATGCCCCTCCTGTTTGTCTGCTGCTCCCAGTTCTTTCCCATTCTCACACATTCCAACAGAACAGATGCAGCTCCTCTGCCACTGCAGTATCACCCAGATCTTTTGTCCCCCCCAAATCACAAACCCCATTAATACTCACATACACTTTCTGGTTTGCCTGCCAGCCCTCAGTTGCCTCTCTTCCTCTCAAATTCAGCCCATATTATTTCACCTCCAGCACACCAGTATCTCCTACGCACTGCATTAAATACCTAATGCCTTTGTCAGTATCTTGAAATAACTTTACATTTCTGTGATGTCTGTACAACCACCACACTGCCATATTCTTCATATTCCCTTTTCCACCACATCTGCGGACTTTTCTTTTCGCTTTCCAGCCAGACAAGAAGCAGGTATGCTCTGACTGCTCTGGAGATACGTGCCCGCTGCTGGGCTGACTGGCAGGCACTTGGTTGTTGGCCAAGGTACACACACGTCAGTCAGGAATTGAGTGGAAGCTGACAGCCAGCCAAACACCATGACATGGCTGCAAACAAACCATTTTGTGGGAGGCATCTGTTTCTCTTGCAGATCAATATTGTGTAGGCCTGTGATCACAACAGATATGTTTGGCTGAAAATAACTAATCGGTTGAAAAGTTATGAGAGGACTGACATTAACAGACAATGAGACTGCATGAGCCTTATGTTGTCGAGAAAGCAGGCCAAAAAACACCAACATATATTCTGTCCCACATAACCACCATCAACATCTTTTCAATGCAAGTAAGATAATTGTACTTCTCTATTTCTCCTCCCTCTTATACAAGAGATTTGATTTTTCACTGGGTGATTATTGAAATCTATTTCATAGTCAGATTAACATTTTTGATTCGCATGTTCAAGAACAGAAATAAAGTTGTACTTATCTGCATTTTCAAAAAGAATTTAAAATAAAACTGGCTATTCACTCATCCGGTGCCAGTGGTTAATACTCTGAGCTGCTCTACCCTCTTGTGGTCACAGCTAGCTGCAGCCAAATAAAAAAATGTGCAAATATAATCACAAATAGGTACGTACGTAGGCACAATACATGAAACAGACTCAAAAGAGAGGGGCACAAAGACGTAACCTATGCCAGAAATTCAAAACCCTCTGAGATTCAATAAAACAGCTTGAGGTTTTGAAGATTCAGTTTTTCCTGTACAGCAATTAAAATGCAGGATTTTCAGATGAGCAAGATATTTCATGTTATTGATGCTAAGCCTTAGTCTGCAATTTTTTTTTTTAACATTTTGTCTAAATTGCAACACAATAATCTAAAAATATGTCCTGCAAAATAGCTATTTAGGAAATCATTTTCATTTTGAGATCAGATTCTGGAATAGCTCTGAGTCCTGGGGGCTTCAATGTTTGCATGAGATTGAGGTGCTTATCATCTGGAAATCCCAAGCACATCAGGCTGCTTGCCCTAACTCAGCCCTTCCCAGAGCTGTACAAGCTGGCAGTCTGTCCTGGGACTTCAGGATTTCAGTCCTGGCTCCATCACAGGGATCTGGGAACCCTGTAAATGAGCTAGAATCAGGGTCTGTTGGGGCTTTCACCTCTATGGTTAGATACTGCAGTGAAGATCTCCCAGGGCTCATCTCATACTTCCTTACCATGTGCTTCCTTGGTTGTTTCAGCCACAATGTTCAGTGAAAGGGGAGGTGGAATGTAATGAATCCCTGGAAGAAAACCTGGTGGGATGAACTGAGGCAGAGGAGTATAGTATCCTTGATGGAGATCTCCACCTCCATCTGGAAGCTGTGGAAACAAGAAGAAAAGCATCTTCCCTCTAAAGACTCTTTCCAGGATATATCTGCAGCATCAAACAATTTGTGTTTCAGTTGTTACCTGTGAATATTACATGCACCCTGGTACAGATAGAATTTATGTGATCTTTCCATCTGTTTCAGGACAGTTAAAAATGAAGTTCAAAATCGCATACAGTGATTGTCTACACAAGGCATTTCCCAGCCTGTGTATATCCAGCCCACCAGAATCTGGACCTGAGTGTTGTCAGACACTTTCTCAATGACCTCTAAAATGTGACAGGGAATTTCTATGCAAGCCTAATAAATCTAGTAGTCTTGAGGCCAATCACTCTACCTTAACATGAAGTGATGAATTGTACTCAATGCAGACAGAATGGTGCATGACAGCTGTAAATTTGATAATGTGCCTGCCCAACTGTGGTACAAAACCTGGACACTACCAGTTTAAACCAACATGACTGACAGGACTGAAAGGGACTGCAAGTGTCCACACACACTATTACAACTGAGAGGCAATTTATCATCTTGTTTCTTACCATGTCTCAGTGGTTTGAAGGTGTGGGCCCTATGACACTAAATGTTATTTTTAACTGAAATTTCTCTTAGCCACAATTTTCCATTATTTTTGAGAAACCAAATGTCTCAAAAACAAAAATATCTGACCATGCTGATTTGCTTCCTCCTGGAAGCTGATTTCCCCCTGTTCTTCTCTGTGGTTATGGTGCCTTGGCCAAGCCTTCACACTTTCCCTCTCCATTAGATTTGTCCTAGATGGAAAAAGAGGAACCTCCATTCTGTGCCAACACGACCATGTTGAGTGCCCAACCGCCACCATTATAAAAGGCTGTTGTAGATGTTAGCAGGACTTACAAGCCTCAAAACACTTCACAGAATCTGTCTCCTTGCAAGAGCACAGGTTGCGCTTCTGGGTTCAGGCCAGACTATTAACATCACCATTTGCTCATGTTTTCTTCAGCATAATATATTGAAATGTTGTGAAGTGATTGATAAGCAGGGTTACTTTTCATGGATACTTTAACAGCAAGAAGGCAGCTAAAAGTAAAGACAACAGTCTTTCCACAGGCAATTAAAAGACCGCTGCTTACCGACACAGAAGCTGCGTTCCCTGGACCGTAGTTGCTAGGAAGGTGTCGGAAACCTCTCTGAAGTGGTATCCCTGGAGGTGACTCATTGATGGCAAATCCCACAGGAAATGGGTTGTAAGGATACACCCCAGAACATCCAGGGTATGCTTTAGGAGGTTCTCTCTCCAGGTACTCTGGGTTGACCATGTATTCTGGAGGAAGAGCAGGGTGAGCTAGGAAACAATGAGAAAAGAACAAATAAAAGTATACATGTAATTCTATGGAGCTCAGTAGAAGTAGCTGCAGGACCAAATTCCACTCTCAGGCAGGAGAATCTGGTCCTTTGTTTAGCTCCTCATTAATTTATTTTGTGATTTTTTAAGGAACTAAGGAAAGGTGCAGCAGATGATACCGCAACGCAGAATGATCTGCTTTCTTTTCTGCCTTGTGCATTGTGAAGCTAGCCCGTAATAAAAGACTGGCTACATCTTACTTGTTCAGTACATCAGCAAGAGCAAAGTAACCTACCTTAAGACTTTTAACTCTAGCAGAACTTAAAACAATAACTAAAGAAATAACAAAGTTGTAACTTTAGTCCTATCTGTCACTTCTTTATTTACAGACAAGGCTCAGTGTTAGGGACGTACACAGTCAATTTCAGATTCAGGAATCATTTACTTTTTTGTCTTTCATCTTGCATCTGGAATGTTATATGGCCTCTCTAAGTCTTAAAAAAAGAGAGTGGTTATTTGAATACAAATAGGGTCTTTCTTATCTGCACACCCTTCTATTGCTAGACCAGTGGAAGAAATTGCTTCAAGAGTAGGTCGGCATCTGGAGTACTAGAATTATACTATTTGTCCCTAACCATTTTTTGAATTGGTCATCAGGTTAAAAATGTTATTAAGGGAAGGATCGTCAGGCACATCCACAGCTACTGTCATCTATAAACATTACTTTCTTAGGAAACAAATCTAAGGAAAACAGAAACAGCTATTGACAGATGAGGTGACAACTAGAGATGTCTGAAATGAGTCTTGCCTCTGGGCTTCTCAGGAAGGCATTTTGTCTTGCAGGCTGCCAACTCTCCAGAGTCTCAAGCTAATGACTACTGCAGTCAGTAGGGATTTCCATAAAATTACTATACTAAATAGTAAGAGTATGAAGTTACTGTAATAAATAGTAATAAACTGGACAAGTCAGATGAAAGGCTGTATTAAAAGAAGCAATTTAAGAGGTGACAGACCATACAACTGTTTCACCTGCAGAATCTCTGCTCTGCTCTTAAACACCAAATGCACTTTTACACCAAGTGATCCCAGCCAAGTTCAGCCTTTGCCACTGGAACTAAGGCCAAAAAGTCTCTTTCTTTTACAGTGCTATCATAAAATGATTGCTTCAGACAACTGCAGCAGTAGCTTCCCCTTTTACCTGCCATGGCATTTGTGTTGCTGGAGGCTTCTGCCTGTGAATTTATAAGCAGCGAGCCAGCACCCAGGGCAGCATGCAGGAGCACCTGCAGTGCCCAAGGTTGCTTTTCCTCCCAGACTAATTTCCCTCTCAGGGAAGAGCCGCTTGCTTAAGCTTCAGTTTTGCAATGAACGTGAGGCCGAGCACATTGCTCCTGCCACAGCAGAGCCACGAGACCCATGTTTGCAGACCCAGCAAAAGGGAGAATAAATTCAGGGCTGCACATTCAACGTGCTGAGTATCTGTGTGCACTGAGGAAGGAAAGTGGGAGAGACAGCGGGAATGGCTCCCTGGGGAGCAGGAGCCTGAAGAATCAGCAGGTGAAAACTGCACAAGTGGCAGTGTTGGATGGAGGGAAGAGGAGGATGAATGCAGAGGGAAAGATGGTGGGACAGTGCAGGAGGCTTTGGGGATAGGTCCTTACCGTAGTCCCAGAAGGGAGGCCTGCTGGGCGGCGATGGTGGCGGTGGCCCCCTCCATGCTGTGCCTTTGCCTCTGCTGCCAGTGGCCTGGGCGCCCCTCATCCCCTCATGGTCACTCTGCTCGGGAGCACCGGCCGCCCTGGCAGCCACGCCAGGGCCTTCGGCCAGGGCAGCGGGCCCTGCAGCTGCCTCAGCCGGGGGGTCGGGCACCTGCTGCCTCAGGGCCTTCTGGGCTGCCATGATCTTCTGGCGCTCGCTGATGAGGGAGCACTTGTCACACTGGCAGAGCTTCCAGCGGCAGTGGCCAGCGTGGCCCTTCACCGGCACCACGAAGCCGTGGTTACGGCAGCGAGAGCACTTGGGGGTCCGCAGCGCTGCCTTCGCCGCCACCTCTGCAGCCTCCTCAGCCTCCATGGCTCACCAGCCCCGGCTTGGCACCCTGGCACACCTGGGCTGGTTCCTCCGGGCTCTTATATAGGGCATGGCCACTGCTGGCCCAGAATGTAGCAACTTGGGAAGGCGGAGCAGAAGAGTCCATGGCAGGGGGTGGGGAGTGCCCTGCTCTGGGCAGAGGAGCAGTCTTGGTCCCATAGCCTCCCCTCCCTCAGCCATGGTGCAGGCTGGGGCCAGACCTCAGCCATGGAGGGCTGGAGGAGGAGAGAGAGTGGGGACAGAGTTTGCAAGAGCCGGGGGAACATGCTGCACTTTGCCCTGTGCTGGTGCACGCAGAGGTGGGGAGTTTTGAATGGGTGGGGTGTGCAGGGGAGAGAAACGCAGTGTCCCTTACAGTATTGCCTGAAGCTGATCAGTTCCCCTCTTGGCACTTATCCACGCTCATTTTCATACCTCTCATGCATTCACTTTTAGTATGGACAGGGTTTCAGTTCCATTTTGTTTCCAATTTGCAGCATGTGTCTCTTGATCAGGAGGAGTGACTGCCTCAGCAGAAAAAAACCCACACTGTTTCATCATTCTGCTTTTCAAAACAAGGTACTAAGATGAAGGCAGAAAGCATATGTCATTCGAAAGACCTGTCTTTTTTTCTTGGGATTTCTTATTCTCTGGAAACAAAGAAGGGCTTTCAATTAGAAATAAAGGAATGCTCCAGTTCCAGTATTGCTTAGAAAGCACTTGCTATTTTTTACTGCTGGTAGCTACAACATCATGGTTTACAGTCTTGCTTGTTTCCAGGAGAAAACTCTCCACTTTGCAATGTAAGGTGTGACACTGCTGCTTTTTTCTCACATATGCAATATCTAATTCTGTTTTAAAATCCTGAGATGACAATAGGTTCTTTTACATTAAAGAGAATACCATAAAAATAAACCAAATGGCTGTGAAGATTTTTACCGATTAGTTTCAAGAGAACCAAGTAACATCTACCTGATGCTCCAAAACAGCAGCAGCCAGCAGCTGTGCAGAAGCCCTGGAGCAAACCTTCCTGCAAGACTTGGGTGCACATTCAATATCTGGTGGGTGGAGGCTCCATCATAGCAGGACCTTTAAGAGATATGGCAACAGTCTGGCTTGCCCTAGGAGTGAGCAGCCAGCCCCTGGGCCTTAAAAGTCCCCAGGGCTCATACTAGATTCAGGCTTCTCACTTTGCAAAGGATCCAGTAGACCTTTGTATCCAAGTATTGCAGGTTTCCAGTAGGAGTTCATCTCCAGGGGAGATGTTTTTGTAAGTGCAATACCAGCATACAAGCCTAGACTTGCTCTCAAAAGCTATTCAGACCTAAATCCTCAAATGCATGCAGTCCCTAGACCACCCATAAGAGCAGCAATCCCAGCCTGCAGATGCTGCTGTTCCAGTTGCAGACAGACTCTTGGCTAGGTGCTTTGTGTGAAGTGCTCTCAGCCTTCCCTTTGCGTTCAGGGATCAGAAGCAAGGCCAAATCTGCCCAGGCGCACAGCAGGTCACACAGGAGAGACCACCACAGTGCTCTGTGGAAACTGGGTGCTGGATTGCATGCACAGCAGCTCCTTTTCTGAGTGCGAGCCAGCAAAGTACACATGCAAATGCAGTTAGCTCCCTGTCCTCTGTCTCAGACCATTTTCCCAAGAAGACTTCTAAAGCACTGTTTAGAAAGCCAGCTGCATGTTTGCATTGTGGATAAATATTTTTAAAAATTTGACTTGAAAATGTTATCATTTCTTCCTAATTCAGAGGTATTTGGTTGATATGCCTTTAACAGAAGCTGCAGCCTAGAAATGCTGCCTGCTTCTGCCAGGGCCTTGATGTTCGTTCGAAACACTGACTCTATTAAATACAGACAGATAATATATTCCTAATTTTATGCTCCATATTTTTGCTGTATGTTGAGGATGTGCTCATTTAGCTGTAGAATGAAAGAGGATGGATGACAGATTTAAAAAAACTGTAATTATGTCTTTCCATAGATACACAATCTGTGTTCATTTAGATACTTAAGCAGTGGAGGAGAAAGGTAGGCTATGTACATTTCCCCTAGAAATTGTCTATTCTGAGTCACACAATACTATTATTTGAGACATTTACTCAAACATACTTAAATTTATCTCTCTTCTCTCTCGTAAAAAGTATAGCAGCCATGGGCTGTAACAGTTTCTCCTTTAATAAACCATGACTTTCAAAGCCACATGGCTTTTCTTTTTGACCAATTTTCACCTAAGTATTCAGGATTTATTATACTCTCCATATAGTTTGTTTGAAACATAACCAGACTTGGTTTTTTAATAGAAAAGTGAACATTTTACTTTGCTTGTGAGGTAAATTGCAGACAGTTCAAAGAATTCTGCTATTCCAGTCCTGTTATGTGTTTATATATACATGAGCGTTAGCTTATCACACACTGTTCACAAGACCATCGCACAGAGAGGACAGAACCATTTCAAAATAAATTTTTGGAATGAGATGTAGAATTTTGTGTGGATGCAGCTTTATGTCTTTTATCATTTTCTCCTTTGTTCACATTTGAAAGAAAATGAGTCACAACAAAGACTCTTTTCTCTAAAACTTACTGAATTTTCTCTAGCGTTATTTGTAACATATGGTGGGAGTGTAACATAAAGTGTATACAGACAGAGTTCTTTATTAAAAAAGCATTTATAAGAATTATTATCTTGCCAAAATGAAAGGAAAGCAACCTGCTGATTTCATGTTATTGAAATCAATAGCAATAATGTCTCTCCTTCTTTCCAACTTCTGAATCATATGAAGCGTGTGGTTTTGGTATGCATTTTGCTTTGTACATGAAACAGACAAAAAACAATGATTTAGCTAAAAGAGAACAAATCAAAAGGCTGTCTCCCTTTAAAATGAATAGCAGAAAATTAGGGTTTGTTTTTTTCCTCCTTCTCAGACTTTCCAGCTAGCAATTTATGCAGCAAATGGTTTTTGGCAAGGAAATCATTCTGCTTAGATCTGACATTTCACAGTGCAACAGCAACATAATCAAGAAATTTGTTCATTCTGAGATCTCCATTAACAAATATTTGCAAACTCAGTTTAAAATAAATGTTTTCTTATGCATAACAATCAATAATGTCTTTTGAGTTTAAGACATCTCATACAAAGATAAAATGCTCTTTTGAAAAATTATCTTAGTACTTTGAAAGAGTCCATTATGTACTGCTATAAATCATAATCTAAAAATTGATAAAGTGCTAATATTATCAGCTCTTCTGTGTTACAGCTGATTAGCCCTATGTTTATGGCTATCAATAGCTGTATAATCTACATGAAGCCATTTACCTGCACGGGCAGAATTGCCCAAGGAGGACTAGCAAGGCTTCAGGCCACGACTCTACACACATCCCCCTTCTGTTATCCAGTCATAACAAATACTTTGATCTCTTGGCATCACTCACTTTTTTTAGGGAGACACTAATGACTTCCTGCACTGGCTGATGACCTTGCAGGTGAATTTCCAATCCCTTACTCAAGTCAGGTCTGGCCCATAGGCTGGCAAAAGATCTCTAAACTGCCAAGGAAAATCAGTACTGCCTTGCCTGTCTAGATTCTGGAAAGCAGCTGTTTTCATCTCCAGGGTTCATTCATCCATTAAAATATATCTTGGTTATCTCCACACTGTCCATCAATCGTATGGTCTTTTCTGCTCATGCATATGGCTAGAAAACCAGGCTTCCTTCCCCTCCTGTCTAGATTAGGCTACTGCAGTATGCTTTCCTCTGAACTCCCCATGTGCAATCTTTTCCCATTCTTACACACTCAGAAGCCTGCAGCAAGGATTGTTCTGGATTATGTCGTGCAACCCTTTGCCTTCCTTTTTTGCGTTAGTTACATCCTACTTCTCTTCCCTTTCAGAAGGGAGGAAAAATCCCTTTCACATCTATCCACATCATACTTATCAGCTCATGTTCACTGTCAAGATGCGGACCCTCTCCTTCACCTGGCCCAGAATTCCATTGTACTAAGTAGCATTGATAGCACACCTTCATGCTTTCTTCCGTAGTCATCCTCATATTTAGAAGCTCCTTATAAAAACCATCAAAGCCTTTAAAACATCCCCTGACTGCCCTGTGTTACAAAATCTTCCTTTCACTCTTGAGCACGTGCATCAGTGATATCTGTCACAGTATTGCAAGGTTCAGCTATCTGCTGACATGCTTATAGGATTGTCTAATCCTGCCCAAAGCAAGCCTACATGACAATGGATAAAGTTCCTTTGAGTTGCTTCTGTAGACTGTATTTTCCACCTTTCTAATCACTGTGTAATTGTACTGTAGTAAACATTGTTTTAAAATGTGAGGGAAAATGCAGTACAGAATCAGTTCAATATGATTAGATCGTTATCTACCTTAAGATTTTAAATGGCTAAAATGTGTTTGGGCTACACCATTTTAAAATCTGGTCCCAGTTATGTTGTTTAAATTGATATGAACAGATTCACTTTTCATTCAGTGTCGGTTTCTTTACTTTAAAATGTAGTCTTTGGTAATTCAAGCAGGAATTCTACTGGGGTGGGGTTTTTTTTTGTTGTTACACAAGTTTTAAATGGAGCACAAGTAGATGGTGATTTTCATCTTCTGTATCAAAAAGGTGGAACTCTACGCTATGATCAGAGAAAATTGGATGGAGTTCATACATAAGTTTAAAATCTTTAAAATGTATAAAAGTTATATAAAGCACTTCTGGTTTCTTTAGCAAACACAACTAAAATAAAGCTTGAGTACTTAAAATTGTGGATCTTTTTAATATATAACAGGAAAACTTAGTTCTTAAATATTAACAACAGAGACTTTATTAGTATGACTGCTGTTTGTTTATTGTAACAAGATCTTTATTTAAGAGAAAAGCAATAGTGATTAAACTAGAAAGTCTGTGATCTGGTTATTTCATGAGTACCATGTGGACCAGGAGAAAAATCAACCCCAGCAAGGAAAAAAAGCCCACATAAGGGTTCTTATCCTGCATTAATATATCTCCCACATAAGCAGGAAATAGAATGTATTAAGGGGAAAAGAATGAGGCAGCCATAAACACACACATGCAGATCCTTTCCCCAAATAAGTGATTGAGTGTTTAAAAATCCCTACCTAGAGAAGATGAGATCTATTCTGAAAACATTCTGTGGAAGATGTTCAGTCAGTCTGTGATAAATATGAATCACTGTATTATCAAAGTCTGATTGTTTCCTTATATCATCTAAGAAACTTGATAATTATTCCTTCAGACAAAATCTTTTGTTTCTTTAGAAGGTCACCTTTGTAGGCATTAATAGAAAAGAGAAACTGAAAACCCAAGTAGTCCACTCTGTTAGTGCTATGGCAGCTGCAGGGATGCCTTAGTTACAACACCATTTTACTTTAGTAAGCTCCCAAATTTAGCAGGTTTCAGCCTGGATACCACTGGGCTTGTCAATCAGACTTCTGCCTCGAGAAATAAACACATTTCTAATCTAGAGTCCTCATTCTCCTTCCCCTCAGCTATAGTTCTTGTCTCATTCTGTTAGACACAAAGAACACAAAATCACATTTGAATTCTCCCAAACAGCAAAAAAGGGTTTTCATGCAGAAGCAGTCACGCTCGCCACAGAAAGTATGTGGCCCATTTAGAGTCATCTTTGCTTAGCACCTATTTTGTGCTGAAATTGTCATGCTACCTTGTCAGCAAGCCTAAAGCAATGCTAATAGATGGATAAGGCAGGAGACAGCTGAAAGACTACTGAAAACATCAAGTGTAGTTGCTGTGGGAAGGATTCAGTTTGTGATTGTCAACACGGGTATATATGCCACATTTTCTAACTGCATTTCTCCACCCCACATCTGAATTAGATTTCAGAATATCTGAAGTAGCTTAAACAATGCAAAATAAATAAAAGCAGCTGTTTGCCATAATTTCTTCTTGGACTCTTCACAGATACTTCAATGAAGCAAATACAAAGGAAATGACCAAATGGTAGTTACTTACCAGCATAGCATGAAGACTATCATCAAAATGTTTACCTTGTAGAGAGAATAGACAATAGTGATGATTAACCTCTGGCATGCAAGCTATAATTGGTTTCTGGTATTCATAGCAATAGAACATCATCTGCTCTTTGGGCCTGATTCTGAGAATTGATAATCTCCAAGTGAGCTGATAAAGCTTCTTGCTGGCTCCGTAACACCGTATGTGAGAGACAAACTGGTTTGTAGTGGGAAAGAGAAAACAAGAACTAGCACGGATGAATTTGCATTGCTGATTCCAGCCAGGTATATTGAAGGTTGCTGTTCAGAAGCATTCCTTCTCTTCTGTTACTTCCATAAAATCTCTGACAACGACAACAGAATCTTTCCAATTTAGTTGAACCTACTAGATTATATATCTACACTATTTGTATATGTATGTATACATATATTTGAGGTATATTTTCACTGGAGAGGACTTCTGCAAATATAAACGTAAAAAGACAAGTTAAAAGAATGTCTGCCTGTCTCCAAAGTGGGAAAGAAAAGCTCTCCTCCACTGACACACTTTCCTGCTATGTTAAGGCAACATGTATTTCTCTGTCTTTCCAACATGAATTTTGTTGATGAGCTACCTCAGCTGGCTCCTGGAACTTCAAAGTCCACTAACACAATGTGGTCAGTGAAAAATGGGATAGGAAATAAATTTAATGCATTGATAGAGCACCCTCATCGTCTACCTCCTTGATGCAGCATATTAAAAAAGGACAGATTTATTCAACAGTGGGCAGCAAATCACCTATAGCACCAGAGATTATGGACAAAGAAGGGATGAAAGTAGCAAAGGGCTGGCCAGCAGCTTTGACAGATACAATGGTAAGAAGATGCTGGTGTGAAGGCATACTAAAGTATTTTCACTGTGGAAGAAAGAGGGAAACCAGAGGCACATTTTCTTGGCATTTCATACTTTGTGTTCATAAAATCAGACTGTCCTTCATCACAATAAATGGAACTATTTGCAAGAGAAGTTATTATGAAGCATAAAAATAACAGAATCAGACCATAGGTTCTTCGCAGTATTTCCTTTGAGTCTCAAACAAAAGTGATTTTGGGTCAGGAAAGTTTAGTTTGATCAACTCCAGAAAACAAATAGAAAAAGACACCAAATCATCCCCTCAATCTCCCTGAAGCTGTGGGACCTAACTGTCACAAAGGGTTGCCTTTTGCTGCAGGGTTGTGCTGTTGTAAAGTTTGACCTACAGAGCAGTGGCTCCTCTGGGCAGGCCCCTCTGTAGCTCTTTCCTCAGCAGCAGCCTGCTTCTCCAGGCCACTGCTCGACTCTTGAGATCCTGCCTCTCGGAATCCCCGTGCTACGGGCAGCCGTGGCAGCCGTCAGTGCACTCTGGCTCTCAACAACAGCAGGAAGAAATGAAAGGGCAGCTGAAGGCCCAGCAGCAGAGCATGCAGCCTTCAGCCATCCAGTACCCGGACGTAACGTAGCTGCTTGAAAGACTTACACTTGTTTCCCATGCCTGTTACATACATAGGAAACAAAAGGAAATACAAGGTCAGCAGTGGTGGGAAATCATTGCTATCACATGGCTGATGGTGAGCAATGGTCCCTCTTAATGATGCTTAGTTTTGGCTGAACAACCACAGTCCTCTTGTCTTTCTACTGTGTAGTTTCATCTTTAAAATAACATCACCAGTTGTTCTTTAAAATAAAATACTGGAGTGTTGAAGTCTTATCAAAATTACTTCCATTGCACATTTAAACTGAGGACGGGAGTTGTGTTTTGGGAGGAGGCAGCGTACACCTGCTTTGACATATCAGTACAATAACCCCAGCAGGAGGAGTGTGTTTCATGCAGTGTTTGATTTGGGCATAACACACTGTAGGGTCTGCTGAGGTCTAACGCGGGCATCCTTGGCCTCTACCGCCAGAAATGTCTTTATTCCTGAAAGAGAGTTGGCTGACTGAGCCCACTGATTTCACACTCTAATCACTTCACACACATTAAAGTTTACTAGGACTCTAGTCTCTTAACATGTGACTCCTCTTTTCCATGGACAACAAATCTGAAAATGTTGAACTGGAACATGCTTTGTTCCAATAATATGGTAAACATTCTTATATATATTGACCAGAAGATTTATCTTTCAATATTTAATGGAACAAAATCACTAACATGGCTGCACATAATAATGAAGCGAATTAATAAATTCACATAATGATAAGTGTTTCTGACTGAAGTGTGTATCTACAGTTTATTGAGATTGCGTGTTTACAATATTTGTATTCTATTTTAGCATCATACAAATCATAGAAAACCAAACAAGCTTGATATTTGTTAAGCACACTGTATTCTTAAAGGTTGAAGTGTTAATGATAGTTACTGTTATGTACAGTTGGCAGAAATGTTCACAGAATATTTACTGGAAGACTTCCAAAAGTTTGCTTGCTTTTTAATAGAAAATCTGTACAAGTCTGTACTGTACAAATCTGTACAGCATTTGAAGTTATTAACCAGGGATAGAGGAGTAGATATAATACATGCACTTATTAGACACTATATCTCCTAAAAACCCACAGCTTTTTAAAAGTACAATTTAAAAATGTCATTAGTCTTCTTTAACAAAAGAATCAGACAACATCATAACTTGAATAAAATATTTGTGTATATTCTTCATTCAGACAAGTACCAGTCAGTATACATATCTCAATCCACTCTTTTTCCCAAGTGTTATTTATTATGTTCCAGTTTTAACAACAAATAGTTAAAAAGCAAATAAAACCTCATTATCTATAGGAAATTTTATCTATACAAGTATCCATTGCTGTAAAAACATAGAGATTATCACGAATATTGTGTTGAGATAGCAAATAAAGTATGACATAGGTATTTATGGGTGATTGATTACACAAGGTCAGTAATTAGGCAACCGTCCTCTCAAAATTATATGTTTTAGGCTTGATTTATTTGCTGCATTATCATTACAGTGATCTATCCAACTGTCTTGTGATTCAAAAGGGTGACCTGGTGAGTGTTATAGATTGCTAGAGACTTGATAATAAGCCTGGGGAAAGAAGCTGAACTATCTCCATTATCTCAGTACGACAAGCTTTCCTGTTTTTATAGCAGACTTTTACACCTGTCCTAGCACTCAGACACGGAGAATAAAAATTAATATTAGACATGAGGTGTCAGGAATGCCTTGGACACTGGTATTAATATTTGCATATAACTACTAGCAGCACCAAACCTAGAACATTTCAGGGTTATGTTTAGCTTTTCCACAGATGTCTTCACAGTGGTGACCGTGTTCAACTAATACAACTCTTGCCTTATTTGGTTTCCATGTGCTGAGATCCTGCTATTGGTTTTTTGTATAAACATGGTGTGCTGTTAATTTTAATCCCATTTTTGTTATTCCAGTTGTCACAGTATCTATTTCTTTCCTACATGAGCCTTTAATCCTCATCCACATTAGTAATATTTCTCTCCTTTCAGCAAAATTTCTTTACCATACTCTTTTTGTGTCACAGTCATTACTGGAAATACTAACTAAGACAGATTCCAACACTGATCCTTCAATAATCACAATAATGCTCTCCCTCCAGACAACAGTTCTACTTTTAGCACAATCAAGGGGTTTTCCTGCTTTAGCATTTTATTCACAACTTACTTTACAGAAGCCCAGTAAATAGTATCTACAGCACATTCTACTGATTAAAGTAGTGGGTTTAATCCACAGAAATATATTGACACAACTTCCTTTACCTTTAGTGAATTTAGGTTGCGTTTTGTCCCTTTTTCCATTTATGTCTACTTACATAGATGTTCTTCCTAAAAATACCTTCTAGAGCCTTGAATATTGTTGAGGTCACACCAATGTTTTCTGGTTATCCTTTTTTACCCTTTCTGCAATACAGGCAAGAGGTTTGCTTTTCAGTAGTGGTACACCACCAGTTGTCAACTGTATTTAAAAATCCTTGCTGCTGGACAGGCAATTTCATGTGCTAGTTCTTTCAGAATCCATGGATGGAGATTATCCTGTCCTTCCAATTCCAGTACTTTAAGCTCTTTGAGTTTTTCTTCTACCTCATATATGATAATTTTCACTTCTATATCCTCATTCCATTTCCATGCTACATTTCTCTTTTCTGGATAGCTTTATCTTTAATTGCAAAGTGCCTGGCAAAGAAATACTTATTAGGATTTATTTTCCTAATAAAGGTTCTTTGATAAATCACAATTCTATGTGAATTATTAGGCTTTGCCACAATAAATAAAAAAATCCGTAGTTTGAAGGCTTGTGGGGATTTTTACATCCAATTCTATACAAACTTTACTGTGAAAGGAAAGAAGCAGTTATGCATCCATGCATGTAATAGTGCTATGACAGTTGCTACTATCAGACCATGCACTGTTTAGAATACAAATATATCTGAAAATAACTGGATTTGTGAAGGGCAAATGGCAGAACTTAATAGAAAACACTGCAATTAAATGACCTGCAGGATTAGGGAATTCAGTCAGTTATCAGCCTATTTAATTCAGAAGCGTCTACCGCATCCCTCTGAGCTCCACAGGACAGAGGTAGTTTTTTTGTGAATTACAAAACTTCACAGAATAGAGACAGGATTGTGGGTGGCTTGTCCTGGGCTAAAGTCAGGTACTTCCCTGACTTTAAAAATTTATATTTTTAACTTCTTTATGCTCATACTAAGGCTTCCAGAATATAGCAACATGTTTTTAATGGAAGTTACTATAGATGATCCTAATTCATTGGGCAGAAAGCCGTAGCATTCATCAGATGGAACTCTGTAACAATACAATCATTTTACCAATTCATGAAACAATAGACTTGTTGCTCAGAAAGGACTCCCCTCTAAAGCATGTTACCTGGTGTCAAAGCAGAGCAATAATCAATGTAACACTATATAACATTCCTGGTGCTGTTGATACTTAGGCATACAGCTTCAGCAGTCCTAAATCAAGCAGAAGTGAGGATAAACTGGTTGGTATGCATTTCTTTCATTAAAGACTATTGGAAACAAAAATAATTAAAGACAAAATCTGGTCTTATTTATGATCATTTTAGACTGTCATAACGCAGAAGAGTCTGCTCTTGACTTTTCAGTAGAGTTAAAAAAAAAAAAAAAGCTTTACTTAATTTAATGGAATTATGCTAAATTGATATTAGTATAGTCAACAGCAAAGAAAAACTCATGAAAGAATCATACCAGCATGTTTTTCCAGTGGAGCAGAATCTGGATCACAGATGTTCACATATAGGCAGATGGCGTGTGTACGTAATACATGTACAGAACAGATATTCAGGCATATATAATGACTGTCAAAAGCATAATTGGATTTCCTAGAAGACTTAAAAGGAGAGTTTCAGTATATACTCAGATTTTTTTCCAGACTTTGGTGATCCACTGCATTTTTTTCAGATATCTGAGTGACTTGACTGTAAGGACAAGGAACATCCCAAATGGGGGCATTTTCTGAAACACAAGCCTCTTTCTATGTAAACATGAAACTGGGGAACAGATTACCTGGAAATTCTCATCAGAGTGCTGTGGAGGAAACCACAGGGCAGTTGACTCCTGAAATTCAGTCCCTCAAAATCACCTGGGGCAAGCAGAGCTCCTGCCTTTCATGTCGCTGCTTTGCTGCCTGGATCCCCTCACTCTCTGCTGTTCTTTGTGTCTGGGCAGTGAAAGCCTAGATTAAACAAACACAGTATTTCCATTTAAAGAAAACAGCACTGTAGCCACAGAAAGTCCTGCCTGCCAGCCTGGGCTCCCCAGCTCCCTGCCAGTGCCCCCTCTCTGCCCTGCAGTGCAGCAGCCATAGTGATGATGGAGTTCATGTCCCCTCCTCAGAGGGAATACGGAATCCAGAGCAGCAGATGAGGCAAACTGCTGTGTGTAGCACACCTGAAGAGTAAAATGCCCAGGAGGAGAGGAAGAAATAGAAAAGAAGATACCAAAATATGGGGTAGCTAAAGTGGCCTTTGCATGTCAGGGAGCCGTTATTTGTCCACGTCCCCTCTTGAGTCTCTGCCCTGTGCAGCTACAGCAAGAGATCACCAAGGGCTTCCCCCAGTGGGAGAGGAAGGTGGGTTAAACCTTGGGGTTTATATTCTCTAACAAAAAGAAAGTCTCCTAGAGCCCTCTTCTTTGTAGTCCTTCCTTGGGCCAGGAGGCTGCTTCAAGCCTCCTTAGGCTGACACGGCAGAGATTTTAATGTGCCGTGGTTATGAACTCTGCCTCTGTGCGAGTGAAAGGGCAGGGGCAGGCAGGCAGCAAGGGCTAACAGGCGCTGGAAACACGAGCCATTCTCCATCCATGGCACTCCTGGGTTTTGTTTGCCAGCCAGAGCCCTCCCTGTTTGGAGGAGATGTGCTGCCTCTTGACTGTTGTGCTGACTCTTAAAACTCATGGCAAAATTTTGCTGTGTTGCAGGTGGATCTAGATAAAGAATTCATGAAATGGGTTTTGGAAGAAGTTGTGTTTTTCCAACAGAGTGCTGTTTCTAGAAATTCAGATTAAACTAGACAGTTCTGTCAAGAAAATTTTATAAGCTTCTGCTAGATCTTACTCCGTTATGCCAGGCATTTATGCTTTGTTTCTGTCACAGTGGCAGGTGGAAGTCTCATATGGATAAAAGTGTTCTTGGCAAGGACTAATTAGCAGAATATTGTGGATTAGGTGGGTGTTCCCTGTACAAGGACAGAACCAAAGCAAAACTTAGGAGGATAAAGAAAAGGCTGTAGTGATGAATTTGTCCTCCTGCTGGTTCTGGTTTTAATGTCTTGTAAAATCAACACAGCTTTTAGTGTTTATAGTGCATCAGGCATATTAATAAAGAAAAATGTAACTGTACAATACATTTGGAAAGAATTGTGTTGAAAGCACTGTTTCAGTAAGTGCAGGCAGGTCCAGAAGAAACTGCTGGATTGCACACTCGTGTTGTGTGTGCACGGCCCCAGTTTTCGGAGTACAGTACGTACGCCTCAGGGGTCCTTCATTTACTGGTTTCCTGAGGTGGTTGAAAATCATCTGGTTAATGTCATTATTGATAGCAAAGGAAACAAATTGCTTTTCAGAGTTGATAAAATATATAATTAAACATTTTTCAGACTTCTTTTTTAATTATGTGGAGTCTACTTTTTATCTTCTGCTTGAGCCTCTGGATGTCTTTCTCTATATAAACAGACAATATTATTTTAATTAATAGCCAGTAAAGACCTCAGGATAGAAATAGAATCCTACAAAAAGATTTCTGTTGAGCTTTATTATATGAACAAATCTCCAAAGGAGACTTTTAATGTCCTAGTTTTTCTCTTGGAATACTCTTATTACTCTATCCAGTTTGGACAGGGGTTAGTGCACATGGTATCTGGCTGGGTCACTTCGCTGCCAGGTGCAACTGCACTTGCCTGTAGCATTCTTTCTCTTTGTTGGCAAAATAGTGTATTTTTGACCCTGCACATCCTTTTTTCTCTCTGTTGCCAGCAGGCTGTGTGCAGTGCTAGCACAGCCAGAGTGATTTGAGAGATTTTCCTGCAGTGAATTCCTCATGAAACTCAAGAGTCTGGTGAGGCACTCCAGGCTGTGGACTGAAGTGTTACTGCTCTCTCCCTATTACATATTGCAATGGTACATATTCCTTTCTGGAAACCACTCTTAATGCTGTGTGCTGCATTCAGCATGGCAAAACACTAAATACGTTTGGGCACTTTAATTCATGTAAAGATATAGGAATGCAAGAAACTGAGTTGCAAAATGAAGCAGCTCTCAGGACTTCTCCAGTCAGCACTAGATGCCAGGTCAGGGAGGTACAAATCACAACTCATCCATCCTTCCTCAAGAATAAGGAGACAATAGAATAAATTTAGCCCCAGATCTCAATATGCAGTGGCTTCTCTATCTCCACACAATTAATTTTATAGAAAGTGTTTGTTCTGCCTGCATTGTTCCCACTGTTTGAAATTTCAGATGCAGTCTATTTCCAAATGCCCTGTTATTCTTAACATAGGTTCAATTTTCCTTGGTCTCTCTGTAAGTAATATGTTGCAGCTTATTTGAAAAAACAATTCAGTTCTTTTTAAAGAGAGCTGATATTAAACCTATTCTGAGTGCTTTTCATGCTGAATATCCAAGATGTTTTCTTGAGTGACTTCTGTTTTCTAAAACAGAGTGGAACAGCGATTTTACTCTGATATATCTCATTTAGTCCTACTGAAGTGAAGGTGAAACTGAGTAAAAACTTATGCAGATACTTAGCTTTCTACAGAAAGAAGATCTATTTGTATTAATTTTCTAAAGATGGATGGCAGTGACATAGGTTATTTCAAGTCTAACGTGCTCATTCTGTGCAGTGCTGTGCAGTGGGTGTGGTAACCCAGGGAAAGGTTGCCTTCATCCCAGAACCTGGGAGCAGAACAAGTCAAATTTTTATTAATTAGTTCCCTGTGATGACTACAAAGCCTGGAAAGTAGCTTTACAGGTGTAACTTAACAGGGGGGGTGGTTTCTAATACGTCATGCCACCTTCGCATCAGTAGATGGAGCTCCAAGATAAACCGTTCTAGCCCTGAAGAGATGCAGTCAATTAAACATGCAGCTGTTAAGAGACCACAGCAATTACAAGACTAAATGATATCCTTAAATAATCGGTAGGGATTTATACATCTTATTCTAAAAATCTTATCGTACATACATAAAGGTTTGTGAGAGAGCAAAAATAATTCATTATGTGCCTCTCTGGCAGATGTCTCTGGTGTGTTTCCAAGTGTTTAGAGGACTGAATGATAGCCAAAGTCATACACGTTGGTTTCAGTGCTTCATCTTCCACTGCCTATTACAGTCTAGTTGAAACCTGCTAATGATAACGCACTTTAGTGTTCATTCTTAAATTCATTGCATTTTTCCCATATAATAGGGACAGTATTGATGGCCATGGTTTCTCCACTTACCACTTGGGCCCTTGGTCTCCCAACTTATGGTCTATACTTAGTGCTATAATAATTGTTCAAAAATCTGACTCTCTACTTTAGTGCACTTTTCATTATTCTTCAAATTGTTTTGACCTCTACTGTTCTCATATTTGCAAATTTTTCCTACAGTTTAAAAACATAACTTAGAACTTCGGGAAGTGAAAACTGCTGATTGTCTGATAAAAAATATAAGGCTTTGGGTAAAACAGAAAAAACATCAACAATAAGAATTGCCCCTTTAAGCTGTGATGTCTATAAAAGATAGTCTTCCATCAGTATTTTTATTATGGCAGCAGTAAAATACAAACTGTCAGAGTACAAATAAGTGGTCTTAAAGTTATGAATAAAATGACTGAGGATATGACAGGAACGACTGTTTGTTTTACGAGAGTTTAAGAGTTTGTGAGAGATACAAACTAATTAGAACATGGTAAGAAGACTGCTATGCAGCTTCTTTCCAGGTAAGTGAACTTGGAAAGTTAGGAGGCAATGAGAACAGGCCCAGCTTTTTGGACATGAAAGACAAGGTAAGGATTGACTCTTGTAGGAAATCTGGATTAGGTCTGAATTTATGTCCTGTTGTTCACAGAATGGCATTGGTTTTGTCTTGTATTTGCCTGGCTCATAACTTCATGAAGTACCAGTGAAGCCAGGGTTACTATACTAATTTATTGAGACTGGCTGCATTCTGTTAATTAAATAAATATGTATTTGCTTCTTCTGATGTGTGAGAAACCCACAGAGAAACATTAGCAATATTATATATTAATGTAAAATGAAATTCATAATGATGTGAGCTAATAGGCTGGGGTTTGATTTTGATTGCAATGAGGAAGATTTTTTGCTTGTTCTTCCAACTCAGAAAGAGGGCTAGTAATCTTCAGGCAGGTGCTTGAAAGGTGTTAGCACCTAGCATTGTGAGTCCTAGTTATGTGAGTTGTTGGAGTTGAACCATACACCTTGGGGACTTGTTTCCTTCTGGTGATTTTCCCAAGGCTGCACCTCATACTTCATCCCAGTTTACTTTCCTGTATCCTGGAAGGATGAAACCCAGCTTTGTGAGAAGAGCAGATTGACAGTGCAAATGATTGGACACAGATTCATCATGAATGTTTCTTGGCAAGGGCATCCAGTAGTTCTTGAGTTCACAGCTGACAGCGACAGTGGAGATAAGGTTTCCTCCCAGGGGAACAGTGCTGAGATGTAGGGGAAGAACCCCTTCCTTAGCTTCCTGCTCCACCACGCTGCAGGGCCTCCTACAGCCTTGCAGGAAAATGCAGATTTGTAGCCTCTACAAGTCTCTGCTGCAAGAGGGCTGTGCTTCAGGAGACCAGCTCCCCCTCTTTCCACTGACCTTGGTGGATGCTGGAGAATCGGTACATAGAAAGAGCCGGGAGAAAACTATGTTTGCTAGAGTTTTGCAGTGGAAATTTTCTCTGAGGTTCTGCAGAGTTGCCCTGCTGTGACCCACTTGAAATATTTATGAAAATTTTTGGCTAAGCTTGTGAGGTCCTGTAAATCCCCAGAGAGCTGCATGCAGGATTTCCATGGATGCCACTCGAAGTTAACTTTCACCAAAGTCCTTGAGTATCCACAAAAAAAGGACCTCTAAGGGGAATCCTTTAAAAAAAGGAAATTAATTAGATGGAAAAAGCAAAACAACTTCTGCTGTTCCAAGATTCAATTCCATGAAACTGTAACCCTTGGTGCTCGGAGCAGCAACTTTAATCAGAACTCTGGCTGATTTTCTTATCTATATTTTGTACCGCAGTCCAGCTTTGCTATTAAAACCCACTTTTCTGTTATGCCTTGGAGGAGAGATGGCTCTGTTGGGAATAACACAAAACATGTATATTGGATTTCCTTTTTAAAAAAAAAAGATGTTAAAATAGCAACCTTGTCCCAGAGCACTGGCTGGGGAGCACCTTGAGGAAGCTAATAGCCCTTGGCCTTGCTTTCAGTGATCCAGTCTCACAGGTGGCTGTCGATCCCTTGGAAATAGGTGTGGTGTTGATTGTTATTTTTAATTATTAGGGTAAACATTGTAAGTTAGATGAGTGCTAAGTATAGCTTTTCAGTTAAACTAATATCCAAAATATGTTAACGGTGACATTTCTCTCTTTTAAAATCCTTTGGGGTTTTTGGAAAGAAAGGGAAGGATGGACACGTATATGATGAAGTTTAAGAGGAGATGCCATGAGATTTTGGTAAGAGCGAGCTATGGAACACAACCTGGATTTTTAAACCAGCACAGATGTAAATGAATATGACCGTGATATCAATGATCAGAGGTAGTTCAGTCTCCATGTACCTACTGAACAGCACCTGCAGGGAGAAAAGTAGATAGCGAAATACTTTCTATGTAAAACATTTCATACTTTCAAGTTGAATCTGGTTGCAGGCAGTGGAGAAGCTAGCTGGATGAGAATGATATTGGGAAGTTTCACAGGAAAAAAAGGAAATATATGATAAATCAGAAATCTTTAGTATTTCCCTTTTTGCTTGACATAAACCAGCAGAGTAGCAAGCACTCATTATAGCCTGGGCTCTAGGAGAAATCTCCTGCAAAGATACTGAGTGTTCATTTTTTTCCATTGCTCCAACTGCCCTGAGGCCATGCCTGGCCAGAATTTTAAACAAGCAGTCCCAGGCAATAGTGTTAAAACCAACTACAGCTTATTTGTTTTCTCTTGAGTAGGTGCAGTTTGCTCACAGCCGCTGAAGTTTCTGGAGCTTGCTCTCATATGTTTGTTAATATGAATAAAAAATACAGTACTGAGCCAAAATGTAGTAGCAACAGGAGGGAGAGGCTGCAGGGAGGGAACTTTGCTACTGATAGAAGAAAAAATGACACTATATACCATATCCTTTCTTCTGCACCCTATCAGCAAGACCCACAGGACCTTGCCAGAAGGTTAAGAGAGGCAAAGAGCTGCAGCACAAAACTGTGTAACAGAACTGTCGCTGCCTCTTAATGCTTTGTCTCTCTGCAGCCTCTGCCCTGGGAATCTTGAAGTGCTCTGATCATTCCCTCATTTATCATCTTTCAGGACTGCAATCTTTCCTTGGGAAGGCTTCAAAGGAGTTAGGGAAGAGCAAAGAAATAAGGAAACAAACCTAACAAGAGAATTCCAGCTTCTCTCATAAACTGTTTGCTGGCCTAAGCTGTAGCTGGAATTTCAAGGCAAATGTTAATGGTCTGATAAGAGTTATAGCTGTGGGATTTTTTTTTAATAGAAATTGCTTTGATAATACAGTGAATGATTCAGGAAATGATCCACTTTAGACTGAAACTTCAAAGATAGACAAGCTAGGCTCATTTACTGGAGAAACCACCCATGTAAAATAATATGCCTGAAATCTCTCTGACCAAGGAGACAGCTTATTTCAGAGACAGTCATCCTAGACCCCAGCTCATGCAAATCAGCACATCTTGCCTGACCAAATCCTGGGAAAACATAACTGGGTAGTGTATCTCCTCCACTCCAGTTCTTGGAGGGAGGTAAGGACAGGCCCAGTTCTTGTGGCAAAGTGGAGAGAAGCTGTCGCAAGTAGAACTCTACAGTAGTGACATAATGGAGGAGAAACACATTTTTCTGTCAAAGGATTCTAAACAGTTTGGAAGAATAAAAAAATGCAATATCGCTGCTCATTTTTGAAAAAGTGTCATAAAAAGGCTGATCAAAAAACTCCATCCCACTTTGCAGTACAAAAGATTAAGTAAAATGATACCATTTTCAGAGGAAAATTGTAGGGAGGAAAAAAGCAAAAGACCTCAGCTCTCACTCTGCAGAGTAATTACTAAGAGATACCTAGTCAATAGCTTTGTTCTGTCAGAGATCGTGATAACATATGAAAAGATAAAGCCAGACAGTCTGTTTGGCTAGACAGCGTTCATATAAACCCCATAATTTAGAAACTACCTCTCCAGATAGAAATCTGCTAATGAACCATGATTCAGTTATATTCCTAATCAGGAGGATGTCTTTCAAGCTGCCTTCTAACTGGGCAGTATTTTGCTGCACACATCCCAAAGACCAATGCAGCATTTTGTGTACAGCTATGATAGAGATAATGACTGTACTGTTCAAAAATGCTTAATTCAGTTTTGAAGAGCAGAATAGCTCATGTTCTGTTTGTTTCAGTAAAAAGCCAAACTGGATAAATTTTAGGACCTGTCTAAAATGGAGTTGCATGAGGAAGAGATCAGGGCAATTTTAAGTCTGGGTGGCAGCATGACAGTTGGAGAGATCAGACAGTGAAGAAATTGGTAAATTGGTGCCTAGTCTGATTTTGCAGCATGTCAGTCACAGTATGCTAATAGCACAGTCTTTGGAGGGCCTCCACCAGAGATTTGGCCCACTTAACTTAGCTAGAAGGTCTGGAAAAGGTGAAGTCCTATCAGTAAAACCCAGAAGTGTCTGGGAAGCATAAACTGATCCATTAATAGAAGGCAGGACTTTGTAACTCTCTTCTCTCATCATAGCCACATGGGTCTACTCTAGGCGGCTTTTTTTACCAGCTCTGAACTCTGCATTAAAATCTTCACTGTCTGAGTTTAAATTAAATCCTATCCCTCCTTGCAAAGAGAAAATACAGAGGAAATCCTAAAGCAAAAATATTCATATGGTTCAGAGACAGAATAGACTCCAACCTCTGCACCAGACTTCAAACAGTGAACTACTATTTTAATAAATAGCATTTTGCAGAAAGATCAGTAAAAAGCTTTCACAAAGATTCTCTTTTGCTCTTGATCTAAGCAGCAAGCCATTTCATGTCAGTCAGAGAAGAATCATTGTATCAGCATCTTAATATTAGGGCTTAATTGACATCAGACCATTTATCAGTCCAGGTTTCTCCCGAGAGACATCTTTGTCCATTAAAGATTAAAAAGAATATGTGCAAGACAAAGAAAAAAAACCCAAGTCTTTGTTTGTGTCTGTGAAGACCTTTTGTTGCCAGATACTTCGGAGCATCTTACTTTTTAGGCTGTTTCCTGGTGGCTTGAATTATGATTACTTACCCTCAGGAAGTCAGTGTGATATTAGTTCCACTGATCTTGTTGACTTTGCTTTCATGTGCAGTGGCTAATGCTGGGGAGAAGCAGAAAAGATGGATTCATTATGGATTCTGAAAGAAGTAAAAACAAACACCCACCACAGAGTGCTTCGGAGAACACAGGAGACCCTGCAGCACAGTTCTGCCATAACAACCCACTCAGCCCCACAAGCTTTATCTTTCTGAGAGGAAAATTTGCATGGCAATTCAGACAAGTTAGTGTGAGAGGTGCACACTAAGCCTCCAGGTATAGGCAAGTAAGTCAGTGCTTTCCAGCAAAAGAAAAGACAGCTAGAAAATAAATGCACAGTGCTGGACAGAAAATGGTGATGGATTCCAGTCCCCTGATCTCCCCAGTCCTGAGGGAAATTTCACTCCTGCTGAGCGTTAGTCTCAGTCCCCATGGATTCGGTCCATATTTGAGTTTGATGAATCAGCTGTAGAATGGGCAAGGCTTGCAGTTGTGTTTAGATGCTGGAAGCTGCTGATAGGTAGACAGTATTTTTTTTCCAAATGCCTAGGTAGAGGAAATACTTTGTTCCAGTGGAAGTCAGGCAGATCTTTCCTCCTGGGAAAAGGATGACACTGGATACATACCTCTGTGTTCTGAGATGGTTTTGAAAGTCTGATGCTTGTTTTATTTACTTAAGCTGCTGCTGCCCGTGTTGTAAACACTGCAGCTCCCAGGTTGGATGCAGTAAAATCTAAGTTAATCAAAGCTGATTACTAAATTGGCCATCAGGAAATACAAAGCAGACACACTCCCTCCAATTCCCATGTGCTTCTATCAGATCCACAGGCAGCATGGCACATACTTATCTCCATGTCTCCCCATACATAAATTTAAGGCACAAGGAGATAGCTTGTGCTCGTGGAGATAGACGTCTTGGATTTTGTTTCCTTATTATGCCCTGGGATGTAGCAAATTTGATATTTTTCATCTGTGAGCTCCGTACTGCAACTCCTTATTATGGAACTGCTCATCTTTCCCAAAGTATCCAGAGATTTCCTGGCATGAGAAGGTTCCTGTCTGTGATAAGTTTTTTTACAAACGAAGGCTGCTTTGTATTGCAGAAGAAATTCTGTTTCATCTTTTTCCTCCTTCAGCTTGTTTGTTATATGGTAGAATGCTTAGACAGAATGCAAAGGAGAGAAGAAGAGCTCTGATGCTTAGGGAAGAGCATGCAGTTGAGCTTAATTTTGCAGATCCCCGGGGTATCAATCACATGAAATGCAAAGACTTTGCAGCAAAAAAACATGGCATCCAAGACTTACACATAAATGGAACCAAAGGTGAGCAGTCCAAAAGTTGTTATATAGAATTCCCTGTGCAGTGCTGAAAAACTAAGGCACTGTTGCTGAAAAAAACAGCACGAGAGGTGAGAGAGGGAAATGCACTCACACACCTATGCATATTTCAGATGGTGGAACTGGAGTATCTTACTGACAGCACATGCCAGTACTTGCTGCTTTACAGCACTCTGAACTGCGCTGCACGGATGCATCTGCACATTGGCAGCTCTGCACTGATGGGCTCTCAGAGCCGCGGCTCCCCCAGTCTAATATCGCAGGGCAGAGACTAATGCATCGCTCTGCAAACTCAGATGCTGACAGTTGTATGACCCATTGATGATCTTATTGACTAAGTGCCATGTTTAGAGATTGAGTGCTGATTTGATAGGACCAGAAGATGAAACCAGGTGTCTGGTCTTTGATACTTCTATTTGACAGCTGGATACAGGTCCCATCACAAAATCTCTCTATTAAAAGATAACAGCATCTCCCAGTGATGCAAAAAACTTCCAAAAGACAAGGGCAGAATTTCATGTGAAAGGAGAAAGGTGAAGCAAACACAATAAAGTATTTTATCTGGCTAACATACGGATGCAGAATAATTGGATTTTAATTCGGAATGGCACCTCTAAACCCAGGACTAAGAGGTGAAGTATTTTGGGGGCTTCCTTTTTCCATCACAGCCTGTCAGAAAGTCTGAAGCAGGCATGCAGGTGCATGGTCACCCCTACCACTGCAGATACAGCAGGCGTGAGGAAAAACCAGAATTTGTGTTGACTTGTACTTACTAACCCTTCCCTATCTGGCAGGGTTCCTCTGCTGAATCTAATATTTTTAATTCCTCTGAGACATGATTTAAGGCTCCAGCAGAAATCAGAACATCTGTGCAGTGTGAAAAAGAGAAGGGATTGTACAAAATGGAAGGAAAAGGTAGAGTAAGTGAAAACAAAGCTCAGTGGGGTGATAGTGGGGAATGTAAGGAAGTGCAAGCATGATCCCTGCTAAAGCTGCAGTCCAGAACTTGAGAATTCCTACATATGTTTTCCCTTGTATTTTGTGGTCTTTTAACAACTCCGTATCTGGGGTTAGAATCAATTTACCAGTTTCCCAGTATATAAACACTAATGGTACTAAGAACCAGAAATGGAGGCCATAATAATGTTGTTCTCTTCATAGAGGAATGCTCTGCACCACTGCAGATAGCCTGTCAGTCTACTCACGGTGATTTGTAAAGAGATGCTGTACGGTGTCAGCATAGCTGCATATCAGGGAATGGAAGGAGAGAGTCAATTATTGAGGCAGATGGGCACAATTTGCTTCAAGAACTAACTTAACTAGCCAGTTAGAATTTGCTACATGGCAGATATGCAAGACTGAAAGAAAATCTGGATGAATACTGATAAATTGCTAATGTAAGGATCTTCTGATGAGCATTCTGGATCCACGTCCTCTACCTTATCGCATATACTAGATAGTTCTATCTCCCCATGAAAGACCCACAGAAAACAAATCCAGAGATGGAGAAACTTTGCCAAGGAAGCACTCATCAACCTATATGGAGAGGCTTTGTAAATGACTGAAGATCTTTAGCAAACACAGCGCATGCTTTCTTGCCCTTGCTGAGGACAGCTTCTGTAGAAGGAACTACTAAAGACATAGGTGATGCCTGATTATTTTCAAATGGAGATATACTTTTATTAAAGGGAGCATTAGTTCACAGGGAATGTTATTATCAAATTTTTGTATGTCTCATAAAATGTATAGTTTTTAGCAGCGAGTGTGCAAGTGAAGAACTGCAGTAGGGCAAAATAAAGCAGCAAAACAAACCAAAAAATTGCAGTGTTGCATTGCAGCTCCTAAAGGGTCCTGCCACTGTGGTTGTAGCCAGCCAAGTGGGACTTGAAAACACCTAGAGCTCAATTTGTGCTTTTAATTACGTTCTGCTCTGGCACAACAGCAATCTTGGGGCACAGCAATTTCAGGACATCTGTGGCACTGGCTATGATGAGAGGCACTGAGTGACAGGGAGGCAGTTGCTACATAAATCCCCATCTTGGATTTCCTAACCAGTCACTCCGTGGGAAATATGCTCCTACTGTAAGAGTGAACTTGTTGGAACTTCCTTGTACTAGCTTCTTTTCACCAGCCTTTCTGTAAAACAAAAATGACAGACAGTCAGCCTAGCCCTGTGTCAGAAATTAGTATGGCTGAGGATATGTTTTCTAGAAATTGAAAAGGAGAATAACTAGAAAAGCTAATCACCAATCTTGTCTATGCTTTTTGCCTCCAAACCAGCTTAATGTCCTTTATGAAGTTCCTTCTGTAGTGAGATAGAGACACTAGAGAGAGAAGAATTGAAGAAATGATTCCATTTGTGACACACTGATAAGCTGATAAATCAGTCCATGAGGAGCAGAACCACAGATGTACAGAGCAAAGCTGCGTATGCTACAGTGCATCTGAAATTGCATTATTAGCGCGTAGATTTGGCTGTGATCTGCACAGCAGAGCCTGAAACAATCAAAAATTTGTTGTAATTATTCTCTATTTTAGGAATATCCATGAAACATTCTGTGAGCTTTAACAAGCAGTGTTATGTGAAGGAAAGAGATCTTTCAATAGTGTGGGGTCTGTGGAAGACTTAACTGTTCCTAAGTCATATAACAAAGGCACAAGCAGCTTACATTCCTTACAGCTTTTAATTCAGTGCCCCTCTCTGCTGATTTCTGGTGTGAGCTTCAAAAAGCCATGACAGGTTGTCCTAAGAAACCCTTCTTTGCCTAGCTGGAGCAGTTCCTCCTGGAGGGGCTCACATTTACTCCTCTCTGCCTCATCTGAGAAGTCTGAATTCTGAGGTTGGAGCACTCACGGTGTCCTGCTTCCCATGGCAGGCCCTGATCTCAGCAGGGACTTGGTGTGTCACTGAGAATGAAACCTGTAGCCCTAGCTTTGGTGAGTGTATGTGGGAATGGTCTGCCCTTGCTTCATCTCAAGTCAGGGGTGATAGTTGGCACTTTCCTTAAATGTATGTGATACAAATCAGAGGCAAGCAGTAATGTGAATTTGCTTCCCTTCTGGGATAAGCCTTGATTTGTCTTTTCTCATGAGAAGCGTCTTTAACAAAGCACAGATTTCTCAATCGTGTAACAAGCCACTGCAAAAACTCCCTAGAATTTCAGTTTCCAGGAAAAACAATAGGCTGCTTTTACTGAGACACGACTCGCATGCCTGGGAATTTCCAGGGACCCTCTTCCTGCATTTTGCAGCCCCTTTTCACCACTTTATCTTACAGCTGGACTGACTACTGCTGAAATGGTCTGGGGAGAGTTTGTCTTTGCGGAGTGATTTTACCTGAAAGGCCATCATGTCAGCACATCGTCTGCAAATGTTAGTGCAAAAGGAATGCCTTGAAAAGTGCTCATCAGTATGCATACAGTAGCTGCTGTGCACAAATATGGATGAAATTTTGATCATTTGTATTGAAGTGCTGCTCCTGAATATAAATTAGGAGGCTTCTAAATATATCAAATTTCAGTTAAATAGGAACCAAGTAAATACTGCATCTTTAAATTATAGTTGTCTTCCATTTTAAAAAGGGAAATCTGATGTTAGTTGGTCCTTCAGGCTAGCTAGAGCCCTTTAGGGAATGGAAAAAAACATTATTAGAATAACAGAGACATTTAAATTTGAAAAATAATTGCCTAGGCATAAGCAAGCCTTTTATCGTGAATGTGAAGCTTTTACATCTTCAGATGTTGTTGAGATGTGTCAGATAGGACACAAAAACGCTTCTCTGTGCAATACCTTTCTATTATCTGCTCAGGGAATAAATTGTCAAATAAATTGATTATCCTAAACAAATAAACAAGCACTAAAGAGCAAGAGGATGTACTGTACCTGGTTCCAGTTACCACTTGTGAGGAGTTTGTCTTTATGGCTTGCTTGCTATGGCAGCTCTCTGAAAGCCATGAAACCATTGGACATCTTCATCTTCCCCCAACATTAAAGAGAGAATTGTTATCATCAGAGATGTAGAAAAGCCAACATCAAAATTTCCTCAGTTCCCTTTGCAAAGGAGCTGACATGCATCCTCCCTTTGCATTGTCAGCTGTAATTTTGCCAGCAGCGTTTCACAGTCAACACAGAACCCCACAAAGGGAATACGCCAGTAATTTTTTCTTGCTTTTTCACTCCTCATTGAGCAAATCCTCTTTAAATAACTCTCTCTCTATCAGAAGTTTTTAATTCAACAAGTGAGAAACACTTGGATCAACGGTGCTATCGTTTGTGTTTGCAAACAGCACACTTATTTATGGCTTTGAGTTATTATTATTATTATTATTACTAATTATCTAGCAAGATGCCGGTGCTTCTTCCTGTTCAGGAGCTTTATTGCCTTCATTCCAAAGTGCATCTGAACAGCAAATCTGCTGTGTGATCTGACTTGCGGTGTGTTCAGTCGTGCTCTGTAGCTTCGGTGCATTTTCCTCGTACAAGAAACACGTAGTATGTTAGTACTGCACATCTTCAAATCTCCAGGATGTAAATATTTGATTAGTTACTGGTTCTTCTTAAACCAGTCTATGCTTAACACATCAAATAACTGTGCTTTGATTGTGGAGAAAGAGAATGCACTGAAGAGTAAAAGGAATAACAGGGAAGCATGTCAAAACTTCTAAATTAGTTGGGAATAGCCATGCAGAAGGCAGTGCGTTACTGGTAGAGTATTATCTCAGTCTCCAAAATAGCACTGATCCAAGATGCATCTGTGAAACAGAGCCACTACCTTTGTGGTAAAACTAAAAAAATATTTATAGTGTAGCATGATTTGAAGTGTGTTAGGAATGCTGCACAGCACTCTGCCCTGCTGCTGTAAGACAATTTGTGTTGTGTACAAGCAGGGCTTCTCAAAAATGGCTACAGAAGGTGTTGAGCATCCATAGAAGCTCAACATGGAAACACAAACACTAGTGGATACAAGAGCTGTAGTTATCCTGAGAGCCTCAGATACAGCTCATGGGTCTGCTGAAGACAATACTCTGCTTTCATCCGTATTCCGTGTGCCATCCTGGGAGAAGGGGGAGTGGGTACATTTTCATGCTCCGCTGGGTCCACACTTCCCTCTTACACTGCATGTTATTGTTGTCACCTATGTCACTGTGTTTTCTCTGACTTCCTGCAAACTCACTGGGGCCTGACCATATTGTTTGTTGTTCACGTAGCGTGCCATATGTGCTGCCACATGCCTGTACTGCACGCTAAGCAATGCACATTTGTATTCTCTTACCTCCAACGTGCCCCTGTTTTAGCATTCAACTGTGAAATTACAGCAAAAGGAAGATTCTCATTTGTGATTGCCTCAGAAATCTAGATGTCTAGGTATAATTAATGATAAAAAAAAATCAATTAATGAGTCACAACTGTCTATCCACAATTGTGACACGACAAATAGTTTTGAACTGTACAGAGGAGAGAGAAATTAGTTCTATCTTATGTATTTTCCACTGTCCTCCCAAATGACTTTCATCAGATTTCTGAGTAGCTGTCCATACCAGCTATATTGCAGACTGTCTTTTGACCTAACATCTTCATCTTACCCCCACAACAGCAAGTTACAAACTATGATTCTGACAAACGTTCTGCCCTGGCTGCCAGTGCAAACACAGCACCTAAGATGACTCCTTTTCCATTGGTGTAAGTGGAGCAACAATGGAATGATGTGAGTGTAGAAGTTGATCTATATATTAGAAGTAGTCTGAGAGCACTGTAAGAAACAAAAAAGCAACTTTTTCTTGACCTGATACATCTGCTGAACCTCATCTCCTGCTGTAGACTAACGTGTAGCTGTGCCTTTCAAACAGGATTGTCATGCACAGTGTCATTTCCAAACAGAAGTCCTTTTTTTATTATGTGAAAATGAATTTTCAAAAGTATCCACTCTCTTTCATGACAGGGACACTTATTTCTGGCATGAGCCAGACTTCAAATAAGACTTACCTGCTGCTCTGAGGATTTAACAAGCAGCAATTGAAAACAATATTTTGTTATTAGACTTCTGCAAGTCAATGGGGCTGAGTTCTGATGCTAAGTACCTAGTCTTTGTGATATTTAGTTTCTCAATATTTTATGACAATATATTTTCTCCTCCTAGTTGGAATATGTGGTTAGAATAAAAATCAGGAGCCTTTCAAAAGGTGAATTGTTTTGAGTGGGTGAAAATCATTCCTCTAAGAGACAAGTACTTACAAGTGCAAATTCTACTCATGCCCTGTTGAAAATTAGGAAACACTGCAGACACTTTGTGCTAGCCCTAGGAGGGCCTCTGATACGTGTTTCTACGTGCCTTTTTTCTTTAATGATGATAATATTTGTACAGTCAGTAAGCATATATAAGTAGAGAAGACTTGGGGAAAAAAATAACACTTCAGTGGAATGGCACTGGCAGCTGACATAGTTAATGTTTTATTGATAAGATGTGGGTCTTGCTGACTACTACACATATCCTTTACTTCATTTTCTTTGGAGGCAGCAAGAAATCTATCATTCACATTTTTCTTTTAGCCTACATCTGTCGTGGGCAGCATTCTCAATGTATAGTACTGTAATAGCACCATTTCTCATACTATTGAGCTGATGGCTGAAAGCCTGATCCTGTTGTTCAAGCCCTCTCAGGAGGCAGACGGGTTCCACAAAACTTTGGAGGTGCATGAACACCTGAGACTCTTGACTTAGGAAGGGAAAACTGCTGATAATCTGCAAAAGCAATCAATTTTTTACCCCTTCTTTTCCCCCTTCTTCCTTACCACAGTGCAAGAGTGAAGGTGCAGACTAGCTGGGTGATAGAAATGTTCAGTGTCTGGTTCTGCTGTTTGAGCTGTATGTTGGCCTCAAAGTGCAATTCCTTGTGCTCAGGGACTGCATCTTTTGCAAAAAAAAAAAGCACCCAGCTGAACTGCCAAGTCAAGACTTTGAAAAAAATAATGATCTGTCCCTGCTCCTAGATTTCTGTTTGAATCTATACATTGTCATGCTTGGAAGTTCTAGGAAAGTTTAGTTAAAAGTTTGGCTTTTCTATTGCAGGTGTAACTTAACAGAAAGTGATATTTTAAAGCGTGTCAGTAAAACTTTGATCTCCAATTTTCAAATATAGCTATCTTTTGCCTGACATATAGTAACTTAAAGAGAGTATGATTTACAGACTGTGCATCCTCAGCACTTTCTGAAGGCAAAGTCCCCCCTCTCTCATCTTTCAAGTTGAATGTTCAAAAAGAAAAGCATCCCAAAACATCAGACACATTTTGGAACTCAAAGTGAATCTTTTCTATAGCATATTTGTTGTCACTGCCTGATTTACTTTTTTCTTTGCTTTTTCAGGCTTAAGATACAGAGATAACCAAGTCTCCCTTTCAGGCCATGTATGCAGAGTAGAATAGGTGGTCCTATAAAAAGAATTCTCATGTTCATCTTCATTATTTTCAAAAGCTCAATCTATTTAGGTCTTTGAAAATAATCATTCAGCAGCATTAGACATTCTCAATGTATCGGGTCTGTTCCCTACACGGGACTGAAGCACCCAGCCTGAAGGAAAATGCCTCATCAAACTGTGATCTGCATCTTTCAGACTTCACACCTGCTTGGAGTCAAGACAGTTTTCTATTCACAGACTTTCCCCCCCCATCACAGTGGCCAAAGCAATTCTTAATAGTAGTACTGAGCTGCAACAGCAGGTAATTCATACTTGTAAATAAAGGACCAGCTTCTACTGATGCAGATGCCTGCAAAACAACACAGCTCTTACACTGAAACCTTTTCACTGCTAACACAGACTCAAAGCCAAAGTCTTACTTCCTGCCATAATAGCCATTTACTCATCCCTTTATCATCACAGAGCGAAAGTGGTTTTCACCTGTCACAGAGCTACTGGAACTTGTCTTCATGTGCCACTAGCATAAGGGTTTCTTTGAATATTCCACGGGAGAGCCATTTGCATGCAGTAGGTTGTGGACATGCTCCAAACGCCGCTGCACCAGAGGCATACAAATGTAGAAGTCTTATGAAATAGGATTTGTTGTGGCTAATTCTTGATAGGAGGCATATTGGAAAGAGAAAAATAAATGTATTAATTGAAGCCATAGCTGTTCTTTCCTGAAGAGAAGTGTCTTCTGCCCTCCATTGGTAGCTCCAGTTAATGCCAACTTCACAGAGACCTTCACATGAAGAATCTCTGAAGAGACAAGTGGAGTGTACATGAATTTAAGATTTAATATGGAGCAATTGCAACACCTGCAAATAAAATTTGTCATACCCTTCATTCCAGAGATGGGTATGTGCACATTAGGGCATTTATAGCTTAGTTTGCATCTAATGAAGCAACGGGCAAAAAAAGGAAAGGGCTTTCTCAACATAGAAAGAACTGACATACCATGTTACAGGAGCCATACAAATGCAGGGGATAATGGACAGAAAGTCACATAATTGAAGGACATACTGTACATTTTCAGCATCTTGCTGTTTTGCTATCACAGATCCTGTAGCTGGCAGAAATAACCAGCAGCATAATCCATCATTTTGCTGTGTAGTATATCCTTTGCCTTTATTTTCTTTCAGTGATGTGATATATAAAACATGGTGATTCCTGGATATGTTATTTTCTGTTCAATAAAATATGTCTACTGTAGTCTCAAGGTATGTGCAACTTATAAACAACAATTTAAACATAAGGAACTGACATAGTTCAAAATACAACTTCTCAGACAGCAAGGATGATAAATGTTTGTGTTCTTATCAGTTATCTAACTGGCATAAAAAATATTTTGAAGCTTTCATTGTCTGTTCCCTGCCTATCTGAGCACAAATTCACTACGGAAGTGCATCAGTGGTTCCACTATAGGAACTAAGAATCAGACTAAAGAGGAGACACTGTTACCTCTTCATCAGAAGAGAAAGGACACACACACATGGGCTGAGGATAGAGCTCTGAGTCAGGAACCCTGCACTGTTTCCTATGAAACATTCTCCTACCTGGGAGATCAGAAAAGGTAGTTAAAACCCTCTATTATCAGGAAGCTTAAATTTTCCATACGCGAAACCACATCCCTATGTCAAACAGGGCTACTTGAGCTGAAAATGTTGTTTAATAACTTGCTTAATTATTTCATTGAGGTGTTAGAGAGCAAAATGATTAAATTTGCAGATTGACACTAGGACTGAAGGGCTGCAAGCATTTTGGAGGACAGGATTAGTATTCAAAGCACTGTTTATAAATTAGAGAAATGAACTGAGAAAATGTGGAGACAATAAGAACAAATGCAAACACAGCTAGGAATGATTGCTACAGCATCAGAAAAATCATGCTGGCTAGAGAGGGTTCTACAGAAAGGAGTCTGGAGGTCTTCAGTGGATCGCAAATTGAACTACAGTCAACAGTGTTGTACCATGGTACAAATGACAAACACCATTTGAGCTTTTCAAACTGAAGCACAGCAAATAAGGAATAAAAATGCTCTCTGCTTGCCTCACCTCTACTGGAACATCTACTGGACCCATCTGGCACTTTGCACTTCAAGAAAGATTTGGACCAAGTAGTCCTCAATGACTCACAGAATCAATGATGGTAGCTACAAGGATCACAGGTCTAAAAAAGCAGGGTTTCAAGTAAGACTGAAGAAATTCGGATAGTCCAAGGATGTCAGGGCTGATGGGGGCTGGGGAGAGAGAAAACAAATTGCCATGTAGTAATAAGGATCTTCTTTCTTATATCTGTGTTCTGTCAGTATTGTTCTGTTATCATTGGACTTCTAAGGAAATATCTCAAGACAGCAGCATTTAGCTTTTTTTGCTACCTACAGTATAATATTATTTATCTCAGTTTTCTTGGCTATATAGATAGGAGGATGTCAAATAAGTCCCATTTTTCTAGGACAATTTGACAGAAAAAATTCAAATATTTCTGTTTATTGTTACCCAGTATGGCTTTAAAGTTGAAATTCACTAAAAATGACTGACTTTGTGTTGGAAATATCCAAGTTGGAATTAGACTTTGTATTTAGCTGCCTCTAATAAAAGATGTTTCCCATACTTACTTTCAATTATCGAGCTCAGAAGAAACAGGAAAATTATGAATGTTGCTAGTATGTGACCTGTTAGCATTTCACATTTATTTTAAGTGCTTATTTTATGGTGTTGCTTGGATCATTCTGGGATCCACACCAGCCAGGGCACCAGTGATTTTCCTTTTGCTTGTCTTTCCCAGAAAAGGATGGAATTGGGAGTCTTTTACAGCCATGAAAGTGGTAGGTGAGCAAAACATGCTTTGGACACTCCCTGTTTAACAAACCAAACATTCATTTTCCTTGATTCATGTCTCAAAACTAAGTACAGGGGAAAAAAATAAAAGAAAGGGAAGAAAAAAGGGACCACAGCTGCTCTCAGTGTGTTACTTTGCTGATGGTAATTTCCAGAGTGAGATAGATTTTTTCTGGCAGGACATCATGCCATTCTGCAGGCTTAGGTGAACTCTTCCCCCAGAGCATCATAGTCTTTTTGCTTTTGACCATTTGTGTGCAGCTATGTAATTTGAAAAGTCTTTTTATTGGAGTGATATGTAATTCATTTAACTATTTTTTCAAACACAAGCTGTTTCATCACCAATTCCCTGACACTTACCTGGCATTGGAAGGAACAGCCCAAGCAATGTAGAAGGGCTGCAAAGCCAGCTTGTTTCTGTCAGTGTCTACCGATGATCCCCAGCCTCTTCTGTATTCACCCATGTAACAGGTATTTTCCCAGCAATTAATTTTCCCAGCCTTCTTTTTATCTGATGAGCGCTGGATTTATGTCCAGGGTATAAGACTCAATGTGTCTACACAGAGATAGACAGTGCCTTTCATTGATATACTAGTAATTTATTTTCAAGGTTAGTTATTAAGGGCATAGCTAGCACTCACAGTTAGGATATTTTATTAAGAGCTGACTGAGTCAAAGTTTTAAGATTCAAACAGCTAAGAATGGATAATACTTTGCAGGGTACCTCCAGTAATTACAGCAATTTTCTGAGAATAAAATGCTCTTCCACAAAGTGCATCTGTAATTATTTATCTCCTTAATTGGATAATGTGCTTTTATCAGCGTGACCATGTGTAAATGCATTTCAACATACAGATACAATGCTAATGCCTTGCATGTGTGTTTTTATTAATTTCTCTCTGAAGAATTAATGTCTTAAGAATGTATATATGCAGCAAAGACACTAGAGGAATTTTCTGTCACCACCGAGGACTAGTGTGCATAACAACCTTCCAGATGCATCCAGCCTCAGTGTCCTACACTGCCTTGGTGTCTTTCATGCTCCACTTACATGATGAACCTTTCTTTTCCCCAATAGTCTTTTTAGGAAAATAATTCTTCTCTGTTTCGGTCTTTCCCCTTTTTTTAGTCTTTCATTGTGCTCACTAAACTAACTTAATAATCTTTGAGGACAAAATGAATCTAGATCTTCACACCAGATTTTGCCTTTTTGTAGCTGAATGAGGTTTGGAAATTTTACATGAGCAATTGCTAGTTCTTCAATTCTTTCGTAAGAACATGCTCCGTTATTTTCAGGGACTTAAGTGAGGCTGACTGGTCTGTATTTCCCCAAATTCTACTTTTTTTGTCTTTTTTATATGTGGGTTGTGCCTTTTTCAAATCACTGGGGTCATAGGGCTAGTCCAGCTCTTCTCCCAGTGTTTCTGACACAAGAAGCCCTGGCAAACAGGTTGGCAGTGACTTGCTATTGATGCCTCACACAAATTTGAGGACTCTTCTGGGGTGAGCTGGGATTACCCTCATTTTATACAATGAGACAAAGGAAGACTACAAAAGAATCTGATTCTTTATTTTAAATTATAAATAAATTGCACCCCTCTGGGTATAAAATAAGAGACTCATGAAACTGTTTTTTGCCGTGCTTCAGCTGGGGGTCTGGCAAAGGCTTACATCCCAGAACAAACTACATTTTATTCAACCAGCATAAGAAAAAGGAGATCGATGGGTATTGGTGTCCGCTGATAGAAGTGATAAGGCATGGAAAGAGACAGCAACACCAATGGAAAAGGACATGCACACCCCTAAAAAAGGGTAGTAGAAGGCAGCTATGTGTGAACTAATTTCTATTCAGACAAGTACAACAGTATGAAGGCAAGTCACTGAATGGAATAGTAATATAGAGAGATGTCTTGTCCAGTTACTGGATACAAATTGGAAGGAACGTGCTTAAACTATGGAGAACAACTTTAAGCAGCTGTATTTCTTATGTAAGATGTGCTAATGTATTCCAAGGATTTTACAGCTTTCTGTATACATGAAGTGATTTGCTGGGAATAGAAGTGATGGGGGAACCAACAGCTACATAACACCAATGTGAGAAACTACTAAAATTGTTGTAATCACTTTGGCCCAAGGTGCAGAGGAAATGAGACTTCAGTGTCAGCGTGTGATGTCATGCTTCTTTAGGAGATAACTGTCCTTTGCTTAAGGTTTTGATTTCAGGGGAGACAGACTATACCATGAACCATGGTATACCAGAGACTATGGACATTTTTAAAACAAATTAGAAGAAATAAAGAATGGGGAAGAGCTCTCTAAGCATGTGGTTATCTCTGGTTGTTATGTAGGTCCTTGAATGTACTCCCTACAGCCTCAAGGAGCTGTGTGGAAGAGTACAGAATCATATCTAGTTGTGATAACTTAAGCAAAGCAAGCAATTTCAACTCTTCTAATAATCAATGATTGCTTCTTAATAATAATCAATAATAATTAAACCATAAAAACTGGAATCTTTACTCAGCTCAATAAACTATTAGCTGGAAAGCTGTGAACCAACAGCTTTCTAAGACATTCTGCATTATGCCGTGTTATATTCTGACCTGTTATGTGTGTGAGCAACTCTCAGACCATCTCAAATAATGTACAGAATCTTAGAACCTGTCCATGGTTCTGTGTCAGCTCCACAGTACAAAATTGGGCAGACAGAGCTATGACAACGGGGTGGTGTTACAAACACGATCGTTTTGGTTGGCATGCTCAGGGTAGCAAAATCCTCAGTGTGAACACAGCTATGCCAGGATTTTTTTTTTTTTTCAGCTTACTTTATGTTGGTTAGCAGGGTTGCATAACTTCCCCTAAAAAACCCAAGGCCCTTCCTTCTGCCATGATACGCTGTGCTTCCAGCAGCACTGTGTGCAACTGGCTTCAGTCAAGGTACAGCTTGAGGCCGTATGGGCTCGGGAGGAATGATGCTGGGTGGTACCAGTCTTAGGCTTTTGCATAGCAAGCTTTTATGTGTGTTCTCTGTATACTGCCTGCCACAAGAAACAGAGTTTGCTGTACCCTGCTACCTGCTATGAGCTGTTTACTGGGCAATATGGAAGGATATTTTGTAGGACACTGGGAAAATATTAATAATTATGGATTTCATATGTCTTGAGTTATTCAAGTTGTTCTACTCAAAGATGCTTCTTTTAATTCAGGATTTTCTCTGTTTCATGAGAAATAATGTGTGTGTGTACCCCCTCCTATGCGATCTACATGAAAGCCTTCTGGTTCATTCCACCCAGGGCTGGGACAGATATTGCTAGTTCCTCTGTTCTCTGGCCAGTAACTCGTGCAGCTCTTCATCTTGTAACATAAACCAGCTGGTTTTAGGTCAGTTCTGAGTGGAAGAAGCACAGGACAGGACAGGACAGCTTTCACTTTCAGCAGTTTAACCATGTCTTCTCACTGCATGGGTCTCTACCAGGCCATCCACTGCACTGGACCAGGCTCATGGGGCTGGCCAGTGTGGCTGGAGTCACCAGCCCCTAGGGACTGGCAAGAGAGTATGAGGGAGAAAGAATTGAACACTTGCCCACTCTTCCCTTTCACAGCAGCACTTGCAAGCAGCCTAACCAGGATGGCATGGGCTCATATAGTGCAACAGCCATTGCACTTCATGTTACTGTAAAGATTGGTCTGGGCAAATACCTCAGCTGCCTTAAACCAGGAGTCAGTGGTGCAGGAGTGGAGCCCAGGGAATGTCCTTCCAGCATGATCCCTGCTACCATGCTGCATAAATTTGCTATTTGCCTACAGAGGGTCTATAGTGTTGCTGATAATGACTGGAGAAATGTACAAAGGCTGTTTTGAAGTATTCTGTTCTTAAGTAGTTAACTGCTGCTTTCTAGTACACTTAAGTTTGAATAAGTAAAATGTCCTTCAACAAGCTATTTAGCCATCCAACGGCAAAGGAATAATATTTGCAAGGAGTGTTAGAGCTGTTGCTCCTCTCCAAGAGCTGCTCCTTAGGAAAGCTCTGAATTTGTATACTTGTGCTTGTCCACTTTGACACCTTTTCAGCTTTCCCTCTTTCCTCGTATTTTTAATCCTACCACAAATCAGTTCCTGTAAGGTGGATGCAAACCTGCCCCAAATAACTCAGGAACAGGGATTTGTAGAGGAGACAAGGAAGCTGTGAGGGTGAATTGAATGGATGTGACATCTCTATTCTCCACTTCTGCGTTATGGTTCTTATTTTCCTTGAGGAGTGAGACAAATGGGGCTTCTTTCCAAGCTAGTGAGTATAAAGTTGAAGTAATTGCATCCACAAATATGTGGTCATGGTTTATATGGTTGAAATACACGGCATTGTATCTCAGTGTTCAGTGATGTAGAAAACACAGAGACAGAAACTTTTTTTTTTCTTTTTTCCTTCTCCCTGATTAACCAACATGCTGCATCTTCCTCTTAGCTGAACTCTACCTTGTGTGATGATAAGCAGCTGTGTGTTCACTGGGGTAGAATCTGCAGCAAAACACCTGTGACATGGACATTTGCAAGAGATTTTAATGGTCCTCCTCCAATATTACACATAGTCTGATTTGTTATTCACTCCTGAAATCCTAAAGTACACGGTGCAAGGAGAAGCACATAAATTTGTTATGCTTTAGCAAACAGTGTTTGTGAAAGATGCATAACAAATCTGCTGCTAGCCCTGTCTTACATATAGGTGGCTATCTTAAAAAGTGGGGAACTTTCCATCAGTAGGCTCCTGAGTTAATGCTCTAGTAGTAAAATTTTATTACCTTAATATATAATACATATGTCGGCACAGTTCAATTAAGTTATATTTCAAAGAAAATTTACCTCAGCTTCATTTGTTACATTAAAGGAAAATTATCCTCATTTTCAGGAGCTGTGACTTGTGTTACTATTCTTGCTATTTAATTCACAGCTGTGTTTTATGAATAAAAGCAATGTTTCTCTCAAACTGTATTTGGATTGATCATCAAATTTAATCTTCTGTTGTATTCATGCGAAGGAGCTCTTAGATGCTATTGTAGCGAGATCAACCTGCCATGGGGCAAGAGCTGCCTGCTCTAATAACAGGCTGGACTGATCACATCTCCTCTACGCTCTGTAGTGGGGACAGAGTATTCCCTAGTGCAGCTATTTTCAAATCTGCTTGCTTATTTGAGCTGGTGCCTAGAGTGTACTGGAGATTCAGAGTTTACTGGTTGCTTTAAAGCACCAAGTGAAAGACTGCGTGTCCCAGCGAGGGACACACTGGGGAGAGAAGGTACAGATGGGGGACTTTGTACCCACAGAGATGTAGTGCTATGTCCACGGATTGTTTTACTGAATTGCCAAGAAACTCCTGTAGACAAGCATGCTCTGGGGGCAGTAGGGGAGAGATTAGCAGCAGTGGTTTGGAAAGAGGCACTTGAGGGAGAATTGCCAAATCCATGTCCCTCTGCCAGTAGTAGGAGTGCTGATCCAGCCTCCTTCATGCTGCTTGCAGCTTCCTCTGTTTGGTGAAAGCCAAACGGAAGAAGGCAGCAAAAGGAAGAGGGAATAGAGAATATGAAAGAGCATGTGGTTTGGAAATTGTGGATAGAAAAGGCAGGGGGCTTGTTAGGATATAGGAGAGACTCCCAGATTGACAGAGCTGGGGCTATCAATAGAGAAGGTGCCAGGGCCTGGCAGAGAAGTGAGATGGCTTTTCAGGAGAAGGAGAAATTCTAGGGCAACTGAGGCTTGAGTGCAGGGCTGGTGATGGAGGGGGACACAGAGAAGAAGTGAGGAATTCTCTGCCCCAAGAAGGAATGGTGGAGCACAGCAAAGCAGAGATTGTGGGAATCAGTATAGGAGAGGGAAGGGCAAAGAAAGACTGTCAGGAGGAGAGATTAATTTTTTTCTGTGTGGATCCTGCCTTGCTGGTGTTGAGAAAGACTGTCTAAAACTCAATAGGGATTCTGTGTTTGTTAGAGGCCTTGCAACCCTCACCATCTTCTCATCCAAACTAGGGAATGGTCTTCAAGGCTTCACTAGCACCCGAGATGAGAAACTTTGCAGCCTGAAATAAGAAGGTGCATAAAAGCTTGTGTAAGGGTGATGTCATGATTCATGTTAGTCTTTCCAACCTTTCAGCTGTTCTCTGATGATTTAAATTCTGCCCCAGACAAAGAAGGCAGGGGGTGCCAATGATGACACAGTCTTTCTGTGAGAGACGGGGCTGCGGTAGCAAGTTCTCCCATCAAGCTGAGGTGACTTCAGATTCACTGGTACAGTGTCTGTACCCCAGTGGAGAGTATTACTTGGTCTGCACTGGACTGAACATTTCACAGAATCACAGAACGTTATTTGCTCAGTATAGGTGCTGGCTGATGAGCAGTTGACTTCCCATTGAGAAGGAAAGCCCTAAGCAGACAGCATTAATCTTTGAAAGCATTTTCCCAGTTGAAGACATTGGCCACCTAAGTCACTGTCCCTGGACAGTGGGTTTGTTCCTCATGCAGTCCTAGGCTTCAGCCCACCGCTGTGAGCAGAGGTCCTCACTGGTGAAAGCATCGGGAAGTCTGAGGGGTAACAGTTACTGAAATGACTGATTAACAGCGAGTCTGGGCAGGGAGAACAGAGGTTTAACAGTCAACAGGAGAAGAGGAAAGCAAAGGAGTATTCTTTCTCTTTCTCAGAGCAGTGCTGAAAGTCCAGATGGTTTTCCCCCTCCTTCCCACCTGCCCTCTTGACAGAGCAGCGAATGCATGCAGGTCTGCATTCTGGAAAACCTCTTTGCCTCTGTAATTCCCCACGCACCTCTTCCTCCCACCTGGCCATCTGAGTCAACACAGGTTTTCCTATGCTAAAGCACACTGCTTTAACTTCAGAGGAAGAAATAGCTCTGTTTCTTCTTAAACTTAGATTTTGGCAGAGGAAATAAAGCCACTGTAAATTTATTCAAGTGCTAATATATGTGCTCAGGTGTACTGAGACTGGGAGGAGGAAAGCTGTGCATGGGTAACTTCAACAAACCCTGGTTTATACTGTTATTATTTGGCATGCAGGCTGCACATGTAGTTTTTAAAAGATCTTACTAATGAAGCTCAGTGTCATCTTGCATAATAACGATAATCTCAAGAAATGCTGCTTTTCCCATCACTGCTGTAGCTTTCTCCAGTGTGTGGTAGGTGCTGCCGTTAACCACGATCTATCACAGCCTAACAACAACATAACCACTGGACTCAGTGTGGGATTCATGAAGGTCGGGCTGAATTGTATCTGGTTTTTTGGACACAAATTCACTGTTAATTCTTGAACCTCAAGTGGGTACACTCAGTGCTCATTTTAATGAGGATTCCCATCAGAATCCACATTGCTCCATGTACTTAACAAAGGGGATTTCTGAGTCTTAGGAAAAGCAGAGGTGCAGTTCTAGGTATATCTGCTTAAAAAGGAGCTTTTCAAGAAAACACATGCTGGTAGCTAACCAGTACTGACTCTGCCCTCAGGATCTGTCCTAATTTCAGGTTATAAACAGAAGATTTTTTGGAGAATATTAGGGAAGAGCATCTCAACATGGGCACACAGTCTACTTCTACACCTGCGTGGTTGAAAAGGCTGCACTGAAGTATCCTTCTGTACTCTGTAGGAACTAAAGGGTCGTGATGTACTGAATAACAGACACACAGGCAGCAATAGCTGCAGTGAAATGACATTCCTCCTTTTTCCTAAGCTGGCTTGCTGAAGGCAGCTGGAGACTGCAGCCTGGGAATGCTGAACACTTCTGCATAATTTTGTACTTAGTAGTGATTAAAAATTTTCTCATTTACTGATTTCTAAGGAGTCAGTTCCAGTTCATCTGAAGAGAAGTTATTTTTCCAGCTGCATCTAAATTATTGTTTTCATATTCAGGAATATGATTAATGATTTCAGAAACAATAACAAAAAGTACAGCTTTCATAGACATATTTCTAATCTGGAAAGTTCCTGTGAATAACATAGAATTATCTGTATTTCTGTTGGTTGCTTTCTCCTCTTCGTTGCTTTACCTGAACACTGTAAAAAGGATTCTAGATGAGAACCATGTGTTTAAGTAGCCAGTGTCCTAGTTTATACTGCTCATATGATGTAGTGCAAAGCAAACCTGCCTTCAGTGCAAATCTGGAGTAGTCCCACTATTGTTAATGAAAGTATTCCAGAATTATACACGTTCAAATCAGAATAGAATGTAGTGCTGTGATACAAATCCAAAGCAATCCAATTGAACTCAGCCCTTAAAGTAACCACCATAGGTGTGTTACAGAGCTGTGGCCACGCAAAATCACCACTTCTAAGTTGCTGATTTTACACTTGTTTATTTTTATTCCCAGCAAGCCTGAAGTGTCATCAAATTACAAATAAAATTCTCTCCATCAGAATGTGAAACCTTGAAATAGCCAGCATTTCTATTTTGCATTTAAATACTCGACACCAAATTGTTTAATTCTTTTTTGCACTTTTATGATCAGGAGAAACTAGTGTCATGAAATAGAGCACCAGAGTTTGGTCCTGCATTGCTGGGTTCCTCCTCTAAGTTCTGTGTGCTGTGCTTCGGATTGTGGTTTGGCGTGGACCAGAGAAGTGCAGCAAGCACAGGTGAAGACACTCATATATATGCTTTGGCCTGTGAGATTAGGAGGAGGAGATGGGTGTGTGTTTAACAATGAAAACTGCAAAGAGTGTTTTGTTGTGGAATTGCCATTGTTTCTACTTCAGAATTCCTGCAGAGTCTCATCAAAGAAAGTGCATTCAAAACAGTGGGTCATCTTGCTGGGGATGCATCTGCTGAAACCAATTTGGACAGGTACAGGCAGATACAAGGTCAGATCCAGTGATCCGCTGATGCAGAGATCCACTGGCAACTCCACTGAACTCAACCCACAAAAGGACAAAAGCCTGTATGGCTCCAAACAGAGCACATTTCTTCCTCGTGTCTCAGAGCTGATTTCAAATGTATTTCAACAGTTTTTTACCAGAGCTAATAACTTCTGTCATGTCTTGTACATGGGCTTTTTCTAACTCTGGAGGACTTTGAGCATGAGTTTCACTCCCAGGACTATTTTATGCTTGTCTTTTCTGAGGATAATCTGAGTTCCTTGCACTGTATTTGTTATTGGTGGCATTCTGTGGATAGTGTGTTACTTATCTTTTACCTTACTGGGCAGTGAACATAACATTCCTTACTTGGTTTTGTCTTGATAAATGCTTATTAACAAGTGCACTAACATGGTAAGGTTCTTTTTGCAAGCTGCAGGCTAATTCTTACTTCTCAGGCACCATTCCCTTACTTGAAAGCTGTCCTCTGCTGCAGACTGAATTACTGGCAGAACCTCTTCCTTGAGCACCCTAGATAAAGGAGATGTGGCTGTCAATTTGTCTTCAAAATGCCCTGTTATCTCCAGGAACATTTATTACTAATAGATCCCTTTAGCAGATAGTGAATCTTTTTATTGTCAATTGCCAGTCTGTAAAAATCACTCATCCTTCACCACAGCAACAGTCATCATTGCACTGTAACGACCTTCTGTTTGCTCCTGTCACGAGCAAATTGTCATTGCACCCATTAATCTGAATAAACTGCTTGCTGTTTATCTATCTCCATCATTTCTGCAAGCTAGCGAGGAGCTCTGTCAGTCCCACAAATATTGAGATGAATGGATTTCCTTGGAAAACCAGTGCCAGGGCAGGGAACAACAGTGACAATTAAAAGGATAAAGCACTGAGGAAAAGAAAGGTAAAAACTTAAAACCCAAGTGTAAAATTGAATCTCCTGGATTTAAAAATAAATTCTTTTTGGCTGAACTGCTGGTAGGCCAACATTGAATTCTCTGGAGCCAGTGGGAATTTTGCCTGTCTTCTGTGGGAAAAGGATCCCATGTGAAAATGGGTACATATTTCTTACCAGGCAATTGCTCAGCAGATACAGACAGAATCAGAGCTGTTTGAGCCCATTGATTAAGCTAAACACAATAGCAGCCTGCAGACCACTCAGCTGATCAGATACACGTGACAGCCAGCGTGGGGGATTAATGCCCAAGGCTCTAACCCAGATCTGTATTCATCACGAGAGCAAAGCCAACGTGACCGAGCTTTTGGTGAAACCTTCTCCAGTTCACAGAGCTGTAACGAGGCTGTTTCTTTGAAACCTGCAGCTATGAGAGGATATCCATTTCATCCAGGAAGGGAACAGCGCTTCACAGACTTTTGTGGTCACGTTGAGAGTATTTGGAGAGAAATTACAAATTAATAAATTATTATGTTAGACTGCACAAATCATTTCAGTGGGTCGCTTTAAAGGATCTGCTTCATTTTCGTCATTACACTGCCAGTTCCAAGCGCTCAATGCTGATGTGGAGTGGCTGTGAAGAGACACCAGTACCCACATGCTCTTCTGAAGTGCCTTTTAATAAATTGAAGCCCCTTGTCGTTGCTGCAGGAGAGACACCCTGCCTTGCTGCTTACCATGTAAAGGGCAGTGCAGGAAACTGGAAATGCAGTACAGAAATCCTTTGTTGAGGTTGCTGTGAATATGCAGAGACCCATCTCTGGCAGTAGAAAGGGAGAAAAGCTTCTTCCACGTTTATTTTTAATGATTGAATTGTGAAAAAACTTGCTAAAGCTGAAAATCTTGGGATTCAGATAAGCTTTTCCCATATATGTCTTATCTCCTGTGGCTGCTGATAATGACTGACCTTTTCACCTGCAGAACTGCTCAAGAGCACATTAGAATGTCAAGTGCTAAATGAAAGCGGGTGGCACATATTCATGAATGCAAGTGGTAGCTTATGTCCCAATTTCCAATGAGCAGTTTCATTTGATGTGACAGGAAGCATGCAAATTGGGAGATTGGCGTGAACAAAAAAAGTTTTTCTTGTGCATACGGTGTTACAAAAGAAAGCATCAGTGTCTACATATATTAAAACTAATCAGTTTTTAAGGTAGCAGTGCTGAGATGAACAGCTCTTCTTACATTCAGTGTTTTAAAAATGGAACTGGGATTACACAACAATTTACAGAGAGGCTTTTCATAGCAAAGACAGTGTAATTCCTGGGGGTGACTGTCCACAAGGGCTACCAGGGGAAAACCTACAGTCCTGAGTCCCAAACCACAGGTTAGATACAACAATGTCTGGTCATGTGCCTGATGCTAGTTAAATACTGAGCGTTCAGTGCTTTCTGTCCTGTACCTTAATTGGTGTTTAAAAAAAAAAAAGGGGGGGAAAAAAATTAACCCCAAAAACTAGAGGCCATGCAAATTCAGAAGGGTTTTCTTTTTTTTCTTTTCTTTTTCTTTTTTTCCTAAAGGTTTATGTAGATTTAAATGGAAAATACCAACGCTGACATATAGTTTTCACTGTGGTTTTTGAGGTCTCTGACTTTATCTTATAACTGACAAAACAGAGGAGTGAAAGCTCTGCAGAACAGTTGTGCAAAACATTGGCGGTAAGGAGATACGAAGAGGCAGATTTGGCAGCCCCCCTTCCTTTCTGCCTCCTTTCCTGCTCTGTTTGCTTGGCTTCTTCCCTTCTTTCTTGATGTGCATTTTCATCTCCTGTGTTGTTGCTCACCTTGCAAAGCTCCATGTAGTGTGTCAAGTATACAGACATCTCTTACAGAATGGACCCAGTGACTTGGAGAGGGTCTTTTAGCTCTGCAGAGCTGCTTTCTTTTCCTTTGGCAGTGATCAACCACACGTGACTGATCCCGGGAGTGTGTCTGATCTCTGTACAGGGGTCCTTGCTGGCACGTGTGGTCAGTGTTTCTGTGATGGTTCTCCTCCTTAGTGCTGACACTGCCACCAGTGCACAGCTGAGAGGTTCATCTCTTTGACCCATTCTTGGCATTTTTAATTTCCTACTAAATGGCCATTTTAAGCAAGTTCCATTTTTTTCACTAGAATACCGCTGTGATTTCCAGAGTAGGATTTGTGATGGAAAATGGTTCCTCATCTTGGACTCTCAATTCAGTGATTCACTCCCCGAAATAAATTCTGCTAGCTCCAGGTTGACGTACTCAGTTATGTATGCACATTGCCCTGTCTACCTCCAGAGATCTGATACCTGCTGGTATCCCAAAGGGACCCTCCGAGACTGAAAACAACCTGTGGTCCTATTGGAGAGGGAGAGGGAAAAATGATGTTCTGCTGGCTAGTTTCAAGATTATAACGTGGAAAATCTGAGGTTTTGTCTGTGTTTAAAAGTGGAAGGAGCTGGAGACAGAATGGAACTTCACCTTTTGATAGCTTATGTTCTGCAGATGGGTATCTTGGAAAAGACTAATCTTATATTGTAATGCTGGACTGTGTTCCAGATGGAGAGAATAAATTGAGTTGGCAGAAGACAGGAGCTGTACTTTGTTTCTATAACTGACTTACTGGCCTGAAATGAAGGGTGGAAAGGCTGGCCTGTGTAGACTGCCAAGCCCAGCCTCCATCGATGTGGGGACACCTACTGCAGTGATTACTACAGTGTCACGCAGGCAGGGTGTGATGACCTGCTCCTTTGTTAGGTGTTTGCAGCAGATTAAGAGGTTTCCACCTCAGAAAGTCAGGCTGTAGTCATGGCACCTGGAGCAGTTCAGGAAGAAAAAACGTTGGGAGTGTTTTCTTTTCCCATTCTCTTTTCACTTAGTCTGCTGTTCATGAGGGCTTGATCTATGCCCACTCTTTTCCTCTGTCAAGGGTTAGGGCTGGGCCAGCCACTAAGTGAATGACAGACACTCTCTATTAACCCCTCTCCCTTCCCAAAGGGGAATAAGAGAGAGAGATTTATGGACCAGAAAAGAAAACTAAAATAGCTTTAATGGTAATGATTATAATAATAATAGTAGTAAAATGAAATATACATAATTATCTACAAAATCAATATTGAACCCAACCAATCTGATGGCAGTTATGTCACTGTCACCACCGATGCTGTGGGTAGGCACTGGAGAGGTCCCAGACTGGACTGCGCAGCAGAAGGGAACCAGATTCAGGAGCTGGATTCTGCAACTGGATTCAGGAAAGCACAGATTGGGATTGCAGGCAGAAGGAACAGAGACCTCCTTGGATTCCAACCATTGAAGAAGAGAGAGCTTGACCCTTGTGATCCCTCAGCCTTATACCGAATCTGACGTACAGGGGCTGGAATCCCTCGTTGGTCATTCTGGGGTCCCCTGTCCTGTGCCCTCCTCCCCACAGGTGCCACCTCTCACTTTCTGCTCCCCCAGCGTGGTGCTCAAGCTCCAGCAGTGGCCTTGGTCTGCACAGGAGAAAGCATAAGCAGGAGCCTTTCTCCACACAGCAGCCCTTGGTAGTGACTCTACCCATGGAGTGTTATCACTGCTAGAAGCAGACACTGTCTGCAAAGATAGGCCGTTAGCTTCAGAAAGTGCAGTTACTTAGAAGAGGCTGAGCTGAAAAGTAAACTCAGTGAACAAAAACAGTTCTGTTCTAGCTCAAACCAAGACACCCTGTCTTTCCTGGCAGCTCGAAGCTCCATGTTTCCGAAATATTTGGCCATCCTTTTGCATTCCAGATTTCCTTCTCCCCTTTCTTCTTATTCTTTGAATAGTTTGTTTGCAATTTTGATAACCAAATTGTTTTATAGCTGGTGTCTTTTCTACAGTTATCTTCTCTCTTACAATATTCAAAAGACAAGTAAAAATTTGCATGGAGTTCAGTATAGCCTGGCAACGTAGAGTCCATCCTGGACTGCAGGACTTGCATTGTCTTTGTGTTTTTCTCTCCTGAGCTCATTTACACTTCCAAATGGTTTCTTGCTGTCAGCTTCCCTATTTATCTCCTCTATTTCTCCTGGTTGCTTCTGCCAGCATTCTTGCCTGCCACCTATCGTAAGTTGGGAGATGTCACCACTTTTCCTTAAGCCATGTTTGCACTGAGCACACGTATTTAAATATGGATGAGCCTGGAGAGATTCCACTTTGTCTTTTGCCTGGCACTGTTATAAGCTTGTCATAAACACTTCCTAAAGGATTGCCACATTGAAATATTTAAGAAGCTGTTTAATCTAGGCACATTGATTAAAATTATTTTGTTCTTTAATGCACCCCTCTTGCTTGCTTGTATTTGTTATATTTACTGTGCTAGTTTGCAAAATTGCTGAGAAAAAGGATCAACAAATAATGGTACTAATCTTAGTAACTCGCAGCTTTTGTCATGAAAGGCTCATCTTTTGCCACTTTCTGCAAAGGAGGAGTTGGCAGGAAAGAAATACACAAAGAAATAGAAAAATAAAATATTTATAAAATACAAAAGAAATGCAGTGGCGGGGGTGGTTCAATAATTGCTTAGGCAGGAAAAATGCTATAATTGAAAAGACTTCCGAATCATTTGGTTCCAGGACTTTGAGCCTGCATTGCGGTCTCAGTGGCAGTTATGCCACTTCTGTCATCCAGGGAAACTTTTTACTGCTCTTCAACATCTGGCAAAATCAACATTCATCTGACAAGTGTCAAATTAGTCATGACTTTGGTTCTAAATGCAGTAAGCTCCTGCTTTAACTGTCATTAATTCAAAGCCAATAAGGACAACCAGGTTTTGCCTGTTCTTTGTCTCTTATTCCCCTGGATATCTTGGCATATCTAATTAATATTTTGCCACCCATCACTATATAAGTCCTCAATGCTGTCTTCCATATGAAAGGTTTTAATCTATTTTGCTCTTTGTACCATGTGTTGTATAACAGAGTCTAGCCAACAGACAATAGAAGCAGCCTCCTCTGGTGCTGAAATGTGTGGCAAGCACATCCTGTTCCTTGCTGCACTGCTTTGAAGCTCAAACTTCATCGTAAGGCTCAAAACTCAGAAGCATGAAATAAAAATTAGGCTAGAGAGACAAACATCTCCTATTGTCACCTGCAAGTAGCAAAAGTCCACGTTACCTTGTTCATTGCTCTGTGAGTCAAATGAATTATGTATGTGTTGGTGGTGGTGAAGAAATAAATAATAGTAAATAATATTGTATAAAGTATTTTTATGATATATGCTTGTAAAAAGACATAGCTCTAGGATTGTGGAAGCCTTTAGGAGTTTGGAGATAACCATTGAGGCTTTTTGGGCCTTCAAGAACTGGTCCAGGAATCTCTCAAGTAAGAAGTTGCTTGGGAAAATTTTAATATTGCTTTTCCTGATTTTTTTCAGAGGTTTATCTACTTGCTGCATATTTTCACTTCTCTTTCTGGTGCAATATGACAGGGGGAGACACAAAACATTACCCTGAACTATGGGAAGAAGAAAAGAGCTAACCTTGATCAAGGCTATTGAAAGGTGCCTCTGCTCATATTTTTCCACTTTGGTTAAATTTGGCAGCTCCCTGCTCATTTAGAATGGTTCCAAAAATCTCTCCAAGTGACTTCCAAATGCCTTGGGAGATTAAGCTGGGTGCATGAAATGCAAGTCTGCAAAAGTCATATGATCGAGCAAAGCACTGAGTGACCACCCTGTAAAATTGTTTTAAGATGTCATAAATTAGCCTTGTTTGGGGTTTTGTGGGGGTTTTTTAGTTTTATTCTAGCAAAATGGCTATAACGATTCTGAAACTACTGCTAATTTCTGCTAAATCTTGACTGACATTACTTTGACCTAATGAAGTTCTAGGTCTTTAAATCTGTTACAGTGTTTACATGAATATTCCTCACCTACTTCACAGATTTTGATGATACTGAGCTCATTGCCCTGGTATTTATCCCAGCACTTCCATGTAACTGACATTTTTGGAGCCAAATCCTCTATTTCAGTTGAGAATGGGAAGGCAGAATGATTGGAAACAACTTACAAGGTCTTTCTGCATTGCTGGGAAGTCTCAGTATCCGGTAAAGTCTCCAAAGTGCCTGTGTGCCATCTCTCTCTGCCCCGTGTGCCCCAGCTGTGTGCCAGCTCTCTCTGCCC
>JANVCC010000074.1:5912899-5933850 GCA_025345505.1 Todiramphus chloris collaris
CTCTCTCTGCCCCGTGTGCCCCAGCTGTGTGCCAGCTCTCTTCCCCTGTCACTGCATGGGTGGTGGTACACAGACAAGCTGTACTGACCTCTTCAAACAAGATCCTTTATCTTTTTATTGATGTTGTCCACTTTGTGCCTTCTCTTGTAGCACTTTACAAATGGAGATATAGAAATTAACAGACAGTGAATTGTCCTTTTCCCATCTCTTATGTGGGTTTTCACAAGAAGCTTGTGATTTAACGATGGTCTGAGTCTGGATATTCCACAGCAACCTCAGTTCAAAACATGACTGGATGCATTCCTGTGCAACCTGCTCTAGATGAATCTGCCTCAGCAGAGGGGTTGGACTAGATATCTCCAGAGGTCCCTTCCAACCATTCTGTGATTCTCTTTGGGAATGATCTAACCAACCCTGAGTGCAACTCAGCAGTCATTTCCAGCTCCTTCCTCTCTCATTTGAACTGAAGGAATTTCTTGTGTTTTAGTTTTCCTTGGGAGAAAACTCCTTCAGAACTGAAATCTTGGAATATACTCTTTTGCAATCAATATAAATATGCTTATCAGTAGCCTTAGGCTTGAGAGGCACGCAGGCTGCAGCAGTACCTATCTAGAGACTCTAATATAATTGATGGCTCAAGTAGCTTCCAAGAAAATAGCAGCATCTGTTTGACCTCTAAGAAATTCTGCCCTCCCGTATGTCCTGTGAAATGGGCGTCTTCATTCCTATTGCTCAGGGCTGGAGCATGTAAGAAGCAGGGAGGTAAGATTTTCACCCTACTGGATGAACCATCAACATTTTTCCTTGCCTCTCCAGCCCTGTCTCAGCCTGATGTACATCTTCTATGTAACTGTTATGGGTTGTTATATTTGGAAAGCCTTTCCCTTTTCAGCTGAGGTGTAAAAACTGCAGTTCCTTGCTTGCCTGAAGAGCTTTTATCTGGGGGAAGCCACAGTGGCAATGAATTGCAGTCTGAGCTTTGATCTAGAGAGGGCTAGAATGTCAAATCTCCTGCAAAAGGTGCCCAACAGGGCCAGCTTCTCTGATGTCCCCAGATTGCATCTGGTTGAGGGACAGAAGCCAAAAACCATCAGGAACTTTCTGTTGTAGTTCTTTGAGGTTCAGATAATGTTTTTTTTCTGTGGTTCCTTGGCCATGAATTCTATTTGAAGCTGTTTATTTTTTAGGAATCTGTGTAGAAGACAGTGACCTGTATTATTATTGTGTCCCAAACACATGGTAGGACCCCTAATGTGAGTCCTGCTGTATTTACTGGTAGTTAGTGGGGAGGTTAAGCATGAATGACACTTTAAAGCAATCTTTAGCTTTCAAAAGCTTGGGATGTCCATAGGATTGAAGAGGGGTTTAAACTTTTAGTAAAGATAGAAGGAGTAGCAGAAGCATTGAGACAAACTGGCTAATACCATGAAGGTGAACTGAGCAGGGTGAGGATGTCAGGCTGGTGCACTGGATGAAACAGAGGCATTAAACCCTTCAGTTTTCATACTGAAAAATGTAATTGGCCTCTTGGTTCTGTATATTAGAAGCTGGGGTCCAGCTAGTGCTGTTATATTAATTTTCTATAATGAATATAGGGGTCTTTTTCTGAGAATAATGAATCTGTCTTTTGAAGCCCTTCCTTGCTCGGGGGAGAAGGGCATTTGTTTATGCTCATGAAGCCAGATTTTACCATGCACACTACGTAAGAAGTCCCACTGAAATCAATTAAAGAATATATGTCAAAAGTGACCATGGTCTTTAGATAAACGACAAGAGGAGAAAAGTCATCTTAATACTTTATTCTTATAAATCCTGAAGAAAATACAAGACAGATTGTTACAAACATGTTGCAGAAATTGAGCTAAATAGGATTCCTTCTAGATATCCTGATAGCTGGGTTGCACCCTGCAAGATTGATCTGGCGATGAATACAGAAATAAACTAATTAGCAGCATTTTCTGTGAGAGGCTAATATCATGCTATATTAGCCCAAAGAACTGGGAACCAGAGAAAAGAGACAGATGAAAGGATGGAAAATAAAGGCCTTTAAAGGAAAGACAAAAGAAAAAAAAAAAAAAAGCCTCTAAACAGGTTCCAAATGGATGATTGACATAAAGGATCCTGGTATTGTCTCCCACCTTCTGTTAGGGCTGTCTTATGGCTTGAACTGAGGAAATCTTAATTTTCTAGACTGATGTAAAAGGAAAAGCATCTTGAATTCCCTGGCCTGATGCCCTATTGAAGCATCAACTCATATGCCGTTTCAGAATGGGCCTGACTAACAAGTGCTTCTGTCTGAATCCTGAAAAGCTTTCAAGGGTATGCAGTGGCTGTTGTCTGGCAAACAGAGAGGAGCTGTCTGTTGGAACTCATAGCTGGTGTACATCTGAAGAGCTGGACCAACTGAAAATCATACCTGCTCCACTTCTATGTATGAAGAGATCAGCAGGTTGGTGGGGAAGGATGCAATGCTACGACAGAATTCATGTAGTGTATGTAATTATGGTTAGTAACAGCACAAGACTGATTAAGGGATGTGTTCACTCTCAGGTAACAGCTAAAGCCAGATAAAATGTAACTAATTTATTTTTGATTTAAATTTCTTAAAAATGGATGCTGTGGTTATCGTACATCTGTATCAACTTTTGAACAACTGTACATAGTTGTAATTAAAATTATTATATTTAAAAGAACAGTTTCTCTTTTAAGAATATTCTAATAAAACTAGAAAATGCACATGCCACACTAGGGAGAGAAACGAAGAAGAAATAAGGGGGAGTGCGACATCCTAGTGTGTACCATGGTGAGGTTACCAGTTAGGGCTGTGTAAGGAACAGGATGTGGAACTGTTGCATGAACTGCTTTGCTCTGCTCGGTTTCTGTGCCCTGGCAGGGCCACCTGCACTTGGGTCATGGCTCATACACACAGAAGGGTGCACCGAGGTGTAAAGATACTATTTTGTTACAACGATAGGCGGCTAAGCGTAATGAACAGCTAGTAGCGCTCTGTTCTAATGACAGTGCCTTTCATGGTCAAAGGATCTTCATTCTAAGAATTTGGAAGTATTTCAAATTAATCAAGGGCAAGCATAATCTGTGCAGTTTTCTCTGCTGCTTAGGCAGCCTTCTGTGCCTGCCATGTTCAAGCCATCCCTGGTTGCTCTCGGATTTCCCAACCGGGCCATGGCAGTGAACAATCCTCTGGCTGCTTTCCTGTATATGCCACTTGAAAACTTCAGTCTGCTCTTGGCTTCTGCAGCCGTAGTGGCCAATGACCTGGGCAAGGAAGCTCCTAGTTCTGGATAGAAAATGAGTTCTCCCCTCTACTCAAGGAAGTGGTTGGGAGGAGAGAGTGGAGGAGGGATAACTTTCCAATTTTCGGGACTCATAGATGTAGTCATTCCTTTGTAGTTTGACAGCTTTTCTGACATGTCTTCCTATAAATTAATAGAAAATAGACTGCAGCAATTTTTTGCATGATTGATAATGGTTTATACTTCATCCAGTTTTGAACTCTACAACCTTATGTCCTGACACATTTTTCTATATCACTTTTCATAGGACAGACAAAAAATATCTTGACGTCTCCTTTGTGTGTTGTATTATCATTATTAATATATTTTGTTTCCAGTTCAGTCCCATTAAAGCCATAACTTAAGCACATTCACGGAGTATCTCATCAGAGAGAGCTGTGTATTTATAATCCCTGTTAAGAGCCTGCCAGTCACACAGTTTCATGCTTTTCCTCCTGCAGAACAATTTCATTTTTCAGTTTCTCAGTAGCTCTGACAGTAGCAGCAATGGGTGCTCTACTCTGGACTGTTTGTTTTTACTATTGCTCCATAATGTGTTATATGGTTCCATTCCTTTGCTTATGGCATCACTATAAATTTATGTTCTGTAGCCTCCTGTTTTGTACAAGTCTGGGAGAAACATGAGCAAGAAAAGTCCCATTCCCTCCCCTTCAGGGGGACACGTGGGCAAACTGTAGTGGTTATTAGCACAGGAGACAAAAGGACATTTTAGTAACTGCATGAAAAGAATGGATACTTGATTATTCCATTGGGTAATCTGTGTGATAGTCACATTGCTTTATCATCCTACTCTTTTAGCACTACCCTTAATAATCATGTTTATTTTGTATTAAACTGTTCCTGGAACTTATATCCCTGGAGCCACAAATTGTGCTGAAATATGTTGAGATGCTATATTGTTTATGCAATTTTACTAAAGCCAAATTGGCCAACAATGGCTGGAAGTAATGCTCAGGATTTAATTCCATTGATCACTTTATCAAAACCATAAAATAATAGATAGTAATTAAATGGTGCAAGCAACTGATTCATGCTTTGTGAAGCTGCATATGTAGTCTGCCCTATTGCTACTGTTTTCAAACAAAGGGCTATGACAGTCACTCTATGCTTCATTGACTTGTGTGAAAAAAATAGAAGTTGCTGTACAGCAAGGCCACTTGCATGGTCATTTCACTGCTGACATCTTGATACAAACCCCTTAGGGGTCCAGCAGAGATCAGTTGATCAGTACAGTAATAACCTCATTAAGTGCCAAGGCAATCAAAGCATTAATGCTATAATGAATTTGGATTTTGCTCATTATTATGTTAGGAAAGCATTATTAATAATATTTTATTCCTGTTTATAGGAATTTCAGATACTAAATGGCAGGTGGGTCAGTCACGCTCTCTGTAGTCAGTGAGGTTTTGGATGAAAAGACGAGGACTCTTAACTTTGTGCAGACCTCCCATGCAGCACGGGACTGGTGAGCTGAGCCAGTGCAGCGGCACCGACGCTGCCTCCGTAGCTCCCACACTGGGTGTGTGTAGCTATGGGAACTCAGGACAGAAGAGACTCCAGGAAGTACAGCAGAGAGAGTGTGCACACTTAGCACAGCCGCTGTGTACTAGCTCGTGGAGAGAATGGAGAGCTTACTGTCACCTCTGAGAGGAAGGCCAGGATGTGAGCTAATGCTGAAGTCAGTGCTTAATTAACCAAGGAAAAAATATCAATAGAGGTGCATCTGAATGTCACAGATAATAGGGAAATACAGTTTCTAATTTAATGCGGTAAAGTCTCTAGACATGCCCACCCCATATAAATGAGATCTAGGCCATTATTAAATAGAAAGGGTGATAAAGCAAGGAAAAAAAAGGCTAATCTAAACCAGCTTGACTGCAACTTTATCAGAGATGTACTGATGGGCATAATTTGTGTTTCTGAACAACCGTGCATTCCGTTTCATAAAGAATTGTTTTGAAAGTGTTAATTTGTCATTCAGACTCTCGGTTACATGTCAGTGCTCCACTATGGTTCAAAGAAATCAAAAAAATCTACCACTGCTTTTTAACCTGAAGCCACTGGATTGGTACTGTAGTGTAGCTTGCAGAGGATCTTTATCAGAGCTGCATCAAGGCTTACCTGCCAAACCCCAGCTAGAAAGGCTGCCCAGACCCTGAGGGGTATCTGCAGTAGCTGAAGCAAAAGAATCCCTTGCCTCTTCTCTGCAGATCCCGTTCCTGGGAGTGGTGCTGGCATATGGACTTGGTCCTATGGATTTATGTTGTGATACTGGAACATCTGGAAGTAATGTACCTGGAAGCAGAGAAAGGTGTTTTCTCTACTGTTGTATTGGGAAACCCAATGTGGCAGAGAGATGACATTGTCATCGACAAGAGTACCTGCTAACTGGCAAATCATTCAAACTGAACGAAATCTTGGTGTGTGCAATGCAGAGCTTTGTTGCCTTGAGCTGAAACAACTCCCATAAATTGTGTTCTGCTGTTTCTTAGCAGGTCTGTAACATCAGGTTATCTCAAAGTCAGACATGCTTCCGTGGCATGGATTTACACTGAATTTCTGGGACGTCAACACTGCAGCCGGAAAGTAAATGGTTGTAAAGTAATATCCAAGATGTTAGCTTTTCCTTTGCTCCTGCTGCCTAAATAATCCACCCTGCTTTAGTGGTGTCCTTATTTTCCTGCACTTGAGCTCTAAGATTTGCACAGCAGCCACAATGCTTTCTGCACAGCGTATCAAATGGGTTGTGTAGTCCTTGGCAACATCATCAGTTTCAGTTCTTGCTGTGAGCCTCCTGCATTCACCCAACTTCATCCTTCACTCTGAATTTTGAATTTTTGAATTTTTTAACAAAAACCCAGTAAATTTTCTTTGGTTTGATAAATGTCTCTGTAAGCATGCGTTCTGTTCATGAATGGTACTGGGTAATCCTGGAAACTGTGCATCTTTTCCTCATCGAAGATAGCGTGGACAGTGATGATGGGGACTCTTCTCAACCTCTTGCACAGTGGTCCAGAGTTTAAAAAAAACCCAAATGTTAGTACTAACCAGGGGCCAAAGAATTTCTACAATTTGGGTGCTTTTCTGCTATAGGTGGGAACATCCAATCTTGCCATACAAGGACTAGTTATTATCTAACACTGTGTAAATTAACAATTCTACTTAAAAGTAAATCCACTGGTGGTAGTAATTACAATAATCTAGGGAAAATCTGTCGCCCAGGAAGTCCCTGAAGTACTGTTTCTCTGAAGCAGATGTCAGAAAAGGCTCACACAGGACATATTCTTTCCCCACACGGCTGCTGCTGGAAGGAGGACACTGTGCTGTGTGGATTCTTGCCCTGTCCCGTGCAGATTTGGTATCAGCTGTCTGATGAGGGTAACTTCTTGTTTCAAGTGATCTAAATTAACTTGAGACAGCAATTTGATTTTTAAGTGTTCCTTGTTCCATGACTGTAACACATAGGTTCTCTGGTTGTGTTAATGACAATTATATTCAGTTAGGGCAAAGCAGTAAAAAGAGTGGAAAAAGGAAATACCCATGGAGAGTGGAGGAAGCATAGAAAAAAAATCAGTATTTGTCAGCAAGAAGACACCAATATTATAGAAAAAATCTGATTTTTCAGACCCGCTAATAATAAATATAATAACATGCAGAAGCTTTTTTCTCTCTTTTGTGTAGAGAGGAAATAAATAGATGGATGAATCCATTCAGTTAGGAGAATAAGTTGGCATCATTAAGTGGCTCTGTCTTTCACAGCATGTAATTGATTTTTAACTAATTCTACATTCAGAGAAACTAATCCTTTTATGAAAAAAATATTAAATCATTTGATTTAAGCCAGTTCTTATTTGAACAAGCAGGTCAACATCTGTGTTACCATGTATTGTCCAGGGCAGCACAGACTCTACTGCCCTCAGCAGGTACGTTAGTCTTCACGGAGTTCGGAGTAAGGACTCTGGTTGTGCACCACTCCCACTGAAATCATTACCATTTTGTAGTGAGCTCAGTCAGGACAAAATCACACATACTAGGAGAAGCCAGTGAAGGATGCCCAGACCTGGACGTTGCTATTTGTGCTGTAGTACTTCAAAGCCCCTTTTCTCTGACTGCCTTTGTCTGAAGAATGTGATGAAGTTCCTCTTGGTCATGATGGACTCTGTGCTGTTAGGTCACTGGTCCTGTTTGTCCTCGCTCCCCAGGCAGAGCACCATGAGCAGACTGTCTCCCTTTCACATTTTCTCTTGAACACCTACTCCTCTGATATTAAGCAACAACACCAACCTGCCTCATAAGGTGGCCTGCTGTGTGTTCCCTGTGTGTGCTTCATGCCAGCTACCAGCTCAGGGTATCACGTCACTGCACAGTAATGCTTCCATTTATAGAAGAGCCATTTCCTGGTGCTCCATATTCCTTGATCTTGTCCTCATATGCACAACAGCCCGTATCTGTGCTGTGCAGGAGGATGCATCCAGAATTCATTTCCTTTCTCATGTAATATGAAAGGTATTTCTGGCAGGATAAGTGGTGAGGTGATGAGAATCCTCCAGGGTTTGAATTCTAAGCTTTGTTGGTGTGATTAGTTTAAGTGTGTCTTTTGCCATACAGGGAAGTGCTGTTGATCAGGTTGGGTTTCTTCACTCCCCTCTTCTGTTTTGAAATTTGCTGTCTCCCAAGAAGTGCTATTTGGAGCCAGCTCAAAGCTGCTGTTGTGTTTCCCAACAGGAGCCCTCCAATATATGTGCAAAAAGGAAATTATCTGGCATTTCTGAGCTGTGCTTTTGGTTGCTCATGTGCTACTTTACAATGAAAGTGTTTGAGAAGATGGTGGTTGGTGTATAATACAAGCTTAGTTGGAATCTTTCTTCTCCAGAAGCCTAGGGCACTTCTCAAGATGCATGTTTCTGACTCACAGAGTAAGACAATTGCAAGTGCTTACAAGAGCAGATCCAAACTCGCTATGCACCCAGCTGGACCTTTTCTATAACAGTTATTCAGCTCCTCAGTTTCCCACAATGAGGATTTATCTTGGTGTTTGTTGCCCCAGTCTCATCCCCTCCTCATTAAAATGAGCTCTCAGCCAACGTAACTGAGACACGTCTGCCATTTATGTGGCCCAGACTTCTCTGTGCCTGGTTACTAAGAGGGACTGTATGATGAGAAAACTCACTTATGCTGAAGACTGACTTGATTTACCAACACACAAAACAATTAATCCTAGAACTCATCATAAAAACATTGTATTCTCTCAAACCCTCTTGTTACTCAAATACTCTGTTTCTGCTTTCAGCCCAGGGTGAGAGAACAGTAGGATCCAAGGACAGCTGTGAGCTGTAGAGCCATTGAGAGACCAGCTTATTTCTGTCATCATCTAAAGTCTGACTGAGTGTCACTTTTACATGTCTGAATTTTCCTGTGGACAGTCATCTGCATGCTAACAGCCCAACGCCCATACGGATTGGGGCCAAAAATGCTTGCCAGAGCATCACTGTTGAAACCTCCTGTGAAGCTGTGTGCAGTGAGCATGGTCTGCTCTAGCTAAGCAGCGTTTAATTGCAACCATGGGGTACTTTAAGTCAGTCTGGGCACTTACCCTCCCTCTTCTCTCTGCCCAACAACTGCAAAAGCAAGCTGTCAGCCTGAGGGCCTGAGGATGGAACAGCTGGGTCCATGGTTTGTGCTAAAAAAGGAGCACAGACTTTATGGTTAGAAAACCTATGATAAAGGAGTGTTAAAATGACAAAGTTCACAAAAGTTGAGCTGTCCTGTGTTTCCTGTGCAGCCGTAATTCAGCTGTTTTACACAGTGGAATTCTGTTCATCTGTAATTATGGGATTCCACACTATGTTGTTTTAAAACTAGGATAATGAGTTGGGCTCTGAAGATAAATCAATAGTCTGGAGTGACTGGGCACTAAAGCCTTCCCTGTTACAGAAAGTGAAGAGCACATAGCCAGTGATGCAAACATTTGCAGAAGAAAAAACGATTGTTTAGTGATGGCTTTCTCTCATGGCAAGAGAACAGCAGAGAGATGGATTTTATCTCTACACGTGCCAGATAACTTTGGATTCTGAGCAATCTACTTGCATCAAATGAATGTTTTCAAGGCTGTCTTCTACTTGTGACTTTGTTCTTTTTGTTTGGGTTTTTTTTTTTAATACACAGCTAAGATCCCAGGGTTGTAAACTGCATCATCATTGTTGAGCAATCACAGTTCCAGCTGAAGCCTCTCGGATCTTAATCTTGAGCATAGAAAGTACTGTGTAATAGTGTGAAAACACGGGTTTTGAACAGCTTGTGGTAGGCACCCAGGTTTAGCTGGTGCTTCTTACACAGTTCATGTTCTGTAAAAACAGCAAGAACTATAACCTCAATATCCCATGAAGTTTATAAAGAATGCGTTGATGTCTGAAGCACTCACACTGTTCTGATAAACACCACAGAAAAGCCTACGAGGAAATGAATAATTCTGGTTTCAAAGCAGAATCTGAATAGCGTGCAATAAATAATGCCTGGTGAGAGTGAATAATGAAGGGAAAATAAACTTTTGAAAGCTACGCGTTAGTTGAACATTGTTCATTCTGCACACTGAATGAGGCGAGGGTCTCATGGAAAAGAGCATATGAGACAGTGTCAGTTACAGTGCTGTCCTGGTGCCTGTGCATGAAGCCATGAATTACTGTTTCACAGGCAACCACACCATTTTATGTGCTTGATTAGCAGCCTTTATAATGTAAGCATAGCATAGTTTTTGTGTGCAATAAATAAGTTACATGGTTTTTAACTCATTTGAAGTCCCTATTTCAAGATCTGAAGGCTTTGAAGCCTTTTCAGTTAAATGATACTAGGGTTATTCTATTCTTTCATGTGGGGGAACAATATAATCTCCTTCCTTTAGTTCTCTGAAATATGTGAACTATTTTGTCTGAAACTGAGAAAGAAAATAAAGAGTCAGTGTGACGGAGATATCTCACATGATGAGTTTTATTAATGCTGTAAGCAAAAATATAACTCAATCATGGGAAGAAGCTAAAGCATCCATTGGTGACTTCAGTGTTTCCTGTTGTACCGCTGTTATTTAGGAACATGATGGTGGTTCACACACCTCCTAACAGCAGTGACTGGAGATGACAGACTAGTCTTTCCCTTGGCAGAGTCACCAGCCCTGTTTATATTTATGTCCTACGCTTCTGTTACTCACAGAAAGAAAACTCCGTGTAATTATTCACCTTCAAGGATAGAGGGGCAGTTGGGTGGCCTCCAGGTGATGAGGATGAATCGCCTGGTTTCCTAAGTGGTTTTTGTAAACAAATCCTGGGTAACATTGATAGGATTCCAAGGCCACTCTGCATGGAGTCTGCAGTGCAGTATATAAAGGTCTGAGCTAGGGGGAAGTGAATCATGTGAGGTGTTCAGGTTGCTCACAAGGTTGTTTTGAGGATGGATTTATATCAGGTTTGCTGCTGCCTAGATAAATATTAATGCTGATGACACAGGAAGGTGTCAGAAGATGGTGGTCAGTCTGGCTTGGCCTACAGGAGAAAACAGAGAGTTTGGGATTTGTCATGCACAGCCTAAGGATCAGTAACAGGCTCCTCTGCCCACAACATTAATTAAAGAAATGCTACCATTCAACTTCCATTTTACTTTTCAGCCTTTTTTAGGAGTACTCTTCAGTTTTTGTCCACTGACAAATTCCCATTCTGCCGTGCAGGACTGACACTGATTTATTTCAAGACAAATTTTCATGAATATCTCTCTTACATCTGAATCCTTGTGCACATGGTTAAAAATCCCAGACCACCATACTGTACTATGTTCATTTCTTACTTTTGCACAGAATCACAGGAACACTGTCTTGCCCTTTGAGTTTCCTTTGTAGGTGGATGAACTCTCAGAGATGTCTAAGGCAAACAAAGAGGCTTTAAGTTAACATGAGAACAATGACAATCGAAACATTTTTTAAGGGTTCCAACCATTCTGGCTTAATTTCTGATAAGGGATGATGCTACATTTCTGCATTTTTAATAAAGAGACTGATAAAACAGTTGTTTAAGTTGTCATGAAATACTCACTAGTGCTGTTGCATAGAAGTCAAAAGATTACTTCTGATTTGCAGACACATTATACAGTACTTGCAGATTCTTATTTTGATTATTTTGATATTGTGAAAAAATGCATAATAAAATCCATGAAAATACCACCCCACACTGCAGGTGACACCAGAGGGTATTTAACTCTACTGAATTTCTGCTTGTTAAGTGAAGAATCTGACAGAATTTTTCATGTATTTCAGGAAGCTAAGTCACCTCAGGTTACTGAACTCTTCCGAACATAATGTACAAGAAAAGATTACTGCTACCATTAGTAGCAATTCCATTTTCAACTGTATGATATATGGTATGATCAATAAATCAGGCACAGTAATATTTAAGAGGTTTTTTTTATTTGCACAACCTAGTTTTACAGATTATCCCTGCTTAAAAAGAGTGATTTTTATCCATGAAACATATATACTGTGAGTGGCACTGCAAGAAATATGACTGCACAATTTTTCTCAAGGTTGGAATTGTACACTTTGGCTATTTTGGGGGGGAACTGAGTCATGAACTGAGACCTATCATGCATCAGACACGCTAGATGGGTTGAATGGTAAGAAGAAGGATTCGGTTGATGGGGAATAGGCTTTTGACAGAGTTTCTGTGCATGCAGGGCTCTGCTACCTGGTACACTCCCTAGTTGGAAGGCAGTGCCATAGCCTGTATACCAACTATGTCTTCTCCACAGTGGATCACAGAGCAGTCTGATCATCTGCATCTTGCATTTGTGACCACAGATGAGGAGAGAGAGGTCACAGTGCAGAGCTGCACGTGGATTTGATATAAGCCTCCCCGTGAGGAGTGTGCAACAGGAGAGAACTACGTAGCTCTCAGCTCTGTGGGGAAGATCTACAAGGCTGTTGGTTGCCTTTCGTGGGCCTGGTTAGCCCTGTGTCACTTTTCTTCCTTCTTTAAAATGAATCCTGCATAAATCTGCCTGGCCTGGCAAATTTTTGAGAAGCCAATAATGCTGTTAGACCCTAGATGAACATGAATAATAGCCTGTTTGCACAGCTGATAACTGAGCTGTAAAAATGAATCGGCTCCCAGATGAAACTTGACATGCAAAATTTAAGCTTGGGGAACAATTCTTTGTATGTATTCTGAAAAAAAAATAAATGGCTTGGACTGCTGAATTTTTATTCATCCTTAAAGTAAAAAACCCTCCAGGAGGGTCAGCAGAGAAAGCTTCTGTGTTTTGACATAGCACTAGAAATTAGCTTTAAACGTAAAATACAGTGAATGTTTAATCTGTAATAACGTTGAATCTGCTTATTTTGGAGAAGAACAATGGCCAAGGGTCGAAGCTTTGGGTTCTGCAGTTGCCAGATGGGATCATTTCCAAAAGGGAATTTGGATGGTAATCAGTGTCCGCTGGGATCCATGCCCACCGCTCCGAGTCCGCGTGCCACAAAGGAGAGATTAGGGGCAGAATGAGAATGTGCAGGGCTGGCACGAATCAAAGGGACTCCCTGTAAAACCTATTACATCTGCGCTCAAAAAAATGCATAAAGAAACTGACAGTCAGGAAAATGCAGTTTTGATTGTGCTTTGATGGCTGGGAAGCTAAAATCGTGTGGGTGGGTGGCTAAGTGTAACTCCATGGCCATGCCAGCTTTATTTGACTGAGACAGCCAGAGTCAGGCCAGTTTGCATTGTCCTTTCAGGACTTTCAGAGCAGCAGGATAAATAAAGGAATGAAACGGGGAAATGAATTTATAGACTTTGGTTGTCAAATGATTAACAAAAGGCCCAAACCTTGGTGTTTTGTTCCATTGATTTTTGTTTTGGCAAGGCACAGATAAGACTGTGAACCTGTACAAAGGGAGGTGGCCTTTACTTCCCTCTGTGCCTTTGTGGTGGTTGGGTGGTTTGCTGAATTGAGGCTTCACTTTCGAACTGAAAGCAGGTGTTACTCCACACTGAACTATGAGCTACAAACACTGTGCCATGTTTTTGGGCCCCACAGACTTGGCTAGTATGAAATCAAAACAGACCCCAAATGTTTGGGTGGGAATAGCTGAATTTCTCCAATGTCTGCTTTGTAACAGTAAGAGAAGCAAAGCACTTCCCAAATGGAGTTTCAGGTGAACTACAGGGACTTGCCAGATCTTTGGGAGCCCGCTTTAGTCTTTCAGGCCTGTGCCCTCTAGCAAGTGATGTGCCCTTGGTTTGGGTGCTAGTGCTCCAAACCAGCTGAAGAACATGAGCAGCTTTACCCTGATCTGGCCCCAGGATGTATCATTTTCCAGAGGAAAGGGAATGGCTGTGTGAGGCTGTGATGCTGACTGCAGCCCTTCTGTGCTCTCCTCCGGTGCTTCCTGTTCACCTGGTGTTGCCCTTGTGTCCTCCCAGGGACCACGGGCCTCTTTTGCAAGTACCAAGACCATCCTTTGGTGACAAGTGGTCAACCTTGCAATCCTGCCGAGAGTCACAGGTTATACTGAAACAGAAAAGTTATTTTAAAATATAGCTAGTCTGAGATTAGCTTGGCCACATTGAAGCTTTCTAAAGAGTGAATGAAGAGGAGACAGGGTCTTTCTGAGACACTAGCAGGAGGGTTGTGAGTAAAAATTAAAGTGCTTTAACCGAGTGCTGTGGGAAGTGCTTGTGAAGTTCAAATTGTTTCAGGCTGACATGATCTGTGCAGACATTCAAATGCATAAAAACTTTATGCAAGCACTTTATCAGAGCTGTAGAACCCAAGGCTGAAGCACAAGAGATGTAGCAAATCAAGGACCAGCTGAATGAGTAGCAGTTCCTTTAGATTGGTTTAGACTACAAGTATCTACCTGCTTGTATTCTTTCAGTCTTGATCCAACTTGGTTAGAACTTAACATCTATGGACCTGAGAGCCACTTTTGCTTTTGAAAGAACTGTGGCTGGGGAGCATTCTGAAGGGTGTACTAGTATGGGGAGGAGGGGAGCTGTTCTGTGCTTCTAGAAAATATATCTCTAGGACAAGTTATTCTGAAATGCATCTATCACTTGATGCTTTATGTGATATGACAAAATGCCAGAGGGATTGATCCATCAACTGCTGTTGTCGCAACGTGGAATAACAGGCAGGAAATCTGAAAGGACATGTTTTCTGAAACCGTGTAAAAGAACTGGAGCTCTGGACTGCACATGCATATGTCTATCACTCATAGAAGCAAGGATTCTACACATGGCATCAGCTCTGTCCTAACATTTGTGAGAAAGGATTTCTCAACTTCAAAGAAACAGGTTTTTCAGAACTCGGTTACATTGATAACTCTTCTCAAACGTATGGACAAATGTAAACAAGGCTGCATTTTTGTGACTCATGTTAATGAAGCTGTGTATAGAGACACCCAGAATTTTATCATTGACTAAGCAAAACACTGTGCAAAGAGAAGATATATTTGACCATCAGGCCTACGTTTGCAAGATGATACTTGGATTCTTTTTCTCTCCTGGAAAAAAGATTTCATAGTGTTTCCTTTTCTTCCCCTCCCCGCATTCCTATTTTTTTAAACTAAAAACTAGTTTGATCTTTATTCACTTTGAAAAAACAAATAATTCCAGTCTGACCAAGCTCAGAAATGTTTTGTTTAGGCACAAGACTCCAGGCATTCTCTTGTTATTTAGGAATCAAAAGTGATGACATAGCAATATCTAATGGGATAGCTTTGGGAAAAAAATATTAAAGACAAGCTAGTAAATCAAAAAAGAAAGCAAGAGAAAGACATTTAGAATCTGGCCTTGAAAGAATTGCTTTTAGTGAGCTCTCACTTTAAAAACAAAGGTAGAGTTCATATTCCTTCATAAAGAAAGACAGCCTTGTTATGCAGCCCTAAGAAATTACAAATCGCCTCTGCCCACTGCTGAGCACGAAGGCATGGATTTAGCATCAGCTTGAAAGCAAGATGGGTTTTAAAGTCTTCTGCTGTCATACGAATTCCATACAAAAATAATGAGAAACATTCCACGCAGATATCATCCTAAATTCCCATTTGAGTACTATTTTCTCATTGATGTTGTAATTAATGCTAAAATAATTTGTCTGTGCGCCTTCAAGATGCTTAGAGCTTTCCAGGGGGCTGCAAAGAGCTGAGGGAATTTTGCACCTCAGAAAACCAGACCTTGTCTCTGCTTCTGCCATCCAGGCACAATACCCCACTTCTTTGCAGCACTGGGGTCCAAACAAATAAGGTGTGGGAGAAAAATTGAGGGCAAGCATCTAACTCACAGAGTTTTTAAAAAGGAAAAAAAAAATCAGCCCAGGCTTGGTGCTGCTACTTGGTTTCCCTGTTTGTGTCTAAGCTCTTTGGAAGCCACAGAGCAAACAGCAGCCTGTGGTACTAATCTGCTGCTTTACAGCACTGGTATATGGTCACTGTAGAGCTACACGAGACACTGTCAGCTTCAGTTTTGCTCCAATTCATGATTCCTTTGTTAGAAGTAATAGGATAAATAGTCTGAAGTGAAACATCTTGAAAAAATCCCACTGTACTTGTTACTAACTATGGCCTCAAGTCTGCATTGCTGTTAGCTTTCACGGTGATTAGTCCCTGCACGACAGCAAAGAGTAGATCAGTCTATAGCAGTGCTCCTGTAGCATGCAAAAGATCTTGCCAGACACCTAATCCTCATTTTTTTTTTTTTCTTCTCAGTCCCTTCATTCTTATGCTCATTAAAATTAATGGGAAAGGTCCTTATTGTTACTGTAGGTTTGGTTGCACTCAAAGATCTATTGTCTAGGGATACTATGGCAGGGTGTTCAGCCTTGGGATGGGAAAGGAGGGCAGAAGCCTCCTGTGTTAACTCCTCTGTAGCTGAATAAAAACTTTACCAATGGACTGCCAAGCACCTCTTATCTTCCCCCTACTCCCTTGGAGTGCCACTGTAGAGAGGCAGGAGTGAGAGCACGAAGCAGAAGCAGAAGATGGGTTTTAAGCCGTGCTGTGAATGTGCTGTGAGATGCAGCACTCTCCAGGAAGCCAGGTTCCCAGGGAGCTGCTCTTCCCAGCTACTTTTACATGGCCAGAATACTGCTGAATGGCACTGGGTAATATTTCTGAGGAAAACCAGGAGGTGGTAGTCAAAGTGCATTAACTTGGGTTTGCAGTTATATAGATATCTATAAAAAAGTTTAAAAGAGTGGTGGCAGGTCAAAATTACTCTGAAGACAAGCATCCATGGGCGTGAGCTCCAGACTGTTATCTAAGCCTGTGCACATGCAGTTAGTGATTGTCTGATGCAGCGTGTTTTACATCTCGGTGGAAGCTTTGGTCACTTAATGTTGCAGAGGGACAGTAAGCACTGCTGAGATTCTGGTTGGCCAGCAGAGTGGCAGTGGATATCATGCTGCTACTTACGCTTGGATAAAGGAGAAACCAGAGACAGTTTTAGGACAAAGAAGAGTTATGGCTATGGGAGTGAGAGATCCTGGCTTGTAGGAGAGACAATTCTTGGATGATAAATTGGTGAGGTTTGTAGTTTGATTTAAATCTGATTGTGCGATGCCCTTCTTTCTTCATTAGGCCATGAGCTAATGAAAAATAGGTATATAATTAGAATACTTTGAATGTGATAAGGAAGTTAAATTGATGTTTTAGGCACAAACAAGTAAAGCAAAGTCTCAATGGCTGTGAAAGGTCCCTGGAATGTGAAAGGGGAAGATGTATCCAATAGACAAAGGAGGACAGAGCATGGATTTAAATAAGAAATATGAAAAGCAAGAGCAAACAGCTGACTTAGAGGACTGGAGTCATCTGGAAAGAAGTCAAAGCTAAAAGAGAATAAAATTAAGTAAAGAAACAAAAGAGATTATAGAAGACATTGGGGAAAAAAAGGCATTTTGAAACTTTTTATTTTACATTGAGCTAAGATTTTATTGGCAAAAAAATGAAGCACCTGCCATTCTTCCATACCCGAGAGAGCTCTCTTTGGCTGGGGCTGTCTCTCTAAGAGTGGTCACAGGTCAGGAGAGGTCCATGGCTTCTTGACATTCCTGGTAGTGAGTGGTAGTAAATAAGCCAGGGTGAGTCTGGTAACGCAGTAACCTGGCACCCACATGCCCAGGCTCTCCGTGTTAAACTAGATTAAATATGTTGCCCATGTCTAAGCCAGTGCAGAGGGTGTTGGTCACCTCATCTTGCACAGCTAGTCCGTGACCTCTTCAGCTGCATGGATTCTGAAATGCTCCTGGGTATTGTACACCAGGTGGAAGTGCTTGTAGCATGTTTTTCAAGGGGGACTTTTGGTCTAAATGTCCGTAGTGCTGTTCTGCAGAACGAGGGAAAGTGCACATGCAGCGGACGAAAGCTGCAAACACCAGATGACCTTTCAGTAGAGTAGGTTTGATGCATTACTTTTTAAATGCTTCTGAATGATTTTTCCAATTGAAATGCAGTCTGCAATTTGGAGGGTGTGTATCTGCACAACTGTGTGAGCAAACAACAGAAGAATCTGGTACATTTGTACAGGGCTGCAGAAAATCCAGTGTGCAGGGTCCCAGTGACTCCCCGTGCTGCTCTGGTGTGTAACCTGTAGCTGTCATCAGATACACATGAATCTTAGTGACCAATTGTTGAAAAACGTAAACATGGAAAAAAAGAGCTTCAATCTGTCTTAGGAAAAAATAATTAAGCTATAAAAATAATTTTGTAAAATAGATCAAAGAAATGGTGTGGATGATGATGACACAGAGCTAGCTGATGGGAAGCTCCGTCTGGGTGGAGCTCTATAGACAGCATTCCACTGCTCTGATCTACCTCCTCGCTCTGTCCGTGGCTGGCTGGTTTGTGTTAGTTTGTGTTGACAATGTGCAGCAGCGTGCAACCAGAAATAGAGCAAATTAGCAGATTACACATACAGCAGGTTATTGAACTGTCCCTTCCTTAACAGCACTTTGACATGGTCCAAGAGCCTCCTGCTCTCATCTTCTTTGTGCCCTGGGGCTGAGGCTGCCTCACTGATGTTTGGTCTGCCTGAAATTTTAGGCTGACTTTGACTGCTTAGAGAGGTAGACCATACCAGTCCCCCAGATGGAGAGAAAAAAAGAGTTGACACAGCAGCCTGAGCCTAATTCCTGATAAAATCTATACATACAGCCAGCAGAGAAATGGTGTCTGCTACAGCAGGAATGTGAGCTTGAGAAGCGCTGAACAATGCTGGGCCACCCTCATGCTATAGATCAACCAAAAGTAAGGAACCCGTAGTTCAACTCTGTGCTGGTCTTCTAGAAGTCATTAGGGTGGCACTGTGCTCCTAAGTTTACTCACATTGCTTTAAAGCTGAAAAGTTTCCGTCCAGGGTGACAGCACACATTGTGTGCTATACATCTGGAACCAGTAAGGACCAAGGAGGGGCTGAGTAACGTGCAGCAGAGGCACTGCACACAACATGTAGTGCTGGGGAACTCCTTGCTTCAGGATGGGACCCCTGTTACAGCTTTTACTTATGGCTGCTTTCAGGCATCTGCTCTCAGCTGCAGTGTGGGTCAGAAGGAGCAAGAGAGACCCTTGGTCTCACCTACCACAATCAGTCTGGAGATGGAGAAACAGAATGGTTTACATGTGTCAAATCTATAAGCAAACTCAGCTGCCAACTAGCAAATAGAGTATATTAGAATGTATTTTGTTTATGATGATTACTAAATATTGCATATTAGCTGTTGGATACTTACTGTTGGGCCAAATGCATCTGTGCTATTGCTTTACAGATTTCCATAAAGTCTGGATAAAAGAAGCATGAGTTCCTGTTCCAGTTTCTGACTCCAGAAGCGAGCTCCTGGAAGCGACACACCTTGGGAGGTAAATTAACAGTCTTAATTAACTATTGGAATGTAACGGATAAAACTAGATTTAATTTCTTTTGCATACCAAATGGTTTCCCTTGCTCAATTTAGTTCCCCCTTAGTGCCTCCTTCTTGCCTCTGCGATTCCTTGGAGACACGTATGTCCACAAGATGGTACTAGGCTACCAGTAGCCCCTACAGTGACCAGGCAGGGAAGGCTGTTGAGATTATGTTGGTCAGCAGTCAATTCACTCAAAAAAAAAAGCTTATTAATATTGTTTTCTGTGAGAGGCATTCAGGCCAAATTACCTGCTGGGTTTTTGTTGTTGTTGTTGGCTTTCTGTTTTTTTTTTTATAAAACAGGATTCTGATAGGAATTGTAGCAAATTGTTGCCCTAATTGGGCTCTGTACACTCACTCCTGTTTCATACTGGAGAGCTTCATTATTGTCTTTGGAACTACTTCCAATTTAAACTAATTTAGGAAAGAGAAGAATGAGGCCACGAATTATAGCAGCTTTATGAATCTGTGTTTTGGCACGTTTGAAAAAGAGAAATTTGACCTAATGTATTATAAATACCTCATTTGCTTTAAGCAATTATTGTAATCTATCACATTGATCCAGCCAACACAAACACGCGCTACATTCTGCATGCTAAAAAATTGCTCAAAAAGGCTTGAATAAATTGTTAGTCGTCTATAAGCTGCTCGTGCAATAGCTCAATGATTAGATCTTCTCCTCTTCACATGATTTGAACGCATTAGTGACACGACTGACTAATGACTTGCAAAATTTCCCTTAAAGGCACAGGTACGTTTTTGAATGGCGGGCCAGTTCCCAAGTTTTATTGCATCAGTTTATGTAAAATTAGTACTGGGATTTGTTTTTTTAAATAACACTCCATATAATCCTGTTGTGACGTAAAGATTGTTGCCCCTGAAAAATACCTTTTCATAATAAGATTATTGAAATACTCTTAATCCTGACTGTACAAGCAACACTGCAGTGTTAATTAAAGACAGTGAAGTGCTTTCTCATCAGCACTGTGCCAGCGGAGATAAACACGGCCCTGAAAGCTTGCAAAACGTTTCCTTTGTAGTTACTGCGCCAACTGCGTGTGCTTAAGCAGTAGCGAGGGCCAGCCGGTGCTGCGGAGCGAGGGAGGTTGCCACCTTTAGCACACTTCGGGCTTGTTTCACTAATTTGAACACAATTAAGTGGAGATGACCACATCAGTATGGTCCTAATGAAATCCCCCAGTGGGAGCTCGGAAGTAATGAGGAGAGCACACCATTCGTAACTCAAGGCCATTTAAGAGTCCACGCGCTTAATTGACTTAATACAGTGAAGATCATGAATGAGGCGTCCCTGTAACCGGGCACAGGGCGGGATGCTCCTGACCAGAGGGCCCGGCCCTCTGCGCGCAGCTCAGGGTGGCGCAGGCCCGTCCACGGCCGCAGCAGCTCCGGGCTTACCGCAGCCGGGCCCGGGCCTGCCGCGGTCCCCCGGGGCCCCTTCGCTGCGGGCTGCCCGTCACCGCCCGCAACCGCGCCGGGCCTTCGCCCCTGGCTAAGCGGCAGCAGGTGGGCCCGGCCGCCGCGGCGGCGAAGGCCATCGTCTACCGCAGACAGGCCTGGAAACGCGTCTGCCATCTGCGGGGCTTGCGGCGGCGGCGGCGGCGTCCGCACGGCCCCGCCGCACCGCGCCCGTTCTCGCGGGCGTGCCGAGGGAGGCGTCCCGCAGGTGTCCCTCCGGGTGCGGCCCCCCCCCCG
>JANVCC010000074.1:5934250-5963057 GCA_025345505.1 Todiramphus chloris collaris
TCAGCCGCCGCGGCGTGCGGCAAGTGCGCGCCTCGGCTCGGCGCTCCCGGGGAGGGGACGAGCGTCCCGTCTGCCCGGGCACCCACTTGGCGCGCTGCCCCGCGCGAGGGTCGGGACCTGCGGGGGGTCGGCCGCGCTCGGGGGTTGGGACCCGAAGGGGCCGGGCACGCTCCTCGGCGCGCGAATACGACCCGAGCGCTGGTGACGGGAGCTGCCACCTTTAATCCCTTTCTGAGGAGATTTGTGTCTCATCGTGTTGCACCGCGTCTGCAAAGCAGATTTGCTCCGTCCGCCCCCCGCCGCCAACTCCGGTTGGGTCAATTCCCTTCTCCCGGGACGGTGTCGGTGCCTGTTACCCCCCGCGGCCCCAGGTGCTGGAGCGTTTTGCCCCGGTAACGGACGCGCAGGAGCTCTCGGCATCTGTGTGCTTTATAATTTTTCTTTGTCTTTTGCGTTTCGGGTTTAACCGCTTTCCATTTCTGGACTCCTTTCCCCTCGCCTGTAAAACAATGCAGGGAAGCACGGGGACGGTCCCCTTTATCCCTGCACAAAGCCGCTTCGGGATCACCGCCGTGCTCCCGCGGAGGTGCGACTCTCCCAGCCCCGCACCGAGCCGCTTTGCCCTGGCCAGCCCAGCCCCCACCGTCGGCCGGCGGTTCCCCGTTCCCTGTCCGGCTTGAGCGCGGCCGGGGTCGGGCGGCGAGGTGGCCGCGGGATGTCCCCGCCGTGGGAGCGCGCCCCGCTGACCCAGGCGCGGCCCTGTGTCCTCGTAGGCGCCGTCAAGGAGTGCGAGGAGGACCAGTTCCAGTGCCGGAACGAGCGGTGCATCCCCGCCATCTGGAAATGCGACGAGGACGACGACTGCTCGGATAACAGCGACGAGGCGGATTGCCGTGAGTGTCCGGCCCTTGGCACGGCGGGGCGGGGGACCGGGGCCCTCCCCGCGCCGAGCCGAGCCGCGAAGGGCGCGCTTCCCAGCTGCGCTGCGCCTCGGTTTTTATGAATGAATGAATGAAGTCGCGCCGGCGCCGGCTCCGGAGCCGATTGGCTGCCGGGAGCAGCAGATCCGTGACGCGGCGGCCGGGCTGCGCTCCACGCCGCGGGGGTAGCGGCGGCCGCGGCCGGGGACGGCCGGAGGGTGAGGCGGCAGCGCTCACCTGGCAGCTCCCTGCTCTCTGCCTGCCCGCCGTCAGGTTCTGCCCTCGCCTCCTGCAGCGCTTCAGTTCGGAGTGTCTAAACGGCATAGTCTGTGTCCTCAGGGAGTTGGGAGAGAGGTTTAACCCCGGGGGGGCTGTGTTCAAGGCCACTGACAGGTGCTCGTGTCAAACGCTGCTTACTTTCAGGCCTCCTGCCAGACGTGGGCTTGTGAGGTTTGTGTTCAAATAGATGTTTGCAGTCGTGGTGAGGGAGATGAACAAGTAGCGCTGCCTGGCAGCATCAGCCACATAGCACTGACTGATTCCCTGGTTGTGTGTGGGAAGAGAGAGCAAGGAGATCTATACTTTTGGTCCTGAGAAGATGGCATTCTTGCCTTCTACTGTGGTGCGTGGGAGTGGTACCCAGTACACTTCGGGTAGTTTGTAGGATTGTGCTGTTATATCCTCTGTTACTTTGCTTACAGCTTCTGTCAAGCATAGGAGAATTTGTCTCATCCACATAGTGTAAGAATCATCTGTAAAAGAAGTTACGGAGCCTAAGTCTTAAAGAGGAGCCTCTTTAATTTGGAGTTTTAAGTTGCAAGTATTCTAGCAAGTACCACCTATCTTGAATAATCTTGAAAGTGCATTAGTTTAGAATTCACTGAATGAACTCTTGAAAGTTCATTGAAAGTTTATAGACTTAGGGGGTGTATCAAGAAGGGAGTCACTGGTTGTATGGTTTTCAGTATGCGGCTACACTGTTAACAGCTTCACCAACAAATCTGTGACAGGTGACACTCAGAGTGATGTCTGGGTAGATCAGTTTAAGGAGAGCAGGGATTCCCAAACTCTTGTTCATGGGAAATGCCTTGATGTCATAACATAAAACAATGTTTATTTCTGGTGCTGTTTTCAGAGGACTTGGTAGTTTTTTATATATGCCTAAGTTTTTGATCTGGGGAGTCAGCAGCATTACTTAATTCAGATTTCTACAGGAACGATATTGGCACTAGATAGAGGCACCTTAGATTTGGAATATTTCAAATGACAAAGACTCGGGGAAGCCAGTGCTGACTGAGGACTGGCTTGGTCTTGTGGGTAGTCATAACCAAGCAAATTTTCTTGGAGTGTGTGAGTTCCCAGAGAGAGACACTAATTTGTGAAAGCCCTGGCAATCTTTGAGCAGGCTGATAATGGTGTTCTTGAAGCCTTCTGTTTGAAAGTCCCACCGTGCTGTGTTGTACAAAGGCTTGGTGGGCTGCCCATGGTCAGTGGGGACTGCCTAACGGGAACTGCCCTTTCAGAGGTTGGGACTGGCTGGAGGAACAGATTCTGTACCCTGCACTCCACATTCAAGAGTAGTTTTCTGGCTCAAGCTCCTTGACTAGCATGAGTGGATGGGTCAGTATCTGGACTGCTTTTATCTTTCCCTCTTCCTTGTGATCCGCTCTGTGTCAGAAAAAGCACGGTGTCAGAAAAGAGTGTGTAAAAGAATATCCTGTTGAATATCAGCTCTGTGTGAGTTGTGCTGTCTCAGAATAATTAAGTGGGTAATTGCATCTGATTTAGTTTTAGTTCAGAGGGCTTTCACAGTTGTTGGGTTTGGGGGTGGTAAAAGTATGATGTCCAGATTGTGGTAGAGTGGTGACTTTTGAGACATGAGGAGATTTTTTTTGATGTGGTGGTATCAGGAAGAATTCTTTGCTTTAATATGAACTTGGCATTTGTTATTGATTGGGGAACATACTACAGAAATGACCCATGGACTGTTAACTTAATTCATGTATTGACTTCGCAGTTGATTCTCCAGGAAGTCTGAAAGACATTTAAATTGCATTTTTCGCACACATTTTCCCCTCTTTTATTCTTCTGAACATTGTTATCTTTTAAAAATGCATACTGCTTTTCAGCATATGTAATGTTTAGTTATACTCACTGGGTGAAAGAATATGTTTCACGTGTCTTTGCTTCTAGATATCACCTCTGTTATCACTGCTGTAATAAAAGATATTTATTGAAAAACTCTTTTATGGACATATGCAATGGAAGAAACTGTTCTGGAAAACTCAGCACGCTGGAGTGGTGATGGAGAGGGAGAATACGTGGATAACCTGCTGGTTAGGAGTACTGATATGGACCCTGATAACCCCTGCAATTACTTGCTGATGTTTTTTTCCAGAGTTGATAACGTAATAGCTCACTGCTGTGTGTTGAAGAAACAGCATGGTCTTCATTTGTGTAAATAATTGGTCTGTGAAGCAAGCTCATCCTTGTGGTAGATGGTCTACATACACTGGATGATTTTGTCATTAAGAGTATCTTTAATAGTTCTGGAAGGAGGTAATTTTTCTGGCAGTACTCTGTGCGCTCTCTGCTAGAACCCATCATTGTGCAAGGCTGACATTGTTGGGGGGTTTTGCATTTGTGTGGGGTTGGGGTTTTTTTGTTGTTTGTTTGTTTTCCCCTCCCTCCTCTAGAGCCTTGCTGCTGTAACCTTGGCCTTTTTAAAGGAGTTGTACACCCGAAGGACAAGGTCTCAGTAATCGTCCTGTATTGTCTCCTTGGTATGTGCGTTCTGTTCAGTAATTCTTTCCTCTTGTGGGTGGTAATTCAAGTTATCTGCCATAGGATTAATGTGTGAGTTAATATGGCAAGTATAGGAACTGAAGCGTGATAAAGTAATGATCTCAGCTCTTACATCAGGTAACACACCTTACAAACCAGTACTGAGTAAAGTTCATCCTAGATTCCTCACTAACCTTCTTCTTAGATGTTATAGGGCCAAATTCTTCCATGGTGTGTGCTGTTGACTTTAGAGGTTTTACTTGTGGGAAATTAATTAAATGACAGGAAACCAGTTCGGCTTTCTTTTTGAAGGGCAAAAAGATAAAAGCTATTTAACACGTTTTCTTAACTTTAACAGACGTTGCTGAGGAAGGCAGAATTGATGCCATCTATGGCCACAACGTTCTCTTGTTCTAGCAGTCAGTGGAACCTAAATGTGTGTTAGAGAAATGGGATTTGTTGCTCACACTATTTTGATTAGCATGCATTGGTTGGTTCTGTACGATACCCACTGCAATATGGACTAGACCGTGTATATCACTTTGATTCAACTTAAATTATCTTTACAGTTTTAGCATAGTCCAGGAAGCATCTTTAGAGTTGAAACTTGATGCTTCTGTGGTCTCTCTCATTTGAACAAGTACCAGTTTTGCATATTTTTGCACTATTTTTATAGTGGAAAGAATGTCCATTTTCTGAAGCACAGTACTTTGGCAGGGATCACTCCCTGCTGAGTTACTCAGTGTGGGTTTTGTTCTTTATCTTCCCCAGGACAGGTGAACGCTGCAGGGCCAGGTCAGCCTTGGGACCTGCAAGCTGTGTGCCCAGGGTGCCTGCTGTGCTGTGACATGTCACCCAGCAGGGGAAATCCCAGAGGGCTGCTTTGATGGAGCACTGGCTCTTGGAGACTTCTTTTGCCCAGTTTTGCAAGTCTCTTCTCGCTTGCCTCTGCAGGGAGAACTTGCAAATTGCAGCAAAACCCAATATATTTGACACAAAATAGCTCTTGGTTTGATGGTTGTGTCTGATGGGATTTTATTTTTCCACTGCAAGTAGTGTTCACTTTATTTCAACCCAGCCCTGAGAGGCAGTAAAAGAGGTTGCAAGACCTCTGCTTAAATGTTTCACTGTCGGTTAGTCCTTAAATGTGGCACAGAATATAGCTGCAAAAAGCAAGTAATAGCTTAACTAGTTTCCTAAAGTGAAATAAAAGCTGCAAGGCCACTTCAGCTTTCTAATACCTGCCTGCAGGGGGACACAGCCAAATGCAGAATTACTTTTTCTCTTTTAAAGCCCCATTTTCTGTGTATTCTGAGGTCTTTTCTGGGTGTTGCTTTCTGGTGAGGACCGTTCATATTTTACACTGGACAGGGTAGAGGCTGCCTCAGATATGTAATTGAGTCTGAAGGGAGTCACTGTTTCAAAGACTATTCCTATATGTGCAGAATTCAGGGCAAAGAAGTAGCATCAGCAAATTTTCCCCTACCTCAGCCCTTGCCCTGCCTTGGGGCCACAGTATGTGACTGTACAGCTGAGATGCACTTGCCTTGCAGGAGGAAGGGCTCCTGCTCTCCTGCTGACTTTGTGCATGCAGAATCTGCAGCGTTTGACTCCTGCTGCCAATGAGAGAGCCCAGGAGGCAGCTCGATATTCTCCTTGCTTTTCAGTTAAAATTTCACTAGAGCTGGAATTTGGGAATAGAAATATATCAAAGGCTATTGGAGAACTGAAATCTGGATCCTGTGAAGAGTTAAATATGGCCTGAGTGGCTTTGAAATGCAGGAGTGTAATGGTGTGCCATGCTTCCAGGTTTTGGGACATGACAAAGTGAGATAGCACGCAGTCAAAATTGCCACATATATTCTGTAACTTCTTTTTTGTCCTCTGTTATCTGTTGCTCCAATTTTTATTCCCACTCAGTGTTGAGATAGTGTTCTCTGTGCTGAATGATAGCTGCATGTTACTCTGCAGAGCCTTTGATATGTACACATCACCATGTGGAAGAGTTTAGGTGTCCTTGACATACACATGGTCATACGCTCCTGATTATGTCGGTGATAGTTTAGCTGAGGTGCTTGGCCAGCTTGCATGTTCTTCCTAAAACTGGAAGCACTGGGAAGAGTGGTGCAGAGAAGCAGGGTTCTTGCTTGCCTGTGTGCCTGTTGCCTGCCTGCCCTGGTCTGTACTGCATTCATGTACAAGCTGGGCTCAAAACCGACTTACTGATCTCTTGTGTTCCACAGTAAATGTTGTTCACTTAGCTTCCTTTTTTTTCATTATATTCTCATTGCCTGTTCTGAGAAAACTAACTTACATATTCTGGGGGTTTGGGTTATCTTCTCTGTGCTGCATCCTTTGTGTAGAACATGAAGGATTAACTGCATGTGGGAAACATGCCCTTCTCCATTTCCCCAGTTCCTGGCACATTTGCTTGAGAAGTTTTGTTATCTCTAGATAACAAACTGCTTTGCAGGAGGTGGGGTTTTTCTGTCTCTCCTGCTCATAGTCTGGGAAAGAGAGAGAACTGGAATAGTACTGATGAAAAGACCAAATTCATGGGATAGCCACTGGGGACATTATGGCTGCTGAGGGACAAGAACTTGATTTTATGGTTTGTTATTTTATAGCTGTTGTGCTACACCAAGAAAGCACATGGCTTGCTCTAGATAGTGGTTACAGGAACAAGTTGTGATCTGAAAAGCTTTCTCGAGGTTAAGGAGAATGGGAAGATTGAAAATAATGAATAAATACAAGAAGGAAATTATGAAATTGAAGCCAAAACTGACAGTGACTTGGTTTGTTTATTAGAGAGCTCAGAGTTCTGGTTCAGAGGCTATAAACATATTCTGTATTTTGAGCCAAGGTAGGCAAGCTTCATCCAGGGCATTTTAATGTATAAGAGGATAAAATAAAAGTGAGTGTAGACCAGTTCTCTTTAGTCTGCAGTGTTTTAGACCCAGGATTAGCACAGATTTGAGATGTGATTTCTTACTGGTTGATGTTGAAGATACTTAGGAGAATTTAATAGTAATCAGAAAATGTTTAGTGATTAATTCAAAAGAAGACATTACAAGACTGGAAGAACCAGGTATGTGTTGGTGAACACATTTGAGACACATCTAGACGAAGAGATAGCCAGTGCTGGAAACAATGTGGTTTTGACTCTGCTGCTCACCTGTAGGACCATTAAACACTCTGTAATGCCTGAAAATGCCTGGCAGTTATTGCTTGCCTTAGCTGTTTCTAACCGAGAAGGCACCCCAGCGTCTGTAATGGCACCAGCTTTTTTAATTCACTGGCAAATTTACCACGTCTGCCGTGCCTCAGGGTCTGTGGTGTTTTATTCAAGATAAGTTTGTGGTAGGTTTGATTTGGTGCAAAATTCTCGTAGTCCTTGTACTATTGCTCCTCTGACGGCCTTTTGCTCTCGACAACTTCCCCACTTCCCTGCAGCTCTTCCCTGGTGGTTTCAAAGATGCTCCTACCGCATGTTAGTGCTCAGCTCTGCTTTTCCCTGTCATTACACGCCTTCTCAAATGCCATAGGATGTCAATTTTTCCTTTCTCTGCTTTGCCCAGGAAAACACATCAGCAGGATGAGTTGGAGTGATGGGCATGAAGATTTGTGTCGCTGTTTGTTTTCTCGCACAGAGGCATGTCCTTGCTGGAAAAGCAGCCTGCCTGCTCCACTGTGCTCTGCTTCCAGTGCAGACAGCTGCTCCTAGCCAAAGGGAACGCTACGCTGTTTTATGGTGCATGTGCAGGAAGTGTTGAAAATGAAGAGTATGGTTTTTCTAACTCTCTATTTCCTGTTAAAATTATTAATATTTAGATAGCAACGAGGGAAAGGGGTAAAAGGCCTCGTGATAAAATTAATGCAGATTTTCCGCTCTGCGAGAAATCCTGTCTGAAATGCAGGAGATAACAAACTGATTACACTTTAAAAGCTGTAATAATGCTGAAAAATAAAACTAAACCCATCCAAATGGAAGTGTCTTCAAGACAGATTTTAACCTAAAAGAAGCCAGAAGATTTTTAAAGCAGGGATTTGAGCTGCAGCTCTGGTCTCTCAGGCTGAGGTGTGCTCTGTGTCTTGCCATGGTAACGATACCCGGGTAGACTGTGGTTCTGCTCCTGGCAAGGGCAATAGCTTTTTCCCCAGATCTGGCATCCCTGTGCCTTGCTCCTCATGAAGAGGTGACTGAATGGTGTTGGAGTTCTTCTGCAGGTGGGACCTGGCCCTCGGTGCCTTGGGACTGTACAAGTCAGTCAACAGCAGAGCCAGGAACTGAAATGATGTCTCCTACCTGCCGGCCCCGTGCTCCGTACGTGCAACCATACTGTTTAGTGCAGAGCTGTCTGTTCAGCTGGTGTAAGCATTCCAGTTTTTCCTCCAAGCTGCTTGGCTTTTTCCAGTCTGAGCCGAGGCCTGGTGGTCATTTGAACCTTACAGTTGATGCCAAGGGCGAGTGTTAGGAACTAGGAGAGAACAGGATTTATTGTTGGCTTTAGAGTAAGGCTGGTAGCCTTTGGGCTGCAGCCACGTCAAGTGGGATTTATTGACAATTTTTTTTCTTAGATGTTCTGTTTCTGATACATCATTATTATTTTTTGCATTATTAATATTTATTAAATGCTTGAGAGCATGTGTGGCACTGTACCAGGACCAGAGCAGGCAGGGACTCGGTTTCCATGGCAGCAGGAGCACAGTCCTGCACTTGCAGAACGAGGAGGACTCTTTTTGGCAACTGCTCTCTGTGCTGTTATTACTTTCTCATTTGAAAGATAGATATATAATTTAAAATCTAATTCATTAGTGCTGCAGAATCTTGTCCATCCTGGGTGAGAATTTTTCTTGCTGTAAGTTTCTTTCTCTTGTCTGGAGTTCTAGCTTGGTTTCTGTAGCTTCCGTGGGTGTGATTTCTTTTACTTGCAAAACACTTAACAAAGAGAGGGAAAAAGAAGTGTGTTTAAAATCCATTGAAAGACATGGAAATTTCCTTTTGATTTTGGTTAAATTTGAAATACTATGTTGTTCTAGACTTCTTTCCCTTCCCAAGTAGCTTATAGCATAATTTTATTAATTAAAAAAAAATTATTGAAGAAACTAGTATGTACAACTAACAGTAAACTCTTAACTGTACTGTTTTCCTCATTTAGGTAACTGCTGCAATTCCAGGTCTTAACTTGGTTTTGTATTTTAACTGGCTTTGTTTCATTGTTAGTTTTTGGTTGGTTGTTTTTTTGGGGGGTTGGTTTTGTGGGGGTTTTTTTCATACTTCCTAGAGACATAGTGTGCAGTATGATGGGCACTGAAGTGACATTTTACTTCATTTCAAAGGATGAATTAAAATCTTCTTTCGATCCCAAGTATTTATTCAGCTATGCATTACCTGATAAAGGTTTTCTGTCCATCTTTGCTTTCCATGTGTGAAGTTAATGTGATTAATTTATTTGCTGGCTTTTCAGGCTTCTATTTTTGTTGATCTAGAGGAGTAAGGTTGTGGGTGTGTTTCCAGATGTTTCATGGGGCTCCTGCAATACTGGCTGCTTGGCTTGCTGATTTAGCAGTGGTTTAGCAAATCTGCCTGGATTTGCTGGACCTATTCTGCCCAGATATGATGTTACTCTGTGTGATCTGGGGAATAGTTACGAGCATAAATATCAGCAGTAGCAGGAGTAGTGAGTATACTTGCGTTGAGAATAAGAGTTTCAGATGTAAACTTAGCAACTGTTCCTGTAGACTTCTCATCCTGAATCACAATTGCATCTATGCAGCTACTATAAGTAGAGAAAACAGAGAGAAATGCCCCAATTTCTTTGGTAACAAATGTCAGTGTTGACTGATATAGGCCAAGAAATACACCTCCTGTCTCTGTAACTGCGAGGGTCTATTCTTGGCAGTGTTGTTGTCTTACGCTGATTGCACATTTGTCATCCCGTGGCTGGTTAGCAGTTTAGGTCTCTTATAATCTTCACCATACGAGTGGATTAAATAACTATCTTATGGATGTGAAAAGTGATGCTTGGAGAAGTTACCCTTTGCCCAAGGCTGTCGAGTGATTCAGCAACTCATTGTGAACATTAGTGACTCAGAAAGAATGTTCCCAATTTCATGTTTTCTGGTCCATTATCGCATTGTTTTACGCAGATAATCCTGTTCCTTGGAATAAGTGACTGCTCAAGGGCTTAGCTTTTGCATTTGTCATTACAGTTTGGGAAATACTCAGAAAAATCCCACTGCTGATATAATTCACTGTTCCAAAATGTTAGCACTGGGTCAAGTGCAAAAAATACTTCAAATGGATCACTTCTTGTACTTGGTATCAAAGACACAAAATACAGGCATTTGAAGGGGGAACATGATATTTGTTTTGCTTTTCAAAATTAACTCATTTTTGTACATTCTGACATACCCTGAAGAATAACAGAGCACAGCCTGTGTACAGGCAGGCGCTGCTGCAGCCGTCTCTTCACTTGAACGAGAGTCCCAGTTCTGAGCTTGCACACAACAGAGTTTTTTTCATTGCTAAAGAGGCTCTTTCTGTTTCGTGTGGGGACACTGTCTCTCCAGACCTCCTTTACCTCTGTGCCCACACCTTGCTTTTATCTGAGCACTAACTACTTAAGTCATTTATCGCTAGTGTACCCTTGTCTCGATTAATTATTTGTAGCAGATCCCTGCCTGGCAAGAACCAAGATGATTAGTCAAGTTTAATTTCCTGTTATATAGTTTCTTGATGCCTCTTTTTTTCCTTCTTCCTTTCTCGTGTAAAACAATAAAGATACAATTTAGATTGCACAACTCTTAGTTTGCACTGCAACATTCATTTCTGCCAGCTTGATAAGTTGGGCTGCATCATTGCCTCGGTGGCAATAACAGGTACCGTTGAATTAGCTGAGGACTATCGGGTGATTCTGTTGGGCTTATTCCACAGTTTAGAAGGGATAACCTATATGGGCACAGCTCTTTGGTGGATGATAAATAATGAGCTTTAGAGGGAGGCTCTGGAACAGTCTGCCAGGATCACACTCGTGGTTTGAAATTGCACGCTTTACTTCAAGGAGTTGTTCTTTGCTGGGTGATTCCTGTTCCCCTTTACACAGGAGCTTTAACACAGATTTTTGTCCTATTTTGTATAAAATAATGTCTTATGTATGTTCGCCCAAGGTGCCAGTGCATGTTGATCCCTGAAGTTAAATAAGGATTAAGGAGCTGTGTTGACAGGTGCTGAAGAGAATCGCATCGGTCCAGTTCTTGACTGGAGGGACTCTGATCATGGCATGGCACTTCAAAGAGCGTGTCTGCAGAGCAGGGCAGAAATCCTGGGGCCCGTGGTTTAAATCCAGGCTCCCTCTTCTAGAGGGAAATGATAAATAATGTAGTTACTTTTTTTTTTATGGTTGTGGATGAACATATGCCCAAGCAATGTGGAACCTTTCCCAGGCTTGCACACAGCATCTCCCTGCCCTGCTAGAATCCTGTTCCTTCAAGTCCTGTCACATGAGTGTAGCCATTAATTCTCATGGGCCTGTTCTGCAGAGGGCCTGTCCTCAACAACAATGCACAAAGCCTCCGTTAACACCTTCTCCGCTCAGGCATTGAAGGAGACTCTACAAAGCTTGGCTGAGAGCAGCAGGCATTGCTTCACATTTGATTATGCAAGCCATCATGTGAATGCTGACAGCCTTATTTTGTGCAAATACGTGGAGAAAGGATTAATAGCTCCTGCACAAATGCCGTACTTCAGCTGGCTAGAAGCTGCTACGCTCACCCTGCTTGGATCTGCTTAGTTCATTCACAGTATTTTTAAACTTTGAGACTGAAATGCAGGTTGAAGCTGCTGGGACCACAGTGCTGGGGAGACCAGAGCTGACATGAGCTTCACGCCTGCCTACCGTTGACTCCAGTTCAGCTCAGGGCTGTTGTGGACCAAACTGTTGGGCAGACTGAAGTGTATCAGCAAAGGATAACCCATAAGATGTGTGTTCGTCGAACAAAACCCATCACTAGCAGTTCTGGTCCTCCAGCTTTCAAGGTCAGGACTGAGTTATTCAGCCCCATGGGAAGCACTGCATTCCTGCAGCAAGAGTCAGATCTGTGCTGGGGTTTACAGGGTTCTTGCCTTAGAGGGCTGTTGCCCTGGCAGCCTCATCTCTGCCTGCCCAGCACACTGTAGGAGTGCTTCCAGAAAACCTGAAATCAAAATACTCTTTTTAGGAGACTTGTTTCCTTCCTTCCTTCTGTGTGCAAGCTGGATGGCTGTCAGTGGGTTGTCCACAATAGTCAGGGCTGAGCAGTGATCTTTGTTACTAACAGGTTCCTTTTCCGTACCGTGTTGTGCAGGCTTCATTATCATATCACGGGGTTAATTTTAGAGTGCAGAAAAGATGCTTCTCTGGCAGCGAAAACCTCAGAGGGGGAGGAAAGCAGCCAAGTACAGGACCTAATGTGCCCCCTTCCCACAGGATTTTTTTTTCTTTCTGTGGGGGAGTGAGTTTGAACGCAGCGTTGGAAACACGTTCAGCCGTCGGTGGCACAGCCTTGCTGTGTCCCTTGGAATAGGGCTTCTTCCCTGCTACTTGTTTTTGCTGAAACCTTGTGGAATTAGGTTCCTTGAGGGAAAGAGCAAGCCTGATGGGACCTAGACCATCAAACTGAAATTCCCTGAAGTTGTTCTTTAAAAAATATGGCCATTTTTTGTGACTGTATCACGGCTGACAACTGGTGTCACCGCTCCCTGAGCTGCCTGGTGTGAATTTCCTGTAGGTGAAGCTTTTTGGTGCTTCAGCTTGACCTTTATCATAGAAAAAGGGCATGTGTAAATGTCATTTTTCTACAGTAATCAGTCAGGATTATCCGTTACTGTGTTTTTTTTTCCTCTGCTTTTGTAATAGCAGAGATTTTTACAGCAGTTTGACATGTAAGAATGATGCAGGCTTCACTGTCTCACATTGGGTAAAATCTCATCAGTAGGTGGGATGGGGAAGATTCCTACCCGTTGGCATACTGCGTGTGTAAGACAATTATATTTCTCATTGGATATTAATTGAAAGATTGGGGATCTTTAATTCTGAAGTGTTAGAAATCAAAATACTAAACGATGAGTATCTTGAGATTTGGGGAAGATATTTGCTGTGCATTCTGCTCTAATGAATTGTTATATTTGGTGGGGTTTTCTGATTGCTTTAATCTATGGATGGCACCATTCCCTGATGTTGAAATTTGGAGAACATCTTGTCTGCAGGCTCAGCCTGATCTTGCTGATTCAAGAGTCTCTGAGGAACCACTGATCTGTTACTCCAGATTGGTGACTAACAGCTTGGCCCTGTAGCTTCGCAGCACAGGCCTGACCAACGGTGTATCTCTGAGACTGATGTCTCGGAGCTGGAAAAAACTGCTGATGTGGGGCCAGGAAGGCTGAAAGGAGATGAGTTTGCGTGGGCCGTGAGGTTCTGCTGAGAGAAGAGCCCTGGTTGGCCTTGCTGTGCCTGCAGGACCGTATCCTAGTAGCTGTACTGGCAGAGGCTCCTCCAGCCATGCTCTCCTGCCCAGACAGAGTGTCACCTTGGGTACATTTTATCTCCCGAGGTGAGCCTTCTGGAATAACAGGGAATATGCTGGACAAAACATCACAGTTTTAAGTGATGTTTCAAGCGTTCTTTTATTCTCCACAGTTTAAAACAATCACAGCTGACAATGAGGAACCTTTCCAAACCCAAAAATCAATGATTTCATTCCTGTTTTGTTCACAAAAATGTTTCCTGCAGCGGTTTTCTTTAGGGTTCCCTGTTCTCTTTTAGCCTCCAGAGGTTCAGGGAGCATCATTGTGGACCTACAAAAAATCCAGGTGCAGTCCTGGACCATGATGTGTGCTTTGTAGTAGATGTGTTCTCTAGACAGAAGTGGTTTCTGCAGTGCTGCAGGTGGGAGTAGTGGTGTCCAGGAAGAAGAGCAGGCTTGCTGGGGAGGTACCATGCTTGATGACTACTCCTTGATTTCAGTCAAGTCGTCAGTTCTCACCTAGTCACGTGTAGAGTAGACTTGATGAGGGAGGCAGCAATTTCTGGGCTTGGAGCACTGAAGTTTAACTCTTTGGTAATTCTGTTTTGGAAAATACAGTACAATTTCATTCCGTTGTGTGAGGACTTTCCATAGGCAAGCCATGAAAATAGAAACCATCCATATTTTATTGACTATTCGTTCAGTCTGTATCCAGTGCTGCTTTTGCTTGTGTTCTCCAGTGGCCTGCTGAAGGGAAGATCAATCACAGGCATAGTTTAGTTTGTGATATCCCTGTTTGAGGAATGATCTTTCTTTCAATTTGGAGACTGTAAAATTGCCCCCTCACCTGCTGGTAGGCTGCTCAGTCAGCATTTACAGCTCTGCCCTTCTGGGGAAGGGGCCAAGCTCACTCCACAGATGGTGTGTTATTCCTGCAGCTAGAGCAAGTTTTTTGTGTCCTAAACTTCAGTTTTTTCTGCTTTTTAGAGCAGAAAGACCCAGAGTTCTCAGTGTGGTGTAGCTGAGGCATGTAGGTCTGAACTTCAACACAGGAAGGCTAAAAGAGCAAGAAATCCCGAGGGTTGCAATAATATTCAGATTATATCGAGGGCCCCGTAGCAGTAAAATCCTCACGGCCACTTTGACGTGGCAGTGCCCATGGTGTTCCCCCTGCCCTAGACAATGAACACAGCAGCAGCTGATGTTTGTCCAGGCTTGGCTCACAGTTTGCAGCCTTATCTGTCCCAGCAAGGATGGACTCAGGGGAAATGAGCAGCATTTCTCAGTCCCACAAAGTGCTGTGCTCCCACCACCATTTGGGTTGAGTATCCCTACTCAGAGCTCCTTGTCCTCACTGACAGTCTTGTATCCTGGCCTGAATATGGCTTGGAAAGCCTCAGTAGTATTGCTTTAATCCACTTATAGAGAAAACTCTTAAGTTCATATTCTGTTTTATACTGTGCAATATATTCAACTGAAAAAATACCCCAACCTAAAAAATCCCTCCCAAACCAAACCCTGAACCATTTGGAGAGGCAGTTCCTCCTGCTAAGCTGCAAGCTATTAAATTGCCCAGCAGAAATCTGGCGGGTTCAAAGTGAGTTTATTGTTGCTGTGTATTTAGTGAGTCATTGTAAACCTCTCTAATTCTGTTACGTCAGTATTGTAACTTACATCCTGCTTTAGCAGTACCCATTCCTCAGCTTATATTAATAGCATTTTCCTGCAATATATAGATAATAAACCACTTCCACAGGAGTAGATGTTTAGTTTGACTGTGGAAAATGGCCAGGAAGAATTGCCAAATGTGAGTAGGCCCTTCACATCTGTGTATTTGATGTGCACTTGTTCCTCAGTGTATGATCTTGATGGAGATTGGTTTTGATGAGCTTTTGCAGGGTTGGACTTTTGTTCAAGCAACATTATGTCTGAGTAAGTGAGTCAAATAAACCTGCTTTTGCATTTTCCAGCATGCTGTCTCTTCTTCAGATGAAGACCAGGCAACTGTGGTTCAGTCCTGCTGAATCCATTTTATTACAAAGTTCTTGTAGGAAGGCAGCTGGAGAGTAGAAGTTACTGCTCTTGCAAGGATCCTGGAAGGCTTCATGTAGCCCTTCTGGGGACAACATTCAGGGGCTGTGTTTTGGAGGGACAAGCCTTGGAGCCAGGCTTGATGAAGACAATGGAAATCAAAAGAGAAATAAAATGTCACCAGGGCTGAGAATGAAACCCCTGTGCAAGGTGTGGTGAGCCAGCTGGAAACTCAGCCGTGCTTGAACTTTGTGGTTTTAATAAATGGAGCTTTGTGTGATCCCTGTTGAGAAAACATTTCCAACGTGTAGAACTCATAAAGGGCAGAAAGAGGATGTGATGTGAAAGGCAGACTGAAGGCTTGACAGAACGTGTCCCTGTTTCGGCAGGCTCTCTGACAGACTCTCCCCTCCTCACCCAAGGAAACTGTGTAAACTTAACCTCAAAATGTCATCAGAGGAAGTTCTCATCTGGTTATGAGGAGCTGTTTGTGCTCAGGCCTGTTTGTTCCTTAGCCTGAAATTGCTGCCAATTGTGATGGTGTGTTCTGCATCACGTAGACCTCACCGGGTCTTTAGGAGTGCAGAACCCCTCGCCGGCATCCAGCGATGCTGACTTGTGCCCAGCTGTCATGCTGCAAAGGTGAGTGGCTTTCCCCAGCTCATGGATGAGTCTGATGGGCTGGCAGCACAGCTACTGGAACTTGCCAAGCAGCAGATACACAACAGGAAAGCAGCAGACCTTTGCATTGGCTTCTTGTTGCCGTTTCCCATGGAACTGTCGCTGTCAATGCAGAGCACTGGAAGGGTGGGACTGCGTGCCAGGAAGGTGTTTTTCTGATGCAATAATAGCAATAAGAAAATAAAAATGCCTACCTGCCCATTTGTCTGTTAGTAGGTCAGATAGGCCCCAAAAGAAATATTTAGTTATTCAGTAAATGCCTGGGTTTTTTTTCAAATGAAAACAAGAAGTCACATTATAGCCATCAAGAGGTGCAGGGCACTTTGCTCAATTAAAATGTGGGCTATTTATTCAGGCAGGGGCAGAGACTTGCTATAAAATACCTTTTTATTTTATCCTGGTGCCTTTCTGAGTTGCATTGGTAACCCCCTTCAGCTCTCAGTTTCCCAATTTACCTGCTTGTGAAATAGGGAAATGGTTTGTCTTTATTTTTGTAAGATAACGCAGTCAATGTATGGTCAAAAGAGTGGAATGGGAGCTTGGTATTGCTGTTTAGCTAAATGTGTGTGCTTGCAAACAAAATCAGCAAATTGGCACTTGGTCAAGAGAAGCAGCTTTCAAGTTTAGAGAGACGGACTTCAGAATCCAGTAAGAATATTGAATGCAACCCAGATGGCATCCTGGAGGGAAGTTTTGTGGCATCAATTAGCTTGTAGGTGACCATGCTTCTAGCCAACTGTGAGTTATTTGGCAGCTTGCCACTTGACTGTTAGTGAAAATCCAAGAGCAATGAGATGAAAAAGAGTTCCTGAGAGACAAAGAGAAAGATGTCTTCACTTGAGAAAAGGGATTTGTGGATACTGTTTCTTAAACGATCTAATCTGTCCTCTCTTGAATAGCCACATATCTCAGCCTCATTTAAGTACATTTCTTTGCCACGCTTGTGTAAATAAACCCATTTAAAACTCCTCTTAAATTTCACATGTAATTTGTTCTCAGGAAGGAATCTGAACATAAAAGGGCCACCAATAGCTGGACCAGTGCCCTCATAGCTGTTAGAAGGTGAGCTCAATGTAGCATTTCCTTCTGGAAATCATGTTCTTGTCAAGATTTTAGGACTTGGGTATTTCTACTGCAGGTTAAGACTAAGTGAAGTTATTGCACTCTGGACTCAAAAGGAGCTGCCAAATCCCTGAAAAACTGCCTGGTAGTAGACTGTAGTGTCACAGTTTCCTATCATCCCACTGAGAACTGAGTCTAAAGAGAAGTAAGAATAAAGACCCATTATGGGACAACTGTGGGAATGTGACTTACCTGATAAGGTAATGAACTGGGATCAGGTTTTGTTGACCTACAGAACGTGCATCAGCTTACAGAAATATTTATGCATGGCTTTTCTTTGTTTTTTAAATAATTTTTTTTTTTTTAAGTTCATTTTTAAAGGGACTTAAAATCCTCTCCATGTCTCAGGTGCTAACATTTCAGATGGCTTCTGCATCTGTGCAATGAGGGATAATTAGGTTTGTAGAGCAGATGTTCTGGAAGCCTGCGCTGCAGTACTCCTGGCTGTTTCTGGCTACAAAGATTTACTCCTGGGTACACTTGTTTTCTTTTTATGTAAGAGAATGGCAAATTTCCCAACAGTCTTCTGTATCCAGGATGGACTTCAAGATTTCATACTAAATTTAGTCAGTAAATGCTTCACTGAGAGCATCGGAAAGGAACGGTTTTGCTCCCAAGAATTCCTTCAGCTGCTTAGTGCTGAGTTTCTGCTCTGCACTGAAATGTGTTGTAGCTTTTCAAAAGGAGCAGAAGTGTTTGCAAAGAAATAATGACGGTGAGATTTTTCACTCTGCTCTCCCGAGGCATAACAATTTAAAAAAGACCAAAAAAAAAATAGAAGCCCCCAGGGAAGGTCAAATGAGACCATTATCCCAGACTGCATTCTGTGGTGTACCACCGTGTGTGGTACAAACTGCCTGCTGGAGGAAGAAATGGGATGCTGTAAAGAGCCAGACAGGAGCAAGAGCATGAATTCTGGATGGAGATGTGGCACTTTTTGGTCTGGAGATGTGACTTTGCTCAATCCTATCACATCACATAAGGTTGCCTGCTTCTCCCTGTGTAGCTGCTGAGAAGAAGGCTGTGTTTTGCCTTTGAAAAGCATTCAGTGTAAAAAATAGCCAGTTTTACCAAAAAGTTCCATCTGACTTTGACTGAGCAGGTACTATGACATGCAGATATGCTTTCCCTCATCACTTCGTCAGGTATCCCTGCTTTTCACAGATCAGGGCTTAGGCAGCTGATCTTTCAGAGGCCACCAGTTTGCTTCCCTTCCAGAGGGAACAGGTCTCTTTCAGATGACTTTGCTAGCTCATTCCTTCTGGCGTCAGTCCAATACAGCACACATGTTTATTTTTACAGCTTCAAAAAGATACGGTTTGAGAAAACAACAAAAGCTTCAAGGAAGGACCTGGAGACACCATGGAAAAAATGAAGGCTTTCAAAGCTTCACAGGAGCGGGCATATGGGGAAGAATACTGCACGTTCAGAGGGATGCAGGGGGAGGCTTTGGGGGGTATGCTTTCAACTGAGAATCAGAAATGGACACCAGTTCCTAGTTTCCATCGAACTGCTGCTAAGTTGGGGTCAGTTACCTTCACTTCTGAGCAACATCATCTCCAGTTCGAACTCGGTGGAAATTGCAGGGTTTTCCTTGGTCTAGTTCTTGCATTTCATAGTGACTGCTGAAGGAAGAAACATGGCCATGCACTCTCAGGCATTTTACAAGTAAAGCCAAAGTATGATGTTATTTTTAGATCTGATTTTTTAAAATGCCTGCTGAAAGAGCTTTCTCTCTGCTTTGCATAAGAATGAACCTGGCAATCAGATCCTTAGGTAAATAAAACTCGCATCTCACTCAATCAGTATTTTGTTCTTTACTTAGCACATACAGGATAAAATCACAGAAGAGCTAGTTAATTTTCACAATTAATGCTGATTTTGCAAGAGCAGTTACAATTTCAAGAGTCACCTGAAATCTAAGTCTGCAGAATCCTGGTCAGATAGCTGTTTTCCTTTCTCCAGAGGTCACGTTGTCATGGCACTCTTCTGTTCTGGGGAATTTAATTTTCATATCACTTTTGGCAGAATCATGTTTGAGAGATGCACGATTCTTCTCTTTAAATACCACGATAATTAGGAAGATATTCTTAAAACTGAGTCATCTGAGTGACTTTCCTCTCATCCTTAATACAGGATGAATCCTCCTGATGCACAGGAAGGTTCAATTCCTTCTCGATTACTTCAGGAGTTTATGCATCGATCCATCAGCTGCTGTGAGAGAGAGAGGCAGCAATAACTGTGGCAGAGGGTTGCTACGCATATACAATTTCTGTTGCTGGCAAAGTTCAAATTCCGTTTCAATTTTCCCTTGATTCTTTCCAAAGAATCCCTCTAAAATGTTCTAATATCTTGTCAGGGCTGTGCTCCAAGGATAGTGGATGAACTGTCAAAACCCAAAGTGCTGCAGTGCTTCCCGTCTGCAACAGCAGCTGCTGCAAGGGGGAGAGGGAGCAGTGCCCTGTTCCCTTCTGCTAGCAACAGCAGGAGGATCTTGTAAGGGGCACTGTAATATTTTAGTACCTGCTGGGACAGTTTATTTTCTTTTTATCTCTGAGGCAGAAAAGTCTCCCCAAGCTGTAAGGCACTTACAGTTTGAGAACTCAGCTGCTGATCATCAGCACCAAGAGCTGAACTTTAAATCCAACGCAGCCAAAGGTGTCTGAGGCTAATGCAGTGATTTTGAAGGCACTGAGATGTTTCCAGATACACGATCGTTAATCTTCAGAGTAGACAAGACCTTGGTTTAATCCCTGGGCCCTCTACAGAGTCTGTTGTTGTGTTGATGTTTTACTGGTCAGTATAAAAACTCTAATTTAATCCTCACTCAGAATTTGAACTTCAGGGCCTTTCGTTTTTTGTAGTCAGCACTGCTGCTCCTGTGGGATCATCTGGTGTGGGTTTGTGCAGGAGCTGTGAGGACATCAGTTTTTCCATTAACGTGGCAGATGCCTGTGGTCTCTCTCCCCCCAAGGTTTTGGGCATGGTGCTGCATTCCTACCAAGTCATTGCTCTTAGGCTCATGACTTCCCTATACTCGCGGGACATTTTTAATTTAGTTTTTCATTTCATCATGGTGGGTACTGCTTGGTGGTACTGTTGAATGTATGATACGAATTTGCTTTAAGTGCTTTTCATATTTTGTAGAAATGACAAAAGGAGGACTTGTCTCTTACCCCCTGGTGTTGTGGTCACTTGGCAGTCCAGCAGGTTTACACACGGTTTACACACGGGTCCAGTGTGATCTGTGCTGTCACTCCCAGGAGTAGACAGACTGGAAAAGATAAGGAGGTGTGGGCCAGTGGACAGCCGTGTTCCCGTTCCCTGCTTCCCTCTGATGTTCAGGATTGTCTGGCCTTTGTGCCATCTTTGCCTTTACGCCTGCAAACAGACTGGTGACGTGATCTTCTGCACAAACTGCTTTGGCAGCACCAAAACCAGAGGAAATACGTAGCTTCTTTTCCTGGCCTTCAAAATCCCCCTGCAGTAAAGGTGCAAGCATGGTGGCAGAACGTGGGAAATGAACAACTGCTGGGTGAGTTCAGCCTCTGTCTGCTCCCCTCCCAAGCAGGACTGGTATTTTATGGTCACTGCTTATGTTGACTTGAGATGAAGCAGAGTTTTAAGTGTGAAATACTTCACAGGCAGGTACTGAACCAGAGCTATCCAGCTCTCCCTTTTGGGTGTTTCCTGAAGCCTGCAATATGCTCCTCATATTTCCATTCCAAGTCATGTTACTCCCAGCAAGGTTGCTTTTAGGATTTCTAACGGATTTCTCTTCCTTTTGACATTTGTGTTTTGCAATAAATTACACAAAGGTTTGCTCTGGTGCCTCATCTGATTACCTCCTGCTCAGTGTTTTTCTGAGGTGAGCACCTGAAAGCACAACCAATCCATGACACTAATGCCACTAATTACAGCTAATGACTGGTTTTTTTAAAGCATTCTCAAAAGCAAATCGAAATCCAGCCAAGCAGTGAATGTTTCAGTCTACTGCTTGGGTTTTTGGGTTGGTTTTTTTTTTCTTTTTATATTTTTATGAATTTTCAGAATTTACTGTTTCAAAGTTTGGCCGTAAACATTTGTTGTCTTTTCATTAAGTCTCTGAGCATCCCAGCCGTGGCTGGGAGCGTGGAATCTTTGTCACACATCAACACAGAGGGAATCTTTTCCATTTCACAAAATTAAAAAAGAAATTGTCTGAGTTTCTGCTTTCACTGTAGGTTTGGAATTCAGTGCTGACTCTTCCATACTCAGTTTAAAAGTCTGTTGCTGTTTTTGCTTGGTTTCTTTGGTTTGGTCATTTATTCTGTTAGCTCATGGTTGTCGAAAGTGTCAAATTAGAGTTTTTCTTAATCAGGAGGCATTTATTAAAGAGAATTGCAATCTGAGATACAGAACAAGATCTTCCATAGGCACTCCACTTACCAAAACGTGAGCCACATATTTTTGTGCTGTTTTGCCTGCATTTTCCCCCTCCTAGCCCCCAGCAATTGGCCCAATTTCTGTGACCTGCTCTCAAAAGAGCAGAAGAAGCCAGGTACCCTGTGTGCAGTTGCAGATACTCTGGGTTGTGAGTGCAGCTCTGACTGCCACCGAGCAGGATGCGTGCACGGGCTGAGCTTTGCTTTCCTTCAGTGAGGATGCTGATTCCGAGCTCTCGCACAGGCTGTCATCTTTTGAATCTTAACAAAGTTACTACAAAGTTACTACAGTCACCTTTGAGATCTGTGCTTTGTTTTCAGGCTTGATTGAAATTAATCAGCTGGTTTGATGCGTGGATATTACCAAGAGGTGTAAGAGACAGAAAACCATCACATAATCTCTGTGTCTTTGGGATGCCAGTTTACAGAGGAGACTTCTGCTAACTGGATGGAGTGTTGTCTGCCAGCACCAGGGGTAAGTCACGGGTACAGAACACAGACATCTGGTGGCTGAACACCGTACTGCGAGTGGAGCTGGCTCCTGGCTGCCCGTGGGTGCCACACAGCAAAGACACTGCCAAATAGCAGACCTAGCAACGCTCCCAGCTCCAGGAAAGGGCCAAACTGGACCTGCTTCACCGGTGCAGGTGGCTGCGCTCCAGAGAGGAGAGGCAGTGCAGGAATCCCCTGCAGTACCCACGGAGCTGGTAGATTGCCAACGAAAGCAGCTTGATTGCTTACATGGTTAAAGAGAAGTCGATGGGTAAGTTCAGGGCTTAAGGTCACTGTAGGAAACGCAGTTTAAAACTGGAGGAAGGTGATGAGTTTTTGTCATGGGATATTAATTGGTTTGCGTGGTGCCGCAGATACCTTTCTATTTTTCTTCCTCCGAGTTGATTTTGTATTATGTTTTATTGTTTTGCTAGATATTTTTGATGTACATTTGGATGAAATGTTGCTTATCCGTGAAGAGCAGTTGTCCTGTATTGGCCCAGGAGACACCAGGCTGCTGTGAGGTCATCCAGCCTTGTCTTTGTTCAGTTTTGGACAGAGCATCTTTCAGGCAGTTTCTGGCACTACCCTGGAACATTGGCCTCGAGGCTCAGATTTGGCGTCTGTGACACCGCTCTGGCAGCAGGGGCTTTGCCCTGGCTGTGAAACTGGGACCATTTCATTGGTACCACATCTTAGGCTTGTGCAAGGATCACTTTGGTTGTTTGGTTTTTTTTCTTCTTTGATCCTGTTGGTCTGGATTTTGTCATGACAATCTGATTTCTCTCAAGCCGTTTTTCCTTCCCTTTCCTGTGCAAAGGAGGAGTTGTCATCTGGTCTCCCCGTGCGCCCTTTGGTGCGTGCTTGCTGGAGACCTCACGCCGTGACTGTGGAGATTGGCTTCTAGAGCCCTGGAGACCTCCAGAAGTGCAGCCTTTGATAACAGGGCCACAGTGTTGGCTAGGATGTGTGAGCTGGAGGTAGTCAGGACTCCAGGGTTTATATTTTCTGTGTAAATTGCTGAGCGCTTCCTACTTTCGTGTTGGGCTGATGGAGCTCTTAATGCCAAATGACTGAGCTCAAGCCCTTGGGCTCAAGCCCTTGCGTTTTATTCTGTTTTAGCTGTTTAATTTGGAGTGGAAAACTTGTGCGATTTCTTGTAGCTGGAATTAAAGATGCAAATGGTAATTCCAAGGATGTGATGGAAGAGTCAAGTGTATTCTTAGTTTTTTGTTACTGCTGTGCAGATGCAATCTGGTGTTTATGAAATATTAGATGGTGGTATTAAGTCTAAGCAAGAAGTGTTTGTTTATGTGCTGTCATATTATTTATTTATTTATTTATTGTTGTTGCCGTTAATTTAAATAGATAAATCAACAGTTACTGAAGAAGATGACAGAAGGCTGTAGTGTGTTTGCAGTGATGAAAAATGCGCTTTAGTGTGTGAATAATGGTGCCATAGGAAAGACGTGCAAGGTAACCTTTCCACTAGTGGGGTTTATTTCCAAGGAAGTACTTTGAGACTAGTGCTGAAAATTCAAGATTTTTTTGGTGAAGGAGATTTAAAGTAGGCATCCAAAAGGTGGCGACAGTGAAGCTGTGGTGTGAACCATTTAGGAGGTATTTCTGTCACTGGAACTTTTTAAGAACAAACTAACTTCTCTGAGGAGTATCTCAGGGCATTTAATCCTGCCTTGGGTCAAGAGTTTGAGGTGGAAGGCAGTTCAAGAACTCTTTTGTCCATCTTGATGTAATTCCATTTACTGGGAAGGAAGGCGTGGCTGCCTGACTTTCTTTCTGCTTCCTCTTTGTGCCCAAATTCAGACAGGATGAATTGTTTTGCTCTTGGTTGAGCAATTGTTGATATAATAAAAGCAGTCACAAAGCTGGTCATCTCAGTGTGGGATGGAGATTATCTTCTACATTAATGAGAGCTCTTATTCTTTGGAGATTGGAGGTTATTCAGCAACAGCTGCCTAGTAAGCTTGCCTATTTACACAAAGTGCAACTCTTCTTCAGCTGCTGCAATTGCTCCCTCTGTTTTAATGAGTTTTGCAATTTGTCAGATCCACACACAGGTAAACCCACCAAATCTTAGATGTCCATAAAATACACATTGTTTTCAACTGGCATTTATTGCTGCTGTATTTCAACTTTAAAAAAATATTAAATAGTACAATAAATATGGGATATTTTTCTCTTTCCAAGCTTCAGAGACCCCGTCTGTGCGAACATAATCATAGAAACATAGAATTGTTTGGCTCAGAAGGACCTTGAAATATCTAGTCCAACCCTTCTGCTGTGGGGAGGGACATCTTCCACTAGATCAGGTTGACCAAAGCCCCATCCATCCTGGCTTTGAACGTTTCCAGGGATGAAACATCTACAACTTCTCTGGGCATCCTGTTCCAGTGTCTAACCACCTTCATGGTAAATCATTTCTTCCTTGTATCTAATCTAAATCTCCCCTCTTTTAGTTTGAAACCATTACCCCTTGTCCTATCACTACAGGCCCTGATAAAAACTCTCTTACCATCTTTCTTAGAAGCCCCTTTATATAGAGGAAGGCCACAATAAGATCTCCTGGGAACCTTCTCTTCTCCAGCAATCTGCAGGATGAGTCTGTCTGCTGCAAGTCAAAGCAGGTCAGGGGTATGGGGTGCTTTGACACTTGGGTTCCGTGATCCAGATGTGGTAGGAATACCCAGCAAGGTAAAGGGGAGAAAAGGCAAGGATGGTAGAGTTGCAGTAGTCTCAGAAAATAAGCATGGATGTGACAGATCACTTCTGGAAAACAAAAGGCAATAAGAATGTAAAAATCCAGTCTGCTTATTGAACAGAAAATCCAGCTATAGTTGCATCTGAGGTGGAGATCCTGGCAATTCAAGGCTGTAGGCCCTAATTTAGTTCTGGAAAAAGGCTGGTTTGGTAGCGTGGGTCCCGGGCTGCGGCTGTCTGCTGCCAGGCTGCACCTAAAGGGGCTGCTGGGATTTTCTGGTGGCTGTCAGTGCTGAAATGTGCTCATTGAAGGAGGTGGTGCTGGTGTCAGACGTCCACATGCAGGGTTGTCACAGTCTGGTTATTCTGCAAAGATTAGTTCTTTTATTGACTTTTTGCTGAAGATTGGCATGTATTTCCTAAGGAAAATCTGGACACTCAGCCCTAAAAATAGCCCAAGACAACTGGCTTCTGAGTAGTTTGCAGCCAGTCTGTGGCCTTAGAGGAAACAAATCTGTTCATGAGCTTCTGGTGAGCCAATCCAATCTGTGACTGTCCAGTCTTTTACATGTTCTCTTAGCCTGAAGCTTCGACTAGTTGACAGAATCGCCCGAAGTGAACCCTCTTCCCTAAATTTGGGTAGGATTTAGGAGGTGAGTGTGGCCCTTGTGCTGGCTGCTCCAGGGAAATCCCACAGTGGGATCTAGGATATCCAACCTATAGTAGCCCATGGCTTGGTCTGAGCTGTCAAGCAATTGAAGCTCTGCTTGATTGGGCTTTGTTCATGAAACTGTGATGTGTCCATGTAATCACCACGTAATTAATGAGAAAAGCCAACAGGACTCACCGTGTGTACAGAGGTGGGTAGGATTGACAGCTGTATAACTCGCTGTCCTGTTACAGCTCTGCCTGCCAGGGAAAGGTGATGAGTGAGAGTGAGAGGCAGAGGTGTAAATAATTGGCTATGTCTGTATCTTTTGGAAGAAATGTGACTCTGACAGGGCAGGAATGGCTATGATGGGATGGCAGAGCTGCCAGTGGATTGCGGCGAGGCGTCCGTGCTTCGCTGCTCCTCAGAAATTGGTCTGGCCTTGGCTTCAGCTGCATTTTTATGTGACGTTGGACAAATGGCGTAACCTCTCTGGGCATTGTTGCTTAAAATGGAAATGTCAATATTCTCGCCAACCTTTGTGAGCTATCACTGCATTAATGGATAAAAATCGCTGTATAAAGTGTAAGCATCACTCACAATGTATTTTATCTTGTTTACTTGCAAAGCAGCTGGGCTACCTTGAAGTGACACAACTGCCAGAAGTGTGAGAGGACCTACCATGTTTGCCTGAGTCAGGATAGCCCCAAAACTAAGATTAGCTCTAAATTCTTGAGATTGGTTTACAAACATATTTTATATAGGGTTTATTTAACGTTTGAAATTTGATGTAGTGGAGAACTTCACTTTTTCTAATGGACTGAGCTCCTTGCTTTCAAAAGTTGTTTGGGAAGATGACAGCATAGACACTGAGAAGCAGAGCCAGAATGAGCAAACCTGGGTAGGCAAAGGAAGAGAAAATACATACCCATTTTCTGCTTTATTTAATTCCTTGGATCCTTGTCTTTAGCCTTCTATTTTTAAACAAATGTTTCCTGTGCATTTTCATTATAATTATAGTATTTAAAATTACAGTAAGTATAATATCTAACTACTTCCTAGCTGCCTTTAACTGAGAAAAAGAGCCTTAATATGAAAAGTAGCACACTGTTGCAGAGAAAGAAAAAGTGTTTTAAAAGGAAGGTACTTCAGATTACTTCACACAGGAGGAGCAGAATACACATGGATAGGTACTGAAGATCATTGAGGTGCTGGCATTTCCCTGTGATAAGGTGTTGCTTTTCCCCCCCCTCCAACATGCAAATTTAAGACAATGTTTAGATTTAGATCTTTGAGAATTGGGGGCGGGGGGGGGAGGCATCTTGGATTCTGTTCCAGATGACATCTTTCTTTATGCTCATGTCTGTTTAAAATTGGCAGCCCACACTGAACCTTGTCCATAGGACTTCTGGCAGGTGACTCTGTTCTCTGCTGCTGTGGATCCTCCTGCTTACAGCTGCACTGCTGCCGTCTCGGAGCTGAGGTCCAGCCCCTGGATAGTTCTTGGAAGCAGTTAAGTTTTCCTGCCAGGGTGTTTCAAATTTCCAGAATTTGTGCTGAAATGGTTGTTTGCTGTGCTGTTCAGATACATCCTCTCACATCAGACAGTCACTAATTCAGAGTGACATGAAAATCTTGCAGCATTGTTCTTGGGCACAATTACACTGGAAAAATGCGTGGCCTGTGATTCTCAGCCCAAACAGCCCATGGAAACAAGGGGCCAGCTGGGGAGGGTACTGAGCACGAGCTGGGCAGCACATCTGAGAGTCTGTCTCTTACGCTACTGCGTGGCCGTTCTGCACTGATCCAAGGCACCATGCTGTTGGTCACCATACAAACACATAGCAAAGACCTGGCTCTCAGGTTTTGAATTCTCTGCTAGATGCTGATAGGTGAGAAGTAAGGAACACAACGATAGATTGTAGGAATAGGGTACGATAAGGGCAGAACAAATGTCTGAGTTTTCAGTCCATCACCCTTTGCAATTACTTTCTCAAGCCTCTTGGATGTACTGAGAGAAACATGTTTTCTCACTGCTGGAGGAACTTTGTGGCAAATATAGTGTGACTCAAGCTGTGGTTGGCAACACCTATCTGAGGCTGTCCCTCTAAAGCTCATTTAGCTTTGCCCAGGACTCGGAGAAGAGCAGCGGGGAGGGATTGGGGCAGGAGAGAATCAGCCAGCAGTGTTGTCATAGGCTGAGCACTGCCATCGCAAAACCCTTTCACTAAACTGGGAGGAAGATATTGGGGTGTTCATATTGATTCCTTAAGCCACAACGGCTGTCTGCTTTTGTTAGCAGGCTTCCCTCTTAGCCCATAATCCCTTCAGACACTTGAATTTGTCTGCTTTTCTGCCTAGGTGATGGGGAGCGTTGGGAGGCTTCTTGTTTCAGAGACAGTTGTGGTCTTTGAATGCAACTTTTTACCCTACTGTGACAAAAAGGAGGCACAAAGCCAGAAACAGCATGCTGTGCTGTTTATTGCTTGAATTATTTGTGACCATGTCTGTCACACAGATGCCAACATGTTTTATCTTCATTTACAATAGTCCCAAATGTTTCACCTGGACCGATCTACAGTCCTAGGGCAGACAGGGACGTTCCTCAGGGAGATTTTTCTTAGCATGTAGTTTGTTACTGTGATTTAAAAAAAAAATGTTGTTATCCCCCAATTCACTCTCTAAGTTTGCTTGTAAAGCTGTGCATGTTTTCCATGCACAGTTTGGATAATTAAAAATAGCTGCTTGTGGCGCTTGGCTTCTGCGCCGTCTTTTATCAATAGTGCCTCTGAGAATACCTTGTGTTTGGATGAATGCTTTCGAATAGAGTGCTGAGATCTGCATGGAAGACAGATCAAGCAGGCCTCTTGCACAGCAGTCCTTTTTACTTTCAAATTTCTAGAAGTGATTTTTAAACTGAAAAGAAAACATACCGATATTTAAAACTTACCGAATCGGTGTTGTTATTTCTAACTGGTGGAGAAGTGCTCACAGAAATTAGCCATCAGTGGGTCACTCTAGGAGAGGTGCAGGACACGAAGGACCTGTCACAGCACCCATTCTGATTATTCTGTCCTGGGAAGAGCTCAGTCTGGTGGGCTTAAAGGCATGGTGCCTGAAGCCAGTTAAAAAACCATCAGTAAAAGTTGCTACCTAATCTCCTTCGGTGATTATCTTAGGCTCTGAAACTGAAGACATTGCATCCTGTTGAAAATAGAATTCCCATTTAAAAAAAGAATAAAGTACATATAGTCAGACTAATTGTCTAATTTCTTTTGTCCCCTTCCACAAAAATCCCCTTCTTTCTCACCCCAAATCTCATGTTTTTTACTGGAAATCCATATGATGTTTAAAATCTTTCACTGATTTATCTGTGACTCTTTGGCTTTCTAGTCTGCCACGACCCATCCATTGCAAGAGCCTGCAGAGTTCCTCCTCTTCTCTTCTCTTCTCTTCTCTTCTCTTCTCTTCTCTTCTCTTCT
>JANVCC010000074.1:5963067-6140165 GCA_025345505.1 Todiramphus chloris collaris
TCTTCTCTTCTCTTCTCTTCTCTTCTCTTCTCTTCTCTTCTCTTCTCCCCTTTTTTTTCTTTCCCCTGTGCTTTTTACTTTGTTAAAATATATTCCTGTGCATTCTCTTCTTCATCTCCTCTCTGTTAAACAATTCAGGCTCACTAGAGGAAGTGGGAAGATATATGAATTGCTGTTGTCTGTGGTGTATTTAGCCTGTGAAGTTAAGTTTCCAAAGCTTTTGTTCTGGTATGTCTCACGAGCAATGCATTCCCTTGAGTAAGGGTGTGTGTATGTAAAGGAAAAATATTTCATCTCTTTATGTAACGTTTTTGAATCACACTGATTCTTGTATGTTATTTCTCAGAGAAAATCTCATGTGGATTTCGGTATTTAAAAATAAAAAAGTCAGGTGAAGCTCTTCTGGACATGGAGAACATTGCACAGATGGTTTGGTAGGTTTTTTTAAATAGGAGTAGCCTCCTAATAGAAGTGAATAAACCTATAATCCAGGAGTGCTGTGCTGTAATTACGACTTGCAAATCTGCACGTTTAGCCTTGTCCAGCACAAAGCTTACTGACTTCTGAGGAAGCTTCTGTCCCAAAGAGCTTGAAATCAAAGGTGGTAGGTTTTCTTAAGCATGTACACAAACTCAGAAGTAAAGAACAGCACGGGGGGGGGTGTGCCTTTGCAGTGAAGTTATGTGTTTCTGCAATATTGATTTTTCATCTTGCAGAAGCTTGGTGGTGTCTGAGCCATTGATATTTCAAGTCCTGGAGTTAGAGGTGGGTAACATGGTCAGTTTGGTGCCATCCTAAGTCATCTTGAGAATGTTTTAATTTTACCTTTGGTGAATTTCTGATGCTGAATTTGTTGACTTATACTTCTGGGGTGGAAAGTTAATGTATGTGGTTTGTAAGAGTGTTTGTAGAATACCTGTGAAAGCATTGTTAGGAAAGTAAGAAAGGGGAAAAAATAACAAAGCCATAATGTGTTGGTGATGTTTTCACTCCGGTTTTCTTCCCTGTCCTCTGTTTTGCAGTCATACAGTGGAGAAGTGAAATGAAAATTTGGTTAAGCAGAAATAAATTCTTAGGGAGGGGGAAATCCTCCTGTGTGTATGAATACATGTGGGGATGACTCTGAAAGTCTGCTTCCTATTGCAGTACATACATAGTCACTGATGGTAGGGCTTCCTTTTGGAAGGATCAGCTTCTCATTACTGCCTGTGTTCAAGAGCAGACAGGAGAGTTTCTGGATGCTTTTGTGTTGACTCCTATTCTTGTGTTAATTAGCAGCCAGCCATCAGTCTGGTGTATATGTGGGTTTCAGTGTTGGTCTTTCTGGCTTCACTTGCTTATCTAGAATTTAAATGGAAATTCAATATGTAATCAAGACCTAAAACCTGCTAAGCACTGACACAGCAGCAATGCCCAGCTCTTCTGCTCTGACCAGCAGTATATAAGAAACCAAATGAATATTAATGCATTCCTGTCAACTAGCAGCTTGGTTTACTTGTCTCTTTCATCTTCTGCCATGAAGTATGAGCCTTCTGGCTGGGTCATTAATAAAACAGCTAGTGGGTGATTTATTTCACCCAAAGTACTAGTTGGCCATTGTGTTTCCAGTGTCAGCAGTGAATGGCTTTTCTGCTGTTGTCATGGTCTCCCCCTTAGTAATCACAAGGATTCAGGAGAATGCAAAGGACTAGTATCGAGGGGAACTTGCTTACCACACGTCTTGCTTCCATTGTTCTCATTGTGCAGTTTTCAGCTGAACATGAATCCTCTTTTCCTGGGAGACACCAAGACCTCCTAGGCCTCTCTGTAAGAATGCAGGGACCTTGTCACATTCCTCACAGTGCAGGGTAGACTAGACTGCTGTAGCCAGTATAAAAGAATATATATATTTATTTTTTTTCAGACTGCTAAAGATAGATGATGTCTGTCCTCCTTCCTGGTCTGGAGACTGTCTTACCAACCATCTCTGCAAGTCATATGTCTTCATGGCTGCAAGTCTTGGCTTTCTTTAGGCTCACGTGGGAAAAAAAAAGTGCTGATTACCTGACAGTCGTAGGAAAATATATTATTTAGAGTAACAAAGTTGCTCTGTAGTCTCACTGAAGCATAAACCAAACGATTTTGATGCAGTGAGCAGAACAATATCATCTACTCTGGATGAATGTAAGATCTATTAAGGAGTGGAATCTTCCTCTAGGGAGTGTCAGAAATGGGATAAAGTTAATTGTTCTGGATTTGGACTGCTGCTCAGCTCATTTAGCAGACTTCAGTAAGCGTAAGAATTTGCTTCAAAGCTAAATAGTTCAGCACTGAACTACAATGTGGCAAAAAATGGCCTGGCACAGCTAGATACCTAAGCTTCTGAAACAGATGTGGAGACTGTAAGGTATTTATAGCTTAGACCAGCAGATTTTCTTAGAAAAATGAATGGACTCCTTTCCCCTGATAATTTTGGTATGTAATGATCTTTACCACTTGTTTGCAGCCATTAATGATTCTATGATTTAAAAAACTCTGGAACAGGGTCTGGTTCCGTGGTATTCATTCCCTCTCCCATGCTTTTAGTGGAAACTGCACATGCAGGTAAAGGTTTCTGCTGAACTGGCTGAAACAGTTGTGCAAATTTCTTGCTCATGGATACACTCTTGCAAGCAGGTAATTACTGTTCTTTCTCTTCTCCTGAATTTTTTAGGTTTTTTAGGCACATTTTTTAGCATCTGCTGTCAAAAAAATTGCCCCCTCATTAAGATGCCAACTTTAAAAGACGCTGAAAAGCTGAAATAACCACTTCAGCTGGTATAAGCAATTACAGATATTACCAGGCAGCAAAATGACAATGTCAGTGAAGATTGGACAATTGCTACACAGACGTTAATCAAGAGGGACACAGGCAGATTCCTGAATTATTAAAAATGCAATAATGTTTCTGCCCTGCTGAACCATGCTTAGGGAACAGATTCTGCCTGTCCTGAGTTCTTCTGTCTAGTACAGTGGAGAAGGAACTGAGCAGCCTCCTCTTGCTGCCGTTCATTAGTTGGAACATCTTTTCATCTTTGAATTCCTGTTTCCTTGCTTGTGCTGCCATTCCCCCTCCCGCCCTTCTGCTTTGTTTGCTTGACAAGAAGAAAAGGCAGAAAGTGAAGCACACAGCCACATCTCCATAAACTTAGCAAACAACTTCTTTCTTTTCCTTTCTAGCCCAGACACAGTGCTTATAATTAGGCATCCCTGCTGTGGTTGAAGCAGAGGTTTTAGAGGAAAGCTTTGGTGGTTTCTTACCAACAAGAGCAAGAGTGAAAAATAAAACAAATGCAGTTCATCGTTGATTTGGGGAGCACTTGTTAGCTCATAATCCAGGCAAATAATTTTCTTCAGCCGTGTTTGTTAGAAATACTGGAGTGGAGACTTAGCACTTTTCCCCGTCGTGCTGAGATCAGACAGTGCTGGCAGCATTTGGTGTCTTGAAGTTGAATGCGGAATTAAAAGCTTCTTAAAAAAGCAAGCTATTAAAGTGGAACTAAGAAAACTTGTTACACTGCTTAATGGTCGGGTGGGATAATCTGAGCTTCTGCTTTTAATTAAAAGTGGACCCACGTTGCAGAATGCAGGCCTGGGTTGAGAGGGTGTTTTGTGTGTGTTTTAAATTCTCCTGAAACTGGCAGTATTGAGCTCTTGGGATTTGGCCAGTGAGCAGTCCTAGTGTTGAAATAGAGGAGAAAAAGAGAAGTGGTGAAATAAAAGTTAAAGGAAATTGTACTTCCTACTAGGGAACTCTAGAGTGTCAATGGTATTGCAGACTCTTCCTGGTAAGAATTCTAAAGCAACTGTTTGGTGGTAGAATGTGAAATACATGATTATTAACCTTTAAGTGATGAAGAGAAGATTTTTCTGTCACTGTTCTTAATACTTGCTGTGTCACTGTCCTGCCTTGGAAGGAGGTCAGATGTGATCTAGCCTTCTCTAACACTGCAAAGCTTATTCTCTCATCCTTTTTTAGTAGAAAAAGAAAGCAAAAAACATCCTGAAAAACACGTACATAGACCCTAGCTACCAAAGTTGTGCTGTGTTGGTGCAGCTAAAGGGACGAATCCCTGTAAGTAATGCACAAAATTTCCTTTTGATTTAGACTGTTGAGTGTACAAAGCTTGCTGGAGTACAAAGTTGAGTGTACAAAGCTGAGCTCCAAATATGTCGCAGATGTAGTGTGAATTCAGAATTCGCTATTTCAGCAACGACTGCATAGTACAGAGTAATACATTTCTGCAAGAGTTGGGCCCTCACTGCTACTTTTGCTGTGCAATAGATTCTAAGAACTGTTGATTCCCGTTTAATAGACGTAATGTGAACACCAGTTCATTAAACTGATCTTATTTCCTCTTAAACTTTCTTACTTCCTTCCTCATATCTCCTGCTATAAACATGAAACTGAATTTTTCAGATTTACTTAATTACTCTGGAAAACCAGTTCTTCTGGAAACTTACACCACTGCTGAACTGAGAAGTGGTTTAGAATTTCATGGTCATTATGTAGGGAGGAACCAGGATATAAAAAAGAATTTGACTTTCATAAGCATTCAAAATTTGGAAAGTGCTATGCCCAAGTATTACAAGTTTTTATTGAGGTAACTGAAATTCTCTTTTAAAGTCAGTCCACTACACAACAGATTTACCACTTAGCTGAGTTGTAATTGACCCTTTTGTTATCATAATGATGGGAATGCTCTGGTAAATGTATTTTCCAGTTGCTGATTTTGGTAATAAAAACCAGCCTTAGATTGCAAAAGACAAACTCATGGAAATAGGTTGCCCTTCCATTCTAAAGATAAGGTCTTCTTTTAACCTTGGGTGGCACTCCCTAACTGGTTCCCTGTGTTTTCCTCATTATGTTGGCTCCTTGCCTTGAAGAGGAGATGGCTTTTTAATACAGCCACTAAATTCCACCAACTCAGGATCTTTCAATCCAATTACTACGGTAGATTAGTTCTTGACTCTCTCCCTCTCCAGCTATAGCACTGGTGAATCAAGTGTTTGTTTTTCATTGCAAAGTTTTTTTGCTAGAATCAAAAGATTTTCCTTTTTTTCTTATGACTTAGCTCACATTGTTAGTGCAGCTCTCAAATGTTAATGATACATAAAACATTATCTAGGTACTGGCTGCAGTGCTTTGTAAGATAAAGCTTGTTGTGAAGTTGTGCTTGGAGGCAAAACACAAGTTCACATCCTGGAGCTGCAAACACGGCTGGAAAAGGCACAATCCTAGCTGGTGTTTAGTGGTGTCCAAAAGAACAATCCCTCCACATCCAACCCCCAGGAATAGCAGTACTAGAATAGTACAACATTTAGTACCATAGGCAAAGCCTAGAATGATAAACATGTTAACCTTAGTTACAGTCTAGAGAATGTGCCATAAATTCTGAGGAATTCCAGACATTTTGTCTGGAAACGATAACTATCCTTTTTTGTAGAAAGGCCACTGTTGAAACAGTTTGGCTCAGACTGACATAGCTCATTGATGAGCAAAAGATCCTTAGTAGAAGTGATCCTGAGATTAGTTTTTGAACTCTTAACTTCCCAGTGTATTCCACTGAGAGCTCCCAGCACTGGCTGCAGGAGTTTGGGTTTGGGACTCCACACCATTGCCATAGTACAAGTCAGCCCCAAAATTGAGCTGTGCTTGGACATGGCCAGTTTTAAGATGTAATGCTTGTTTTCGGTGACTTGTTCTACTTTAATCTGTAAAGTTTGGCAGAGAAGACTTTCACTTTGAGCAATAGTTTGCCTTCCTAGATATTTCTTTTAGTGTAGCACATGGTTTGTGTTTAAGTGGACAGACTTTTGCCTCCAAAGCACCTTGCTTTATGCTACCTTCCAAATGGGAACTTGATTTCTTCAGGCAGTTTCTGCTGCAATTCATACCGTAAAGTCTCCGAAGTAGTTGGGGCTGGGTGCACTGTGAATACATTACAGCAAATCCTGTATCTGTGCTCCATTCCCTGCTATAGGAACTGAGCATCTGTTTTGACTGGCAAGTGTCCCTCAGCTGTATTCACACTTGTAACAGAACATGGGAGTCTGGGGACAAAAGAGATGCATACAGACAAGATCTCTTGCTCATTCAAAAATGTGCAAATGTCTTCACTGCTGGCAGTGGAAAAAATGAACAAAACACGACAAAAGAGATGGAATAAATTCCAGGTACGACAGCGTTTTTAGCATAAGCAACATATCAAATTTATAGCCTGCTGACAATAAATGGAAAGTTTTGAAACCCTCTCTTGTTATGTAAGTTTAATGAGGATTAAATACTACCTGAAAATTAATCTGAGTGTAGGCAGAACAGAGCTAGGCTGGTTACCTGGCAGTGCTACACGCAGCTAATACAGTTTAGCCGAGAATGTCGAGCTGCTTTAGCGCTCAGGGAGAGGTGGGCTGAGGGCACCGGGCTGTTCTGCATGCCCAGGGCAGCCGCTGACCACGCGGTGACTCTCGGCCCTCGCACCAGGGCAGTGCTCCTGGAGACCACACACGCTTCAGAGTGGAGTTCTGAAATCCTTCATGGGTTCTGCAGTGGCTTATACCATAAAAAAACTGCAATGCGGATAAATTGTTAATCATTCAAACCAGTAGTATGTATTTGAATCAGTAAGCATCAAGTAAATATTAAAAATGCCTAGAAATATCTTTGGAAAAATTGTATAAAGTTGATGCTTATGTTGTAAATGCACTGCAGTAGTTTCAGGGAAATAGTTTAAAGTAAAGAATTAATTTTAAACCAAAGAAGTTTTAAAAAAGATTGTATTTAACAAAATAAACCTTAAACTTTGGCTGTAACAAAATGCAAATTTGATGGAACTCAAGAATGGTACTTCAAGACCCTACGTATAATTTGCCATCTTTACACACGTTTAATGGATGTAGTCTAGGCAGGGTTTTATATGCTGTTTGTAAGCAGCGTGCTGCTGCTTCGTTGGGTGAACTAAAGCCCCCTTTCTGGCAGCTCACCTCTTCTAAGCAGCCTGGCCCAGCGGGTCTCCCCAAGTTTCCTTCAAGAAAACTGCCTGTTACTCCGTGGCTGCATCATAGCTGCACCATAGCTTTTGGGTTTGTTGTCTTTTCAGGTGTGATTTGTTTTTTGTTAGGTTTTTTTTTTAAGGCAACAAAGCACCATTCATTTTTTTAGGGAGGCAAACTTTGTGTACGCTCAATTAACATAGTTCACTGGAAAATGAAGGCCTTCCAAATTTTAAAATGAAAAATGTCATCTATTACACATAGGTGACACATTTCTATTACGTGCCTTGCAAGGAAAAAATATTCCAACCATCTCACCTTTAATTCAGGATTTTTTTGTTCTATTTATGATGTGGATTAAATTCCCATTTAAGCTTAACTTTCTGTGCTCTGCTGTTTTAGTAAAATGAAAAGGTTGTGTCACATACTTCAAATACTGATACCAAACTCTGTCCATCCTCTCTCTAGAGGAGAGAAGACTATCCATATTTCATATATATATATACACACACTGCTGCACGTATACTAATTACCTAATCAGTCTGTTTTCAGAGTGATTTTGAACATGTGTTTTTCCTTGATTTGCTTTCATGTAGTTTGTGTTTTCTTTTGGGTATTCATCTTTACTGGGATTTTAGCTATTTTGGTGTTCCTAAGAGCAGTTCTGAAGAGAATGGCAACAGCACACTCGTCGCTGAACTCCTAAAAAGACCTCTGAAAAAAAAGACGAGCAAATTAATATTTACTCATTAAGTGTGTTTTGCAGATTTTTCCAGGTTTTAAAGACCAGTTTCTCCATCAGTTCCTCCTGGAAATTTTGATGTACTCAGTTTGTATTATACTACTTACTCTTGTTGCGTGATGCTTAAAAGACTAAGAATGGGCTAACACACTAAGGCTTTCAACGTTCCTTCAGCATTCATGTGGGATTATGAACAGTTGTCGACAGCAAAGGGAACATTGCACAATTTCCCCAGGTTTAGCTAAGACCACAAAGGGAAGCGTGTTTTAAAATAATGGCAAGCAAAGGCAATTATACGTTGGAGAGACGTAGGATTTTATTGTGCACTTTGTGGTAAAGAGAGGAGGGTCTGCAAAATCTTGGAAGCATCTCGCTGGGTTCTGTGTCATGCTCAGATTCCTTTACCTTAGGGCACAAACTGTCAGTGCATCGTGCAAAGAGAACGTATTTTCATTTGAAAGCATCTAGGACAGAAAAACTTGTGTAGACGCAGCGCCGTGCAGTCGCCTTCGTAATTTACGCCTCTCTCACTTCATTTCAAGCTGCCTTCAGCTCTGGTGCTGGTGAGGAGCTGAATCCCATTCTGCTGCTCCGCGTCCCGCAGGCAGTGACGGGGTGACCCAGATTCCCAGGACTGCCTCGTGAACGCAGCACTGGTGCGCTGCTCTCAGGGCCCTTAGTTAGCAAGTCTCACCCCAGCTAGGTGATGGCATTTTCCTCCCTGCCCACTGGGTTCTGGCAGGTGCAGCTACCAGGAGTGTTTCATCCAAGGAGCAGTGAGTAGCAGCAGGAGTGCTGGGTACGCAGGAGCACAGCGGAGGGAGCAGTGGTGAAGGGCAGGTGGGTCTCATAAACCCCATCAGTGGGGGGACCATTGGTGAAGGGCAGGTGGGTCTCATAAACCCCATCAGTGGGAAGGAGGGGGAAAAACCCCCAGGCAGAGGAGGCTCCAGGGGGAGCCTGAGGAGTCAGGTAAGCTGGAAGGCTTGGAAAAGCCAAATGGCAATAGGATGAGGGGAGCGGCTTCTTTCTAGTTATGAACAAAAGGAAGAGGGAGCAGATGGCTCTAAATTGTATAGCCCCCTGATGCTCTGTGCCTTTCTGGGATCAAACTGTGATTGACTTCTGATTTGAATGTGGCACTGAAGCCTTTCCACCGGATACACAGAAAAGCAGGTTCTTAAAGGGCAAACCCACAGTTTTGGTAATTCCTGAAAAGGAGCTTGTGGGTGTACATCCTTATTGCAAGAGAGGGGTGTGAACAGCCAGGAGCCTCTCCTGATGGGTCACTGTGTGGAAAAGACACCACTGTTCATTTTAGATGGGCTTAGGTCATTGTCTGGGTTTTGGTTTTTTTCCCTTTCTTTCTTGCTTTCTAGCACCAATAAAAACAAGGTAAGTTGAGGGATTGTTTTCAGCAGCTTTCTCAGGTTAGACACTGTCTGATCTAGGTTTCTTTAGCCCTGAGTCCTTACTGGTACCAGTAGGCTTAGTATTTTTAATGTTGGGTTTTGTTGTTAGGTTGGGTTGTTTGTTTTGGGGTTTTTTGTGTAAAAATACTTGAACACTACAACACAAACATATAACAATGTTGCTCGTTAACCCAGCAGACCCAGTTTGTAACTACCAGGGGAATGCCATGTGAGTGGGGCCGTGCAGGGATCCCCAGTGAACCTGGAGATCCCCAAAGGGCTTTTCTTTGGGTTTTTTTTTCTTTCTTTTCTTTTCTTCTATGAACTACACTTATTCATGCTTTTAGGAAAGACCACCCTGAATCATGGGAGGGTAAATGTGCCTTCTAGTCTGTACCTGGCAAGCAACTAGCAGAGCTGGAAAACAAGCTTGTGTGAAATCTCCAGTGACTGAGATCCTGGGAGGATAGTCCTTTCTTGGACCCCAGTGTGTATCCTATGGTCTGTCTTTTCTTTGTGCTCCTTTCTGTTAACTGCAAGGAGAACTTTTAGCAACTAAATTCATTCTGCCCGCTGGAGAACCAGAAAACACAGTTTTAGTACAAGTTCCAGGCACGTGCTGTATGGGGACACTGCAAAACACCCTCCTGTTCTAGAAAGCTTTTCAAGGGGAAACTACTAGAAAAAATTAATAGCTTTTAGTAAGAGTTCAGAATCCTACTAGATTTTATATCGCTTCTCAATCACTTTTGCATATTCAGAAGAATGACTTTTCAGGCCTTTTCTACCACTCCCCTCCCTGTCTCGGGCATGTACTCATTTTACTGCACGGGAAAGAGACCGTGTCCTTTGCAACTACTGAAGTTATCTGAAAAGAATTATTAAAAGGGGCTTGATGGTTATTTTTAATTTATTTTCTTTTCTTGCACTTTTTTACCATACGTTTGCAGTTCTACAGAACCACGGGTGTGCAAGTTTTGAGCTCTCAGCCTGTAAGGCAGTGCCATATTTTCAGCCAGTGCTGGGATAAGTTGACATAAGTAAACTAAAGTGCTGCTTTAGGATGAGCAGTTTCATATTTATAGTCTTGCTTGCAGGATTGCTGGTCTCTCTTAGGTATTCTTACTCTTGACCCTTCAGGAAGGATAAACATACATGTGTCATGATCATTGGAGCCATGAGAAACACTGAGGGAATTTTGTGCCCTTGTTCACCAGCTCCTGCTTCTGGAGATAGCAGCAGCTTTCTGAGCATCCCTGGGACACAGCCTGGGGTTTGGCAGTTTTGGCTGAGCCTAGCTGGCTGCAGTGGGATAATGATGGCAACATGAGAGGGTGTGAAGTGCAGCCTGGTGAAAAGTCAAGAGGACACCTTGGTTACAGTTCACGTGGTCCGTCACATTGGGTTGGTGACAGATGGACTGAACGGAAGTTGGCTGTATCAGGAGACTCTGTTGGCAACCAGAAAGAAATCTAAGGAGACAGGAGCTGGGGAAAGGGAAGAGGGTGTCTCATGTTGGAGAGGTGGGGATGGGCAGAGCACTGTGGTTTCTGCAGCTTTAGTTATGCATTTTGATGTTCCACCTTCTTATGAAGCTCCTTGAGAATTAGAAAAGTTACAGTTGTGGTACTGTGTGTTTGGTACAACTCTTGACCAAAATTTGGAAAAGCCCTTGGAAAGAATCCAGTTATCTATTAAAGGCCAAAGGGAACCTGCTGGCTCTTACCTTCCTGGGCCTAAGCTATTGTTTGCTGTGGCATTGCAGCCCAGCCTGAGGATTTACTGAAAGGACTTTATTCCAGGAAAATCCAGATGGGTGATGGCAGTAGCAGTGGTGGGGTGAAACACCTGATGGGTTTGGATTGCCTGGTGTAGGCAGTGTCTCAAGCTGTGACCTACAGAGAGCTGTCTGGTCCTGAGCAGAGGAGGAGAAACTATTGTGGCAGCTGGACAAAAAAGTTGCAGAACATTGCAGATCTGCTGTTGGGAAACCCAGCAGTAGTTCCTCTGTTCCTAATGCTTTTCAACTCAATTTAAAGGATTCCTGTAGTCTGTGGGAAAGGTGCTAATGACCTTTCCCTCTTCCTCTGTTTTGTCAGGCATTTGAAACCTAACAGGAAGAAAGGCTGCAGACCAAGAAAGTCCAACTATAAAATTCTTTTAAGGTTTTGTTGAGATAAAAATTGTATTTTCCTTTTGTCGAGTTGTTTTGTAAGACTAGCAGGATGTTTCTAAAATGTTGGCCTATGTTACTGCCAAAGGAACAGAAGCATATGCAAGAATATCTGTGTGCTTGTGAATGCTGCTTACAATTACATGTTCTCCTATTCTGGGATTATGTTTTTCTATTATATGATGCATCTTGATCTGCCCCATAAGATTTCTTTGTTCACTGGTGACTGTGTTGGACGTGTAAGAAGGCAGAACTAAGACTGTACCGCTCTTTTGTGTGCTTGATGATGCAACGTAACTATTATCTAATAATGCAGCATATACTATTTATGGCAAAACAAGTATTTCAAGATTGTCTGGAGCGATGAGAGCAGGAAGAGTTGCAAGAACATGCAGATTGTAGTATGCAAAGTAGAAGATACAGTCATATCTGTTACGCTTGGGGGAAGTCTCGCTGCTGGCACAGAGCTGAAAATGATGGGGACAAGGCAGGGGTGGACCCCTGTCCCTTGAAAGCAGATGGCAAAAGGGCAGTGTTACAGAATCCTTCACATGAATGGCAAAATGGGCAAAGTCTTCACTGCTCCCGACAGATCTGGAAGATGCTGGTGGATTAGGAGACACAAACCTCTAACCACAGGCTAAGAGGTACAGGTGCTTTATCTTCAGGTTCAATTCAGTTTTATGTTAGTTAATAAGTTAAAATCAAGCAACTGCTTCTGTCGCTGGTGAGGATCTGTTGTGAGACAACTGTAAATGGCTCCTTCTTGGAGAACAGCTCGTCTTTCCCTGGTATCCTCTGGTTGGACAGAAGTTCTGTTCTCTCTGTTGGCATGAAAAGTGCGTGAAGAAAGCAGAAAGATGTAAAGATGTGAGTAGGTATCTTCTCTACCCTCCCGTGCAGGCTTGAGGCAGGGTGAAAGTTACAGCTGGGTGGAAGAAAATGCTGTTGGTTTCCATACTACCAAGTCTTTGGTGTGTAGTGTTGAACACTATAAAAATAAACTTGAACAAATATATGCTCTTCTAACTGTCAAAAACTGCAAAAACATGCTCTGGGTTTGATGAGCAGTTGTCTAGGCATTGTAAATATATTCCTAAGAAGCTGGGTTTGACAGACAGGGGAGGACATGCAAGTCGCAGGATTTCAGCATTTTTGAAATCTCATTTTCATTTCTGGACTCTGTCTTCTTTTGTGTGCACATGCACGAATACCCGCGAAGGCAGCGTTCCCATTGCAGACTAGTTTCCAACTTTGATGGCTTAGAAGTCTACAATTGTGCCTTCGGCATTTCAAACACGATCAGATTTGCTGTAGGATAGGGGTACCTTCAGCAACTGTGTACCTGGAGCAGTAGCTGTTGACTGCTGGCTCTAGGAGAAGCAAGTTTTCGAGGTCACCCAGAGTTTGCCTGCCTAAGGGGCAGGTTGTGTTCTAAAAACATCCATTGCAGTAGTTCTTCTAGAGTAACTATTTTGGAAGAGCTGCTTTGGTAAACTTCCAACTGCAGATTTCTTCTGAGCATCTTATTTTCCTTCTCCAGGAATATAGGCTCCTGCTAACAGTTGCCCATCCCTTGCATACGGAAGGGCAGGGCACAGATGGGGTGGGTTTTGCAGCCAGCCCTCCCGGCCCCTGTCCCTGCAGCCTCCCCGCCGTGCAGCTCTGCGGAGCGACGGGGAGGGGACCCCACTGGGAATCTCTGTGGGGCCCGAGCGGTGCTTTGGTCTCCAATTCAGAGGATTAACACCACTTTCTGTTCCTTGGCCGCTGCAGCCAGTTGGCCTAGTGTTCATATTCAGTTTGCCCACTTCTTGAGTGCACTTACTTGTGTAAATCTGCTCAAGCGGTTAAGTCTGAAAGAGCAAACAAACAGGGCAATGAACAGCCAGCTCTGCTGGCTCTGGAGGGGTCTCTTGCTTCTCTTCCCTTGTTTCCGTGGATGTGGCCCGTGCAGTACACACAATGCCCTCTGTCAGCTCGCCTCTCCCCGATGAGGGCTTTGCTGGGAAGTGGAAAGCACAGTCTGTGCACCCAGCATCTTTGCTGCTGTAGAAATGCTCGTTGGAAACTGGACACATGCTCGTTCCTCCTCCTCGACCCCGGCTTCGTCTGCTGCTGCCTATTTGTGCCCTAGTGCCAGGGCAGGGGGGATGAGGGGCTCTGCCCAAGCTCTCTTCTTCTAGAGCCAGCAGTCAACAGCTATCGCTCCAGGTACATAGTTGCTATACCCCTATCCTACAGCAAACCTGATAGTGTTTGAAATGCCAAAGGCACAATTGTAGACTTCTAAACCATCAACGTTGGAAACTAGTTTGCAATGGGAATGTGTGCAAACACACACACATTGGAAGAGATCGTGCTCTCCCTACAGAAAGGCACGTGGGGTTATGTGGGGGAGGATGGAGGCCTTGGCCGTGCATGTTCAAACCCCGGGGCTTGTCCCCTAACTGATGGATCTCTGTTAATAGAGTAGCTTGGTGCAGACTGGCCAGCTTCACATGCTGGCCTTACCATGGAGCTATTAATCAAGTCACACCCCTAGCATCTAATAAGTTTTCTCCAGCAAAACTGCCAGTGCAGTTTCACTGCAAGTTATGGCCTGGTTTGATACATTCGTACACTTACTGCTGAGGAAATCTGACCATGTTTGAGGATCCCAATATGCTTTTTCCAGCCTTTATTACGTCTGTTAAATTGCAATGGTTCTGTTAATCCCTTGGGGGTCACACAGTGAATCTCGCTTGTTTTGGATGCTTTGGTCTCTGGGGTTATTGCAGAGGTTCTTGGAAACACCCTTCTCTCGCAGAGATCCTGTGCTAGATTTTAACCTGCGCAGAACTGCACCTTCTGCGTTTGTTGCTGTGCTCTCCCTGTACTGCCCTGGGTGCTCTGCCACTGGCACCCTCTCCATACCTTTTAGTCTTGCACTGAATGCCTAGGGCCTGAGTTAAGTTAGACAAAGCAAACTTTCTGACCAAATTCAGGTCAGAGTTTCAGGCTGGATTTCTCATGGGTCCTTTAATTTTACCTATTTTAACTCTCCACGCAGCCACCTCAGACATGACGTTTATTCCAGGCTCTAACTCTTCTATGGCAATGTCTGGACTGTTTTAAAGGCTGCCCCAGTCTGTTCTTGAGTATTTGTGTTAGAAAGGTGAAGGACTGAATTAGTGCAGAATTGGTCCTGACAGTGCATCCTCGATGGAAGGAGAACTGTAATGACTGTTCTGTCCTGGAAATGTGTTCCTGTTGTCAAACAAAGGAATGGCATCTGGCAAGAAGGAAAAATAGCTAAGATCTGCAACAATATTTAATAGTAATTTGTAATTCTGTTTTATTCAGTGTAGTGCTGTATAATGTATTTGGGGCATTTGGTGACAGTCTCCTGGTGTTAAAGAAAGCTCTTGTCCTTTGGTGCCAGCCAGGTGTGTGGGTACCCTGGACAGTGCTGTAGGGGATTCGGGCAGGCTCCGGGCACTTCCCTATCTGCAGTCTGTTTTCTCAGTGTACTCTGGTCCTGCAAGTACCTGGTTTGGGATCTGCTTCCCTAAACTGTCCGGTTCATTTAAAATCCAGTGCTTTGTTGGGAAGCCAGTTCTCCAGGCCTTTTTTTGCAGTGAATTATGTTTCAAAAGCTGATTTTGCTTTTTTAATTGAGTCATGGTGTTAGTTTTTACAGTGGAAGGTTTGTACAAAAGTGGCTCTGAAAATTCTTTGCTTGTGTCCCCATTTTCTGTTGCAAACTCTTCTACTGCAGTTGAATTTCATTTGACTTGTGATCCCACCAGGAATTCTTGCCCCTGTTTGGGGAGCTACTTGCCTAGACACTTAGAAAAGTGCATTGCTTTCTGCAGGCTCCAGCAGGAGCTGCTGCTGCTCAAATCCTGAAAGGCATTACTTTGGTGATACTTATTCTTGCTTTAGGTACAGAACACTAGGCCACAATCATGGCTGGCATATCTGCATCAAAAGCAGGGATTTTTGTGCTACGTTGCTGCTGATTTTAGTGTTATTACAAGTGTTTGGCTTCAGTTTAAAATGTCGGTGCTAATCGAACATGCAGATGTTCCCTGTGGATGATATCTAAGGTTTCCTATAAGAGGACTTTCAAAGTAATATTTTTGAATTCCTGTTCAAGTCCTGTGTGAACCCCACTGAAGATACCACACCACTCTTTCCTTTTACCTCCCCCTTCATCAAGGTGAGATGTTTTCCCTTCTTTTTTTTGTTTACAAGTGCTGTCAGAGCCAGCCCCCCATCCAGGCAGCGTGCCCTGCTGCTTTGCATTCATCCAGGTTTCTATCCCTTGCTGATGAGCAGATGTTTAAAATGTCACCGAACACACCAGCCTGCCTTCTGCACACTTGGTTTAGGATTATTTATTTGCCCTATGGTGATGACCTGCTGCAAGACTGCAGAGGAAGGGAAGCAGGCAAATTGCACGAGACCTGAGGTTCAGGTGGGAGGTCACCAGCACAGCGAGAGCACCAAGGGAGTCTTGCTGCTGGAGAACCCTGCTAGTGTGAAGGCTTGTCTGCCCTGCTCTCAGTGAAGGGGGGGACAATCCCTCAGTGCAGACTGACCCCGAGGACAGAGCCTTGTCCTGGGAACATTCACCATGGATAAGACATCCAGGCAGAGGCATGTGTTGTGAGATACCAGGGAACCTTGTCACAGAAGCTTTATGGGATTTGACAGGAAGAGAAAGAAGGTGGAAGATTTCAGGAACTACCAGTGTGGTGATGGTTTTGTACTACAAGAAATACTCTTCTTAAGCTCTTGTAGCTCTGTAGGGGACATCCAGAGTGCAGGGTCCTGTGGTGGAGAGATTGATGGCTCATTCCAGTCTGACCCTTTATCGCTTCTTGGTTGTCATTGCTGTGTGAAGTCTGATGACTAATGGCACTAGCAATGCTTCCTGTTCCAGGGAATTCCCTTCTGCTAATACACTGTTTGAATTGCAGCTCATGCTCTGTTCTGGAACACAGAGGAAAAAAAAAATAGAACTTTATATCCCCATTAAATGGCTTGCCAAACCCAAAGTTGCAGTAAACTGAAGCTGGCTATTTTTGACTAATTGCACTGAGTTCAGCGTGCTGCAAAAGCGGCCGTGATCGCCTCTCCTGCTCATCTCTGAGGTATCTGGAACTCCATCGTTGCTTAACTGGCTGTGAACCGTGTCTCTGGGGGAACTGCCAAGGCACTCTGTACCCCTTCTTTGACATTTGAGCAGATCTCTTGGTCATGTGTATGGATCTTGGGTCTCACTTGTGTTGAAAAGTCCATGCCCTTCTGAGTTGGGGCACCTTGGACAAAAGTAAAGATGATGGCAGCATTAAGGCAGGTCAATTAATTTTCATTTCATTCTTCCTCAATGTCAGGTTTTTTTCTATCAGAGGAAGGTTGGTTCATGACCTTGGTGCAACTTGCTGTGTCTCTGTCCACCTCATGTATTTTTTTTTCTGGGGTGCTGTGAAACAATCAAATGTGTGATCCTCCAGTAGCATGCCAGCACTCTTGGGTCCTTTGTAGGTTTAGTCAGGGTGGAAGGGAAGCATGATGCAGACTGGATTCCTGGGAGCCCTTAGGAAAAAATATTGTGCCTTGTAAAAACAAGTGATTTTACTTATTGCAATTGAGAAGTCAATTAACTGACTAATTAAAGCAATTTCTCATTACATAATTGAATTCTGGTTCATCACCATTTCTACGCTGCAAGACTGCCCCAGAGAGCAGAGCCATTTCTGAATGCTCACTATCACAAACGGGAGAGATGTGGCACAGAGCCACTCATGAGCCTGGGAAAGGGAGAGGTGGTTGGGTGGGACTTCCCTGGATTGCTTGTGGAAATAAACAATGGGATGTCATCCAGATGGCCAAGAAAGAGGCAGCTTTCTCAGACCTGTTTCTAGTGCCAAAGATAAATGAAGAAAGGCAACAAGGACTGGAGACCTGGCTGTTAGCACAGAAATGGTGAGGTTTAGGATGCCCAGGGTTGTGGGACTCAAGGTTGCATTCTAGAATATGCAGAATGTCTGAAGCTCAAAGCATTATGCTGGGTTTGGACATGCCAGTGCTTATCAAATAGGCTCTTAAATTGGCTGAGAGGAGAGAGAGCTTTTAAATTCTGGCAGCTTCCTCCTGTACAGAAAGATTGAAGATGGAGTTATTTTTTATTTAATGAAGGATGAATTGGAAAACTGTTGATGTAATGAAATATATAGTAGAGGAAAGTAGATGGAAAAAATGAATTATAAGAATTTGAAATAGTTTAAAGTTTGCAGTATGAGACTTTAGTTGGCATAGTTAAAACCAAGCATGGTGTCAAGCCATGGCATCTGAAGGAGAAGAGAAGTGAGGGCCAGGTTAATAACATTTGTTGCTGGTGGGCTGTGATTTGACAGTGAGAGATCATGGCAGAGATATTTTTGAAGTTAGGATATAAGTACTTCAAAGCCCAGAAGAAATTGCATTTGGCAGCTGATATGGACTTTGAAGACTGAATGAGACACAATTAAAAGAGCTGCATTTAATGTGTTCAGCTTCCCTCACGGGTGATTCTGAATGCCCTGATGTACTTTGGAAATAGGGCTTAGGTGGAACAGAAACCATCTCCTCACTGAAGGAGGAAATGAGTTAAAAATTAGTCGATGTTGTGGATTTAGTTAGAATTAGGATGTGTTGTGAGGAGCTGCCAAGCACGGGTGGGAGCAGATCACCTGTAGAAGCAAACCTTTTGTGGGCTTGGTTTGGATGAGTTTTGCTGTGGGTTGAGTGTGGTGGGCTTTGTGTTTGTCTTGTGGGTTGGGTTTTTTTGGTTTTCCCTGTGGCTGGAGTATGATGGGGAGGGAGAAATCCAGGCAGCTTCTTTTTTTAAATATTTCCCTGCTGCTGCTTGGCATCATGACTCCAGTGGAGCTCAGTTCACACCGCTGACCAGCAGCATCAGCTTCCATATGTTCCTGCTGTCATGGGTGAAACAGGCATTCCTGATTTTACACCATCTGACAGATGCAGGTTTTTACAGTCACAGGCTTTTCCTCTCTTGATCAAGTTATTAGTGTCATTGTTGTGAAGCACTCGGCATCTTTCAGCCCTTAGGGGAGAGGAGCCCAGTTTGGAACAGAAACCTGTGCGTCCTGACAGCACATGTTGAAGCACTGTGGAGTTAAAATGTACTCATGTTCACTGTCCCTTAGGAAGCACTGTGATTCCCAGGCTGGCACTTCTGATATAACTCAATTATGGAATCATAAATAAACAATTGACATGGGCCACGGAACTTCAAAGCAATCAGCACAGTCATAATAGGTTCTCACTTGATAAATAAACTATGTGATATAGTCTAAAGGTTTCTTAATTTTTTTTTTTTTTTTTTTCCCCCTCTTCTGTCTTAGATCAAAACTTCCTTGAACTGCAGCCTGGCAACTCTCCCTAAAACCCCCCTTCCTTCCTCTACATCCCCTGCTGATCTCTTGGTACAAGCATCCTTACCCATGGGACTGGTTTCTTTGCAAGGCATGCTCTATCTCCTAACCTAATTGGGTCCTGATGCACACTTGCATGCAAAGTAGTTCTCAGATGCTGGCCCAGACTCATTCTCTTTATTTTGTTTATTGAATTGACATGTTTAGCCTGGCTTCTTAGGTAATGAGAATCCCTTTTATGTTGGTTATAACAGTTACATCTGTGTTGTGTGCTCTTTTAGTTGCCTGTGTTGCAGCTCTGTACCCATATAATGGGACTTTGTTCCCAGGGAGGTGGTGGCTGGGGTGGTGTTGCTTGTGCAGCTTGAGAGGATTGCTGGGGCCTTTCCCCCAGGCTGTTCATTACACTTGGAAGCAGTTGGTCGATCCACGTTGACTTGAGTGAGCCCAAGATTCTCTCTAAGGTATCCCACCCTCCATTACCGGACTGAAAATATCATGGGACCATCCAAATGTCCCGTGAAATCAGTGGCAAGCCTTGCAATAAACTTGTTCTGTGTTCAACGCCCTTTTCTTCTGCTGCTCTCTGTTATTTGTCTGCTGTGTGTGTCAGCAGCCAGCTGAGTGTGGAAGGTGTGGAAGGGAGCAGGTACCTACCGTGCTGCCTCCGTGGGCTTTGCAGGGAACACGGGGTACGTAAAAATGTCCAGTCTAAAAACTGGGGAGTCCTGTGTCTGAGCTGAAGGTGGGAAGTGCAAACCCAGTCACTGGATAGGTTGCTAATGGCTCTTCCCACTCATCCCCAGCAGTGATCCCGTGCTAGATCTCCAAGGCAGAGGTGGCTCGTGCTGCGGTGCTGAACCTGGCACTGGGATGGCGAGGGGCTGAGGGGGGAGCAGCCAGCACAAGCAGCATCCTGCTCTGGGATTGAAACGCTGATGTCTCAGGAGCTGCAGAACTGGGTGGCAGTTTCCCTGTGACCTGGATCCTGAGAGCTATAGCGGGTCTGAAACTTTTTAACAAGCTGATGTGCTAATAACAAGCCCTTTGTGTGTGGGGAGAGCGGTGGGTTTTGTCATGAGGAGGTCTGACCAGCTGAGGAATGCAGCGTGGTGCCCAGGTGTTTGTGCACCAGCCCACCTATCCTGTGCTGCCTCCTGCCCACACCAGCAACTTGGCAGAATTGTCTGAAAGAAACCAAACAGAACCCCCCTCCTAACTCCAAATAAACAGGGAAGAAGAAGTCATTGATGTCGTTAGCTTCATAACAGCTGCATTTACAATGAATCCTGTCAGGAAGGACAAAAAAGAATTAATTCTCTAGCACTGGATTAACAAAAAGAGCCCAATCTAGGAGGAGCTGATCTTTTCAGACGTACCGAATGCTCCCTGGCCTGCCACGAGAGAACTCTGGCAAAACAGTGCAGAGCCTGGGCCTTTGCCCTGAAATTGCTGGGTAAATATTTTAGTGTGTTGTGCGTCGTTGCCAAAAAATTCAGAGTCTAAAACTGTCTTCCAGGGAAGGGGATCTTTATGCATGCTCATGTTTGATTCAAGCACTCGTTCTTTACTGTGCCTGGTACAAAAATGTGAGCTTTAAAATCAATTCTCTACTCCGTTAGCATCCTCAAACGATGTCTCTGGTCACATCAGAGGCAATCTGCTCTCTTTGTCTTTTATAGTATTGTTATTTGTTTTGCTTAAAACTTCATCGCGTATGAAATCGTGTCTCAGCCTTTGTGGAGATCTGTCAGGGCACTGTGTGTGTCTGCCTCTGCCTGGGAATAACAAAGACATCTCTCTGTTGCAGGCTGCCTTGGCTGCCTCCCCCTTGGCTGAGGGAGAAGTGCTTTGCTGACTCTTTGTGCCCGCTTTGGTCCTTGGTCTCTCTGCTCGTGCTGCTGTTAGGGATGCCAGTTAAAGTTAATCTGAAGGTACATGCTTCCCTGTTAGATCCTGGAGCAATGCCACCAGCTCACTGCACGTGGGCCACCAAACAGCTGTCAAAACTACAGTTTATTACATTTTTACTTCATATCCTTTACTTCATGATTGATCACTGTGACTTACATAAAACTAATAAAGTTGACAACATTTTATACTATTGTGAAAGCCAGTAAGTGAAATGTGGACATGAGAGCAGAGACATTCTAGCCAGCAGCTCTTGTACAGTTATTGAGAATACAGAGGAAGGAGAGACAGTGAAATTTAGTGCAAATAAAAGTGTCTTTTGTTTAGATTTCCAACAGGAACCTTGGAAATTTTCCTTGTCGTGTAAGGACTCGATGTTCAGTAACAGACTTTTAATTCATCTATTTTTACCTTGTCCTTAATGTCACGTATTTTCTGTCCTTGTGCACTCAACTCTGGTGAGAAGCAACTCCCAGGGTGACACTTGACTGCGTGGGGAGTGGTGAGATGCAGTGTCACCTTAGGCTGATTCTCATTGGGTTGAGATTTGTTTAACCCATGAGCTGGACAGTTTGGGCCCAGTATATTGAATATATTCCCTTTTTTACCCTGTAATAATTCTGATAAGGAACTGGGTAAAGCGAAAGCAGGATTCAGCTGGTTGACAGAGGAGCTCTGCTGTTGCTGGTGGGCTCTCTGGGCACACCTCGGCTTGCTCCAACGTGTCTCTGTAGTGTGTGGGGGTATGGCCCTGACGGAGCCCGCGGACCCTGCTGCGCTTAAAATGAAGTGCTCTGTTGGACTTGATCTACAGGCCTCATCTTTGGTGGTTAACAACTGGGTAAATCAGGCCTGTCCCCGTGGGAATTAATGGATCAGTCCCGGGGTGACAGCAGAGTGAAACCTCACGTGCTTCAGTCTTACATGCTTAATGCAGACTGCTTTTCCTGTTTCAGGCCCTTTCCTTTTTCTCTCATGTCTTGGTTCACGAATGCATTCCTTTAACTATCACGGATCGAAACTGTGAGATACCGTGTGTCAGCACGGGTGAAATTGGTAATCCTTGTGCTGTTCAGGTGACCAGGAAATGGCCACTCGTTTATTTGGACATGGTGTGCTTAGCCATCCTGCTAATGTTAGGGATTTCTTCTCCTTTTTCCCCTTCCATATTATTACTTAATGTATGGACTAATAGTTGCTGTATGGTTTACATGCAAATGGCTTTCTGAGAAGCCGGGCGTAGGCAGGGAGCTCAGGCTCACATAATGTAGGATTAAAAAAAAGTAGCATAATGTTGTGGTGGAAAGAGGGGGGTGATTGCAGGATGCAAATGATGCGATCCCGTTAAACCATGTCCAGGCAAAACCAGGCAGGAGGGGTACTGGCTGTGGATGGATGGGTCCTTCTTGACTCATGTTCTCTGCAAGCAAAATTCTTCCTGCTGTTGGATAGATTTGTGAGAAGGGAGCTTTCCCAGGGATGCCACTGTAGATTGAGACAGAATTTATCCCAGTGTGACTGAGCTCTGAGCATAGCTGATACTGGTGTTAGTACTGCCCTGTGATTGTGCACAGCGTAGTTTGGTGGATCCTCCACCAGTAAATTTTGCTAATACTTGACAAAGTAAAAATATTTTGACTCTATTGTCTCCCTAGTCAACACCAATGCTGGATGAACATTTTGTAGCTTTAAATAAGCATCTGAGGTTTTGTTGTTGTCTTTAACTCTGCTTTGAAACTGTTTGTACCTAAACTGTCTGTGACTCGCTGTGGGGTTTTGCTGCCTTCGCTCAGAACCGCTCGTTTGCTGAACTGCGCTGGGAAAGATTTTTTGTCAGTGGAGAGTGGGAAGGTAGCGAGATACTGGAAAAATTCAGCGAACGCTTCACTGCAGTGATTGTAGCCCAGCTATTGGCGTGTCTGAGGAACGTGAAAATGAGCTTAGAGTGTGAACAATATGGTTGTGTAATATCTGGGGTGAAGCAAGAAACATGATGTGGTCAGGTAACTTAAAATAACTTCCCTTGAAGACATCCAGAAGTTCCTACTAAACACAAAGAGGTTTTTTTTTCACCAAGGAATACATTTTTATTATTATTTATTTAGACAGAGAAACCCTGCAGCTTTCTGCTGTGAGAACTGGGAAAACTCAAGCCTAAACCTCAACCCAAATCTAGGAGAAAGAAGATCCAGGAGCAGAGCCCCAGGTATGCCTTGTCCCCGCAAGCGTCTGCGGGCTCTCCGGTGCTCCAGACAGACCCTGGTGCTGTGTGCCAGCGGGTAAGACGCTGGCTATCGGGCTGAGGTGGCCCTGGTGCTGTGTGCCAGCGGGTAAGACGCTGGCTATCGGGCTGAGGTGGCCCTGGTGCTGTGTGCCAGCGGGTAATACGCTGGCTATCGGGCTGAGGCGGCCCTGGTGCTGTGTGCCAGCGGGTAAGACGCTGGCTATCGGGCTGAGGCGGCCCTGGTGCTGTGTGCCAGTGGGTAAGACGCTGGCTATCGGGCTGCGTCGGCTGGAGCGGCACAGCCTCTGGGCTCGTTATCCTTCGTGGCCGATGCCGTGTGACAGTGAACCGGCGGCTGAAATCGAACGCTGTCTGTCCGGTTAAAAGGCAGCGTGCTGATTGCAGCCGGTCGCTTCCCGAAGGCAGCCGAGTGGCAGGGGTTTCCTACGTCTGACGACCAAAGGTTGTGCTGCAGTCGAGCCCGTTGGCCTCCCGAGCGGCTGGCCCAGCTCTGGCCCTGAGCCCGCAGGGTTTGTGGGGGCCACTGTGTTGCTGTGATCAGCTGGGGCCTGAGATAAATTCAAAGGAAAAAAGTAGTTAATATATGCAGAAAGCAATTAGGTTAGCAGCACAGGAGGACGTGTAAATGAATGTGTGTGGTCAGTGTAACTGTTTATTCAGGCGGGTACTAACTTGTGAGCTTCTGTGCATCCAGAGTGGGGGCTTCTCCCAGCCCTTGATGCTCGTGGTGCTCTGGGTGGTCTGCAGCCCAGAGAATGCTGCTCTTGTGCTGTTTGGGGCCACGGATTTTTATGTGGAAATAGCTTTTGTCTTTTCTCGGGATCTGGGAGGGTTAATTATAAACACCAGTGTCTATTAGAAGGGGGATGACCAGCTGAAGGTCTGCAGGAGATTCTCAGGTGTGGTGATGTGGGAGTGTGGCTGTGCTGAACAAGCTGCACCCGGAGGCAAGGCTGGAGTGTTCTACCTGCATCTCTGCTCTCGAGGCCATTGTTGGAGGGGGTGGATAAATAAGTCATGCTCTTGTTGCACATTTTCCTGTGCATCGATTAATCTGCTTTAGGATATATTTCCCGACTGCAAATGACACCAGCTATGGAAATGATCATAACTGGACACCCCACTGGCACTGGAAACAGGTATGTGAAGCTTTAGTTAACTGAAGCCCTGAGTTAGAGGTTCTCAGACTTCCCTCTTCAGCATCTGCTGCTGAGGGCCCAGTGGATGTTCCCTGGGATTGGACTTTGTCACTGGTTCTTTGCAAGATGGTTCCAGGCAGCATCTCTTGTGCTTGGAGCAATGAAATCTTTGGTGGTTTTTAAGGATACCTACAGGGTCTGGTGGAGATGGGTGTTAACTCCTATCCAGTCCTACCAGGGTGTCCTCTGACGAGCCAATGCTGACATCTCCAAAAGCTAATCCTCTCCAAAAGCTAAACCTAGCTGCTCTAGTCACCCTGCCATGCTGTCAGTCAAGAGGCTGCTGACTGCTGAAATAAATGCTGTCCATCTAATTAGTACGTGTAGCAGTAGCAGGTTTTAATTATATGGTTAAATACTCAGAAATATAGGGTTGTCTTTTGGGATCAGTCTGTTGGCCCTTTGTGGCTGCCATCCTGCCTCCAGCAGTAGCCAGTGCTGGATATATGAGTGCAGAACATATTTCTTTTTTGCCCTCAGAGTAATATGCACAGGCTGTTACAGAAAAATTTCCCCACTTTGTTGAAGCCAGTTTGTGTCCAGAAGAGTAACTCCTCCTCTGTGAACCCTTTCACTCTGCTCTGATTCAGGTTAACCCAGGCACTTTTTCTAGGCAAAGGGGATGCAAGATGACCAAGCTCTCTTTATTTTTTTCCCTGGCCTTAACTGGAGACTTGGAACTGCAATATTTCATGAAGTTTGTGATTTCTTCAAATGTTTTTGTGTCCTGTGGAAATTAATTTGATAGGTGAATCAAGTGGTGAGGATTTATGCTCCTGTTACTCTTTCCTTTTTATATTTTCTTATTAATATTTCTCATGCAAACCAGTCTTCCAATTTTTTGTTAATAATTTTAGGTTGGTTTAGGTTGGTTTTTTTTATTAGTAATATTTTCACTTTTTATCTAATTACACATTGACTGCTGCCAACTAATTACACAGTTCTGATCTAGAGGTGCATAAAATGTTAAACTGAAGCTGTGGTTTGGTTCATGTGGGATGTGCTGTGTGGCCTCTCTGAGCCAGGGAGTATGGAAAGCCTGAAGGGATTCCTGGTGGCAGTGTCTGTGCAGGGTGTGCTGCACCGTGGGGACGGTGTGCGATGGGGAGGGAGAGTTGCTGGTCCTTTAGCATTGTGACTATTCTGCTGTTGTACAGAGAGGAAGATGTGACACAGCTATTGCTGTGGGATATTGTGGGATGCCAGCCCACTGAATTTTTATTTTTCTCCAAGTGTGTCTCCTGCCTTATGGAAGCCTTGCTTATTCAGCTATCTTGATGTTGGCAATAAGGGTGAACTTGCTCACGGGGAGTCAAGAGGTCTCGATTTCATTCACAGAGGTCATTGATGGTGCAAGTACCAATCTGCACAGCAAGCTTCAGTCTCTGGCCACCTGGGAGGCCGGGTCTGAGGCTCTGCAGAGTCAGAATTGACTCACCAGCTGGGCTCGGGCAACCTTTGGAACAGATGCAGCTATTTTCAGCAAGGGAGTGGTGCTTCTGCAATAGTTTCTGGTATTTCTGCAAGAGAAACCAGTGACACTTGCAAAAGCCACAGCCTTATGTGAGTTTAAGTGGCACGAGGGTTTTTCCAGAATACAAATATCATCAAAGCCCTCACGGACCTGGCAGTTTGTGTTTCTCAAGTTATGGACTGAAATCCCTTTTACCTTGAAGTGTGTGGGGGGGTAATCCACCAGAGACTGGAACACAGCTTATAAAAAGGGTCAGTGGAGGTCTCTGCGAACTCTGAGATGCTGTTGTTCCTTTGGATGCTCTCACACAAACCTCAGTTCAGTCAGGATGCAGGAAGAGTCCTGGGAAGCTGGGTTCCTGCAAGTTGTAAATCCCAGCCACTCGGTGAACGTGTATCAGAGTGTGTCATAATCTGGGCTAAACAAGTGTGGATGTTGTCTTATTTTTCATTGTGAATGCTGATAAAGGATTTAGAGATCCCACTGGACTGAGAGATAAGCCTAATGGGAATTTTCCTGATTACTCATTACTCTTTTGACACTAAATTGGAAGAGGAAGGATGGAAAGATGTGGCTCTGATGGTTCTTAGGTTTGATTGGTGTAGATGTGGGGGTTCATATCCTCTGCTGTAGGACTTGCTGTTTAGGACTTGAGGTGATGGATATTCTTGATGTGTAAAACACTCTGGAGGCTTATCAATTTCTGGGCAAATTAAATGGCATATTTCACAGGTGGGAAAAAAATATAAATTCCAAAGTTCCTGCCCTCCCGGGTTTCCACCCAGTGTGCTAACCCCACACCTTGGTCCACAGCACCCTTCCTTGTGCTGCTGCAGTTACTCTGGGGCAGTGTAATAACTGGGTCATCACCGTGACTGTATTTTGTGTGTGTGGTTTGATGTTTTCTTGTTAAAGATACGGCATTGGAGGGAATGCCATGATGTAATGCCAGACTGAACCCTCTGCTGCATCAGTTTGCGTGAGATCTCTGGTAACAGTTTTACACAACCTACAGTCCACCAAAATGAAGTAATCATCCAGTACTGCAAGGAACATACTGATTTAATAGGTTAAGGTAAGAGGACAGGTAGTATCTGGGAGTCACAGTTTGCAGGCTGAGAATAAAGGAGTCCAAGCGTTTGCTGTATTGAGATGTGTGTCTTCCAAGGGACAGTGACTCCTCCTCAGTGGTGTATGCTGTACACACAGGTATTGTCTGCTTAGTTATCCTGCTGGATATTTACAGAAACACACAGCTGCCTGTAGAAGTTTGAGGTTTTATATGCAGCCTGCATACAACTCTCATCTGTGCCCTCATGGGAAAGGAATGATGAGAATGAGTGTAATGAAGGTAGCTGGATATGCTAGCCTTATTCACAGCATTTTGCAGCTTCACAAAAGGTATGGAAACTGTTTACTTTCCAATGTATTCTTGCTTTTCTCATAGAGTGTTCAACAAAGATGTATATTCTTCTGCCCTTTTATAGGGTTTGGCTTGGAGACTCTCTCACTGCCCCAGGAGCTGTAGTGGAGTAAAATGGATCTGGCAGAAGCACTGGTTGTGATGAACACTGCTCAAAACTTCCCTTTTTAAACCCCTCCTTTCAGTTCTCCTCATTTAGCTCTCTAGACCCAAAATACGCCCTGCATCTGCTTCAGACAGGTTTTGTTGATAAAGCAAAAGATGAGCTATTCATCAGAAAAGACTTAACAGTCTTATTTTGTGTGTGCGTGTTTTGGTCAAAGTTGTTAGGGGCTTGAATACGGTCGTGGCTTTGTCTTTGTGGTGAGCATGTGCTTTTACTAGCCCCCTTGTCTAGCTTCCATCCTGGAATTGTAATTTTTCTGTCTGACTTTTTTTTCTTCTCTTTCCAAAACCTGATGATAATCTTTAAGGATTTCTATTAAAAGAACATTGGAGGCATAGTCAAGCATTTAAAAATTGGATATTGTCAGAATTGACAATAAGGGCTTTTTCTTTTTTCTTTCTTTTTTGCAGCCTCTAATACTATTTTAATCTAAGTCTTATCTGCACATTAAATATCTTGCATGTGATCTCAACCTGGAGACAGTTCCAGTTTCTGGCTCCTTAAAAGGAATGGTACTTTGCTAGAATAGAGAAAGTATGACAGATGATTTAGGAGGGGAAAAAATAGACATTTAGAAATTTTTGTGACACTTGCTTAAAGCCTACGCTGTGGAAGGAAACATACCTCTAGCTTGTGGTAACATGTGATGGAACCAGCTCGTGCTTGTGGCCTGCTATTGAGATGTGCTGAGTCCAAAATCTGGTGAGTGGGTCCAAGTTGTAAAGAAACGTTATCAATTCACTAATATATCTGCTTTTTAATTTTAAAACAACGGATGGTGTGAAAGCCTCAAGTAGAGAGCACATTGAACATGGCCTTTGTGTCATTTTGACTGTAATTGTTCATGAAGGGTGTGTTTAGAAGCAAGGCTATTGTGTTGCCTGGCTTTACTGTTCTCTTTTCTTTCTGAGGAGCACTGAAGCAGCTCTTCACACAATTCTGCAGCCCCTGCTAGAGGGTATCATTTGCTAGCAACAGAGGTGATTGTTTGCTGTACCTCCCATTGTAAGTGTAGGCTCTGCCACAACTCTTGAAGCAAAATAAGGTAGAGCAGCACAGCAGATGTTGCCCACTGATTCACAGGTAGGACAACCCTGATTCTGCTATTAACACTTTTTTTTTTTTCTGTCAGTGTGATTACTCTGACTCCTCTGTAACTTTTTATATCACTGTAGTTGAGAACAAAATGAGGCCCCCTGTGTTTACTGATGAAATAATGATTCCAGAATACAGCTTTTTGCTCTGCTGGTATCCCCACAGTTATCCATATTCCAATTGTCTAGGAATTGCCCATTGCTTTAGCATGTGTTTCTGTGCATCCCCTGTTGTGGCTTGGACTGTGGGACTGGGCTGCACCAAAATCCACTTCACAGTTGCATCTGCCCCAGGAGCTGCTGAACATGCCTGTCGCTGAGTTCTTCTCATCTGCACTTGCATTAAAGGAGCCACTCAAGCTGTGTGAAACAGGAGCTTAAATGTCAGATCTGGCTGCCAGCAACAACTGGCTTTGTCTGGTTTACCTCTAATGTCAGTAACTGGTTAATTTATATATCTTATCTACTGTTATTAGTTTTGTTCCAGGCTATATTTTAACTTTGGCATGGGATACTAGAAGTAATAAATCTTGCTAAGAGAAGCATTGTCATGGCAGGAGAGCTGAAGCAGCAGGGATGGACTTGGACTATAGAGGCATTTTTGTAGCCCTATGATTGTCTAGAAATTCTGCTGTGCTCTGAAGCAGAGGGAGAAATTTCCTTCAGCGAATGACGCCTGGTCACAGAACTTGATTTTTAAGGTGGATTGTGTTTGTAGTCTGCAGCATGCTTGGTCAGATGATTTGGATTTGGGTTTGGGAAAGCAGCTTAGTGCTGACTTGATTTGTGAGTCACGAATCACATGTCTGTGGGGCTCGTGTGTGGTTAAGCCCCTGGAAGTGCGTGGTACAGGAAGGACACGGGTGAACTCGAGGAGCACACAGTTTACGCTAGTGCAGGAGCAGCCAAGGAAATCCTGCCAGGAGCAAAGTGAAAATACAGGTTGTGTAACCCAACTTTAGTATTATGGAAGATAATGCTCTGGAAGGTGAGAAGGGGATGAGATTTTTTTTTTTTTTGCATGTCCCCAGTGAGCAGAATTGTAGAGAGCTGGGGTGGAGCCATAGGAAAGATGGGGACGTGGGGTGAAATTGTGGGTATTGAGAGGCTTTGTGAAAGAGCAGGAAGAAGAAAACTTCAAAGGGAATGGTAATCTTTTGAACATTGAATTTAATTTGAAACCAGCCTTCCATACCGAGCCTCTCTTCTTCTGATCCCTTGGCTTTAGACTGAATGTAATTAATCCTCTCTTCCTCAGAGAAACTCCCAGGTTTTGTGTTGTGTCATGGAAAGCTTTCCCTGTGCCCACTGCACAGTCCCAGTGTTATCTGGGCTGTAATGCCTAATCTGTCACCTCATTAGCCACGTACTCTGGAGGGTCTCCTGTCATGTTATGTTTCCTTTGCTGCGTCCTGCGGTTTACCTGCCGGTTCTTGCTTTTGCTGCTTTGCACTTGAGACAGTATTATCCTGTTTTCTTGCCTTGTTTGTTATACAGAGAATAAAGCAGGTGATTGCTGCTTTCCTCTCCTCACCTCTGGAGCAGAGGACAGCTGGACTTGCCTTTCTCCCAGTAGCTGGGGTTTGAAAAGTGCACATTTCACTCTGCTTTAAGAGACTTGGTGACAACAAACCCCAAGGTACCACGCAGAAGGATGTGAGCATCCTTCCTCAAAGCTGAGACTTTGTGTGGCTGCCCTGCAGTTCCTGTTGCTGCTTTAGGTGCCATCCAGACTTTAGGAAATCATGTCATGGGACTACTTACAAGGTAGAAATTGTCAGCTTGCTATGAAGTTTCACTGAAAGTAGAAATAACAGGGTAAAAATGTATTATTAATAGTGAGATTCCTGGATACAAATGTGAACCATTTGACAGATTTCAAGTGTGCTATGAATTTCAGGTAGAGGAAAAGAGAAGAAAACTGCCAGAGAGGGAAACGGGGGGAGATGTGCATGAATCAAGGAGACATCACAGGTTGTGCTGGTTACTGTGAGACAGAATTAAAGACGCGCTCTTTGCTTCGGGCGACAATGTGGAAGATTTGTGTTAATGCATTACAGGCTCTTGTGCCATGGGCAGTGACCTCTTCCTCCTCCCAGCTGCCAAGGAAGTGACAGCAGAATGCACCCAGCAGGCCCTGACCCCACTGAAAAGGACACAGCAGATCTGCGGGCAAGTGAGATGGAAGGGCAGTACTGTAACACGCACGTTGGGAGAGAAGAGTGTGAGCCTACCAAATTTAATAGCAGGCCTCCATATAAAGAATAAATCTAGACCATGCCATAAAGTGTTGGTTGCCTCCCTGGCATCCTCCCTTTGGAATCCATCTGTTGGTGCTGCCCATGAAATACATACATGACTAGCTGTTACTAATGCCATTGCAGTGGTTTTAACCAGGGAGTTGAATACAGGCATTGTCCCATAGAACCAGCAGCAAGTGCCCTCCACCCAAGCTGGCAAAGCCCTGCCTCTGAGATATATCTTTCTGTTTCATTGTCATGGCAACTCTTTAAGGCTCCATTAAAAGTGCAAAGGTCCCTGTGGAAGTTTATTGCTGTGTTCCTGGTAAGTCAAAATCCTCTGCTTGTTCCTGGTGTGCTAACGGCTCTCAGGAGGCCCCTTCACCCACTTCGTGTGCTCTACTCTTAGCTTTGGCTATAACATGGAGCAAGGCTGTGTGTTGTTTTGCTTTTTTTCTTGCTGTAAATTTTAACCTGATAATATGCAATCTCAAGGAAGATCAACCTCGTGGATGGCTGAGTTGAGTTTGCGTTGCAGTGTTCGCGTTGGCACTAGTGAATGCTGAGTACCCTTGGAAACTGAGAGCTGGCTTTGTCTTTCGCTGGGCTACGGCTGTTGTCTTCACTGGAGCTTGTTCTTCCTTTACCCTGCAGCAAGTGAGAACGGCCCCCAGCCAGGGAAAGCAAGCTGACTGAAAACTACAGCAGGAGAAAGAAACCCTGAGAGAAAAAATGCTAATTATATATTTTGACCTTGTTGCGTTGGCGATGGCATCACCCACATTAGCCACTATTCATGATCGTTCCCCAGGGCCTGAATCGCTTCTGGACAAGGAGAAAAGTCTGGGGCTTTTATTGCAGCTGCCTGGTTAGAGTTGCAGAATGAAATATATACCATGTAATGGTTTTGGACAAATTCAGTGGTTCTTAGCTGCTTTTGCCTGCCATTTGTCTTCTGTGGCTGTAAGTAACTCCTGAAGCAGACAACAATTACAAGACCAAAATAAAATCCTGGGCGGAGGATGGGAGTGAGCTGCCCAAAGAGGGCAGGAGTGGAGCAAAGCATTCCTTTTGTAGAGGAGGAGGAGGGAAGTTGGTCAGTAAATTTAAAAAGAAATTAGCTCTTTCTTTAAATGTTGGCAAGTGGCTCAGTTGTCTGTGTGCACAAGTGGGAGCCAGCGTCTGTTGCAATCCTGTCCTGCTCACTCATCCTTTTAGAATGTTCTTGAGCCCCCAGCTCTTGCTCTTTGGTACCTCGTACAACGCAAGTTTTCTCCCCGCTGAGAGTTAGTAATGGATCGAGTTGAGTGCTCGTGTTCTGACGGGAGGGAGGGAGTGGGCAGAGGGAAGTGGGAAAGAGGCACTCTGTGAAGAAAAGTGAGAACAAGTTAATTTCTGTAAACCTGCTTAGATTAAACCAGTGCTGTATTTGAAAGACGTAGAACTTAGTGCCTACATGTGAGCATGACTGGCATCATCTGACTCAATATCCATTACAGCTTGCCTTCCTTGAAGTACTCTACCTACTATGAATCTGGTTAGAATTAGATCCAGTTTGTCATAAGATGCCTAACCTAATTTTCCTGTAAAAACAAGACTTGTATACGCTCAGTCTTGGCATATGGGTGTCTGGCTGCTTTTATTTGTGAACTGATTTTAATGGCATTTGAATGAGGGATGGAGGTCTCAAAGCTGTAAGGAAGTAGGTCTGCCTCTGTCTTGAGTTCTTAGGTTTTTAGGGGATTGGAGAAGGAATCTTGTGTAACTGTATAAGACAACGCAGAACAGAGTCGTCGTATCTCAAAAAACACTTAGTTCATCTCATTAACATCTTCTATGCCAAATCCATTGTAAACTGAGCTTCAAGAAGTGCAGGAGATTAATTTGCTTTCCACAACTGAAACCAAAGTTCTTGTTCCTGAGCACTGATCCATGTCCCAGTGGTGGGCAGTTGGCTTTACTCCAGTCAACTGTTTTCCACAAATCACAGACTGAATGAACAGAACGGGTAGTAACACACGGGGTGTGATGCTGGGCTTCCTTCTTCAGGGTTGCCTGTTTGAGCTTCCCAAACTTCGGAAGAGAAACGCTCGATGTAAGTTTTAAATTAAAGTAAAACTGTAGCAGTATAAATAAGATCTGCCTCAATCCTTCATGTCACCTTTCTCTGTGAGAATTGTTTCATTTTCGTGCATTGTTCATCTCTGCATCCCAACAGTGTCACGGTCTGGTCTTTCGTAAAGGTACTGATGCTGTCTCTCCTGCGTGTAGAACAAGTTGTTTGAGTGCCCCCTCATCTAATTTGTCATCACTTTCTCTTTTTCAAAGGCTATATTTTATATTTGATTGTTTTCAAACCTGGACAAAGCCTTACGCAGTGTAAGCTAACGCCTCATTTTTATTTATTTTAAGTCCCATGCTGCCAACTTGACCCATTTTTTCCATTCTACCGACTGTTCAAATCTCTCAGATTAATTAGACAAGGAAGGCACAGCTGATCCTGGAGCGAAATCCATACCCACACATTCTGTCTCTCTGTGATCCAACCCTCTTGGTTTTTTTTCCCCCATTCTGGGTTGTAGGCTGTCGGTATTAACACTGTGCTGTAATAGACCTGAGTGGCCATTATCATTAGCAGTGGGTACCAGCTTAAAAACCCAGTTGTCAAAGAACAAAAATGCTGGCAGCTAAATCGAGAAATCCAGCCAGGAGGAAAACAACCCAGAGCATCAGCCAGACGGCTGCTACTCCCTGTGCAGAAGAGGGGGACCGTGCAAGACAAGTCAGCTAAATGTTGTCTGACATTTAAAAACAACTGTTCTGTTGTATTTGAGAATGTTAAGAAACCCCAGCCCAATGCAAATTGCTGTCAGCATGCCTCAAAATGACCACAAACAGGCTGAGTCTCCCCTTTCTGTGTCTGTGTGTGTATGTGTGTGTGTATATATATATATAAAAAAATATCTAGGCAGCCAATTATCTCATATATTGTATGGGGGCCATGTTCCATATTTGTTAGAGCCCTAGGATGTCTTTAAGCTTGCTTGCTCAAACCTTGGCAAATCCTGTTACACCTGAGAGCCCCATTTGTGTTCACATCCTACTGAATTTAGGTTTTTTCTCCCCTACATCTTTTTCTTCAAAAATGTTATTAACTAGAGCATTAAATGCTGGCCTCCAGCAGGGCCTCTCCATATGTTTACAACAAATGTTTCCTCTATAGAGTGAGGATGTACGTGTGTGTGTTTGAGAGCATACAGATAGAATGGGGCAGCTCCCAGATCCAGCCTCCCTGGGAGGCAAAACTCAGGCACTCAAAAATGCGTTATCAATTCAAGTAACTCAGATGGAAAGAGATTGTAACATCTCCCCGTGCACCTTTCACCCGTGGTGAGGAGAGGACCGCGTGCGCGACGACCGGGTTTTTCTCCCTTGTGATGCGTGAAGATTGGCCTATCTCCCGGGGGAGCGCAGACCGTTATTCGCCGTGGCAGAAACTGCTTTATCAGGCAGGTTGGACTTCAAAGCCAGTTGGACCGACTTGCCCCTCTCCACTCTTCTTTCAATGCAAGTTCTGTGCATAAAACATTTTTCATAGCAAGCCGTGACTCGCTGCCCCTGTGAGAGGCTGGGAGGCTGGAGAGCATCTGCCTTCAGCGTTCCTGAGCATCTTTCCACGCTGCTGGCTGGTGCAGCGTGGAGGGCTGGGAGGTTACGTGGCTGCTGCTAGCCCTGAGCTGCAGCCCTCCCAGAAAACAGCCCGTTGGCGTAGGAGGCAGGGTCAGAGGTGCTGTTGAAAGTGTCTCTCTCGATGCAGTTTCTGTGGTTCTCAGTTGGAACTGGGCATCGCTGCGCTGTTCCCTGCTGCCAGTGCCTCGCAGGTTAACTGTTCAGGTAATAGCAAAGGCAGAGTTAATTGCAGCTGCTTTGAACTGGAAATAGCAAATAATATTCATCAGTCGTATCCCCCTTTTGGCTTGTGAATAATTCATAAGATGATCCTTATTTTATACAAAAGTATGGTGTTCAGTGGTGTACTTTGAAGGACTTATTTTTATTTAGTAGATGCTCATCAACTCCTTCACCTTCATAATTTGTTCTACTGTGGCTGTCACCCAGCAGCGAAGGTTTTGTTTCTGCTTCTTGCTCAGCAATTGGGAGTTAAACAGGGAGAAGTGAATAGAGTAACAGATAATGTGCTTTGGTGCACATTTTCATGAGGAATAATTATGTGACCTAAAAGCTTTCAGCACTCATTAACTACTGGGTGTTTGTGGAAATCCTACCAGAGCATCTATGAATAATGGAACAAGTGCCTATTGCACACTGAATTCTGCCCTCTTATATTATGCAAGTATTTGTGACCCTAACTGTGTACGTTGTGACATCTTCCGAATCTGCTCCTCGCTATTGCAAGGAGAACAGCGGAAGCAAGAAAATCTGATTGATTTTTTTTTTTTTCCCCCTTCCTTTTGTGGGTTGTAAAAACCTGGAAAATAGTTAAAATGTAACATTAAATGTTAACATTTTAAAAAAAGATATAGATTGCGAAAGCCGCGCTTCCTCTGACTTTGCAGACTGGTATAGCTTCAATTTGTGTTGTCTGACTTCAAGGTCAGGGAATAAAATGTGCAGCCTGTGCTTTAGACCATATGTAGGACGCTTTAGTTGAAATTGCTTGTTTGGAAAATTTGTAAAAGATGAGAAGTCCAGGTACAATATATAAAAATATATATATAAAAAAAATATATATATATACACTGCCCATGATGAAACATCAATGTTTTGTCAACATGCCCTTGGAAAAGCTGCATTAGTTAATACATTAGCCATAAGTTATGTAGGCCATTTCAAACAAGTTCAAGTAAAAATAACTCTATACTGTAAGATACCCGCTTGCGTTCACAGGTTTTTATATATGCTACAGAGAAACTGCCTTAATGTTCCAGACACATTGGAAGATGAGGCAAAATGTCACCCACAACTAGCAAAGCTTCAAAGGTCCCTTTGGCTGCGTTTCTGTGTATCTGGGCACTGTTGGTATCTAGATGCAGTTTTATTTCATCTTTCAGATGATTCTTAAAACCAGAAACTCTTAAATGTTGCCTGGTTAGTAGTTTACAAAGGCTGTCTAGTCTTTGCTCTGGAGCCACGTGGCCTGGATCTGCAAAAAACCCCAACCCAAACGCTGGATTCTGCTGGAAGTGCTGTCTGAGGAGGTTTTGCAGCGTACCTGTGCATGCAGAAATGCTCTGGAGGGATTCAAGTGACTTGAAGCTGAAAGAGGGGCAGTTAAGAGCTGGTATAGAGATGGTACCTTTTGCTTTTGTCCAACCCAAAGACATGCTCACTGTCCTCCCTCTGAGCAGGCAGAAGTCATGGAATACTCGCCCATAGCGATGAAACCTTTCCCTGCTGAAATCAGTGGCAAATACTCTGGTGATTGCAGTGGAAGCAAAAATCGGGCCAGTGCTTTGGAAACTTCTGTTCTTTAAGGGTAATGCAGAAAATATAACCAAGTTAACTGCATCACCTCTAGAATTACTGTACAGTGTTAACAATATTTTCTTTATATTAACGACATCTATTTGCTTTCCCCAATGGGTCTCAGCCCTCTCTCTCTCTGTGTTACTCCCTTTGCCTTGGCCTGCGAGGTTCTTGAGAGCTTTCACCGTGCTCAGGATGCAGTCCCTTTTGAGCCTCATTCACCCCGTTGCTTTCATGGTTTATGGTCTGCGGTGGGGCTTTCTGTCTGGTGCCCAGCCTAGCGTAACTCCAGCTCTGTTGCTTCTGCCTCTCTAAACATGGTAGGGGTATCAATGCTGCTCTGCTTGGCGGGAGATGCTGCACTTGGGACTGTTGTGTGCAGTGCCCATGGAGGTCCATTTTCACCTCTTCATTTTCCAACTCATGTTTCCTGGGCGTTTTGATGCGATAGGCAGTGACTTTTGCTCACCAAGGCTAACTGGTCGCTGCTTGGCGTAAGAAGAGCCTGGGCTGAGCAGTTGGTTAGTTTGTTCTCCAGCGATCGCTTCCCGAGTCCCCTCAGCAGCCACCTCGTTCCGTCTCGGTGTTTAATGGTTTACGAGGCACGTGAAATTCTGTAATAACTTCAGGACTAATTTTCATAATCCCAATTTGCAGTCGCTAGCTAAATACTCATTTTCATTTTATCGCTGTGATAATTGTTGTAGGAGGTTAATACCAGCGGCCTGGCAGCTCCGGTGGGGGCATTGGCATCTGCTGCTCATCGAAGTGCACGTCCTTCTGTCTGCAGCGGCCCGCTCTTGCCCCGGCTCACCGTGTGAGCAGCCTACAGAGGAGGCACGTGTGGAAGCATAAATCTTTCTTGAACGTTTGTTCCTAAGTCTTGAAATTGGTTCTGGTTGAGGTGAGAGCAGAGCTGTCACCTGTGTGATTGCCCAGGGTTTGCTCTTTGCTTCATGGACAGACAATTCCCCTTTTTTCTTCTTCCTTTCATCCCTTCAAAAATCCCAATTTCATTTAACAGCTTCCTGTTGCAGGAAACAGCAGTGGACTCCACAACACTGTTCTGAGATTTATTAGCACCTAGAAATGATATTACACAAGTCTGAACTCACTTTCAGCAGTAAGTCACTGGAGCATGGTAGACTTGCCTGCTAGACTAAATGAACCTTCTCATACCCCGTTTTTGTTTGCCAGGTAGGTGCTCCCAGGCAGTTATCAAGTTGTTCTTCACATCTGCTTTGATAAGCTACAAAACCTGTTATTTCTGCAAGGTTCAGAGCACACTAAAGAAGACAAGTGGTTAAAACGTCAGGATCTCATTTTTATAAACTCATGTTGATTGTATTAAAATTAAAGACAAATGTAATGTACTTGCTTAGATTGGCTAGAACTGATCTTAGGCTGACAGGTGACTATGCACTCATTCGTTGTATTTAAGTTCTGATGCAACGTTAGCTTTATCGAATCTCCTGGAACAACGTGAGTTTCTAAGATTTAATGAAAATAACCAGTATTTCTCATTGCTTCCTCTCAACCAGCTCTTTTAAACTCTTGAGTGCAGTTTCCTTGCCTTAAAAAAAATATCTAACTCTAGTAACTGCTGTTAAACAGGTTTGTGTTGTCTGCTAAAATTATTATCTTCTTCTGTGGAATGGAAACTAATTTTGAGCATTTTCTATGTGACTATTGTAACTTTAAACATTTTTAAGTGGCTTTAGTCTTTAATGTTGCTGCCTAGAGAGTTTCTTCGTGTATCATCATGTTTGAATGTTGCTTTCAGGAATTCCTGTTCTGCATTTGTTGCTATCAGTTTGCTTTTTGGTTTTCCTCTCTTCTGTATAGATTGGGGTTTTTCTTCAAAATTTTAGTCTCCATTTGTATTGACTGTGGAATGGACATCAGATAAAATGTTCTAGCCTTTAAGTGTGAGTCAAAGATTTCGGCTCATCTTTGATTTCTAAGTAGATTTGAAGCAACGTGTCCTGTGTTTTCTGAAGCAAGTTAATACGCGTTTACTGCCTTAGCTGGCACGGGGCTAAGGACCACTTTATTACAAAAACCACGCTGAGGATGTCCAAGGGTTGCTAATAACTATTCCATTATTATTAATTTTCCAGGGAAGTGATTTAGTAACGGACCTTTACCACAAAGATAATTCAGCTGCTAAATTATATCTAAATTGCATGTGCACTTCCATGCTGTACACAGCCTAGTAGCACTTCTGTTGAATACAGATAAAGTTGGAACCCATTTTGTAAAGGAAAGCACATTAGAGAATAAGAATTATTTTATTTCTGGTTGGGGGGGAAACAACCACTAACTTCTTGAATATTTAGTGTTTTCTTTCCATTGTCTGACTGTCTGTGGATTCCCCCCATGTCACCTAAACTAGTGGGACTATCGCTGGTTCATCTTTTCTTGGTGGGAGGGTTTCTTTGTATGATCAATGGGTTATGGATTAAGAGCTTTCAGTGCATTACTGATGGGGCAATGTTGCTGAATACTTAGCAACAAGCTTTTTTTCTCCTAAGTATTTTTAATGAAACAGAAGTTTTCTGTTGCTATCTAATAGGTTTAAATGCTATTAAAAAGAAATCCCCTCCATTTCAGTTAATCAGATTTTGTTTGCTACCCGTGATAACATAAGCTTGCTAGCTTTGACATGTTCAGAGGGAGATGAGACCGGAATGGTTAATTTTAAAAAGAAAAGCAGAAATATTTTTATTTATATATTTAGGGCAAGAAATCTTCCTTTGTGGTTCATAAAACAAAGAAAAGGGAGAAAAAAAGGATGAAGTAACAAATTTTATTCCTTTTACAGCTCATCTTATAGCAGAATGCATGAAAAATACTTGCACATTTATACACAGAAATGTGATATTTCCACAACAGTATAGCTTTGATTCAAAATGTATTGCCAAAATTTGGTTTCTGAACTTTTTTTATTTTTTAAGGCCTATAGCAAGTATATTGTTTGCCAAACAGGAGGTTTTTAAACTAGTTCCCTAAAGGGCAGCTTGATAACTCTCCAAGGATTACCATACTGCTGACTTCAGGAAAAAAATAGAGAGCAAAAAAAGAAATTTATTTGCAACCCAGGCAGGAACTGAAGAACGAATCCCAGGTGATTGTGGGAACCACTGATGCTAAACTGCTTGGAAACCTGGTGTTTGTTGCATTTTGGGATTCCCTGCTATGTGATACTGAGAACCTCTTGTGTTTGGGGCAGAGTGAGCCCCTCAGCATCTCCAGTGGGCAGCGGGCACCAGGAGTCTCAGCCTGGCAAGGGGTGCCCAGGAGGCATCTGTAGCAAAAGCTGAAATTGTCTCTGCCTTGAATGATTAATAGCTCAACTCTCACAGGTCATCGCTTGTTAAAATTACAGATATTGGTACTGGTTTTATAGCAAGGACTTGTCTGACACTTCTAATTTAATATGATGAGCTTTCCCGTGTGTTAACATTTGCCAAACTGTGACCTTTTAGTGTGACCTTTTCTGGGGCCAATCAATATGTTTTGCAAGCTTTTTTCGTAATTTATTTACTACATATGCATTTTTGGTTAAAATGAGTTAGAGACCGTTGGGAGAGCACCATAAAATGTCCCAAGAGAATTTCCAGCTTTTCATTTCAGTGGAGAGACTGGATGATGTTTGCTAAAGATCGAATAACCAGCTTTAGAACTAAAATGGTGAAGAGAAATATTCAGTAACTCCTTGCTCTGTAAATAAGGCTCAGCTGGTGGTGGTGGTGGGGAAATAGCCCAGGAATAAGTCTATATTATACTGTAAATACACAAGGGAGCTCAATTAAGGTTGTTCAGGAAATCTTGCTTGACAGTTTGCTTTTGAATGTGTGATTTTTATTCACTTAATGTTCTCTCAGAGAAGTAGTTTCTAAACTACTGTGTGTTTTCTAAAGATGTGTATAATATACTTGCTTCAGGGAAAACCTGCAAGCAAGAATTGTGAGATACGTTCAGCTCGCATGAGGACTGATCTCCAAGATGCTGATCTTGCTGATAGAGGAGTGTGAGCTGTGCTGGAGGCCAGAATGCCCAACACCATCACTGACGTATGCAAGTCTCTGGCTGTTTGCAGAGACTCATTGTGTGCTCCTTGAGTGTCCCTGCTTCCTGCTGAGCAGAGAAATCTCAGCACTGGATTTATTCAGGCAGGTGGTTGTTCCTACAAAGCCTGTGTTTTGTAGGCAGTGTTGGGAGTGGAAAGTGGGTGTGAAAGGGACTTGCTGTGTAGACCTTTGGTGGCTGCAGCAGTCAGGTGGGTAGTGTAGCTCACCCACTGCTGCTTCTACTGCTGCCCCATCTGGGAAACATTTAAAAACTTTGTGTGAAAGATCATCCCGGATGTCCCTACTCATGTAGAGGCAGCAGTTTGAGGAACTTCTAAGGTTGCAGCTTTGGCGAGGTAACGGCTGGGCAGGTGGCTCCAGCTCCCTGGTAGGAGCGTCTCTAGGCAGCAAGTCAGGACTCTGGCTGGTTTGTTTTCTAAGGCTCTGCAGTGGCAGGTATGTTGGGCTGTGTCTGTGATAGCTGCATCTCTGTGCGTTATTTCAAGGTGACCCTGTTCTCCCTTTATGGGCTTCCTTCTCCTGTCAGCTGGAAGGGTGGTGAGGGGCGATACCCCTCAGGTCGCTGATAACACAGAGTTCTGTTGTTGTGGAATAATACAGAATAGCACAAAGTAGTTACACCACCAAGTATTGCACTAGTATGTCTTTTGGATAGAGGATGAGCAAATTGTTAGATTTCCAGTCCCTAGGGTCACATCGATCTTGGCCATGAAGAGGAAGCACATATATGTGGCTATTTACACGGTTAGACACACATGCTATGAAGAACTGTGTGGGTACTTCCCTTAAACACAGGAGAGTTTTTCTCCTCTCGTATTCCTACGTAGAAAAGGAAATGGTTTGTGATCCAGTTATGTGCAATGTAGCCTTTCAAACGGTTGATTTCTTTATTCTTATTTTGGTTTGGTTTTTCAACTGGCATTTTGAAACTGGGTGCCAGTTGGCGTTCTGCATAGGGGAACAGAATCATCTGCTTTGTCAATATTTTACCCTGATGTATCTTGTTCAGTGCAAGTTGAAATTAATTGCCTTTTCCTTTTCTCCACAAAGGCAATTACAAGTCTGTCATCTATTTAGGATTAATACTACTAAATGTATCACTTGCCCCAGATAAATATTCCACTTAGTACACAGGTATTCTGCTTACCCTAGACCTAGGGTGGACTGGAGTTACTAATGGTGGGAAGGACAAGCGGACTATGAACTCTTTTTATTCTTTTTTCCCCCCAAATTTTGTTTGGTTATATTTTAGGGTAAAAATTTGGGAGGAATTGAGCGATAAGAAAATAAAGCTGAGCAATGGACATTGGACACAATTTCAGCTGTCATTCGAGGGTGGTTGGCTTTCTTAATAATACAGTGTGTGTGTATATTCAAGTCCCAGGATGGATTTATCACTTCAAAGATATCGCAGTTTGTCAGAACTGCCATTAATTGTTGTCCCCTTGCATCCTTGCCTGCTGTGCTGTCTCAGCCCAGGACCTCTGGAGGGCTAAGCAGGAATTTGTCCTGTTTATGCAGTATTGATTCATATAAACAGGTAAAAAGGAAAATGCTGAGGGCTTTTGCAAGAACTTAGGTGTATCAGACTCTTTGGGATTCTGCGTTTCATTATGTTTTCATTTTGATGGAATTTAACTCCTTGATAGGTTACTTTTTGAGTTCACCAAGTAAAAGATTTGGCCCCCAGCCCTGAGTACTCTCCGTTCAAGTGGAATGTGTTTTTTACAGGGCTGCTATGTGAACTCCCCAGTAATTAGCCTCACTTACCAATATGGATGATTTTTTTTTTTTTTTAATTATTTTTTTCCCCCTCATGCTGTGGAATGTCAACCCTGGAGATTTTCCTTTCGGTTTTAGCATTGACAAACAAAATGGGGTGAAGTTTGCAAGAAAATAGCCATATATAAATTAGCCATCTGCTCCTATAGTGACAGAAAGTGATCTAAATACTGCTGTGGAGGGGAAAAAAAAAAAAAATGTTCTCTAATCTGTGTACACACTGGAGAATACTTTTATTTGGCTCAGGAAAACACTCAGTGTGAACTGTGTCCTGCCCAAACACTCCAAGAGCTGGTGTTACACTGAACCATTCATGCGGCAAATTAAAAAGTGGTGGACGGATGATATGGTTCTGAGAACTCAATAAAACTTATTACCTACGAGACTGATCTTTCTATTTCAGTGACATATGTGCTGATAGTTTTGCAACAGCAGGAATAATTAAGGAAAAAAATATACAATTTTAGTATATTGAGGCTTCATTTCAGTGAAGCAAAAGAACTAATTTCTACCTCAATATCTTCAGGATTAAGTGGAAATCTCCCCTCCATTGCCTTCCCAAGAAGATGCGGGCTTCCTAATCGAAGTCATACTTGTTAAGCTCAAATGGTGATGGCAGCATGAATATATTAAGGTAAATCTTTGAGAGGGCTGAAGTAAACGGGAGTGATTTGATTTGCATCGTCAGGGATATGAATTTGCCAGCTCAATCTGGAATAGAGCCTTGTTTCAGTTCTCTGAACCAGAAATCTTACCAGCTAGTCCTGCAGTTGTGCATGGGAGTTGCAGTGTAGATTTAGATCTTGGGGGGGAAAAGCTATTTTATTTTTTTTTATCATCTTAATACAGATTTAAGCTTATGCTGGAGCATATGCTTCTGCACAAGTCAACTCAAGACATTTCCCATCATTTGGTACAGGCCATAAAATCCATATGTAATACAAACTTTAGGCAGAATTCTTATTTCTTTTTCCACTTGCAGCAGTGTTGCAGGTACCAGGAGAAATTCTCATTATACGCTACTTGTAGTTCAGCATTTTGCTGCCAGCAGCACAATGGTGTGTGCCCTTGATCTTCTTTTTCTTGCCTCTGAGTCAAGTAACTTCAAGAAACATTTTGAGCTAATGATGACCATGCGGTAATAGTGACTCTGCAGTTCTGGTAGCTCTCAGTTAGATACGTAAAATCGGGCAGTGGGCTGTAAAAAGTATTTTGGGATGTTCCTTTTGTTAGCTTTCTCCCATTATTGGCTTATATTGTCTTTGGAAGGATGTCTTTGCCTTCCTTTGACTAGCAGGGAGGGCCCTCATTGCCGAGTGTGATTCCTTTTATAGTCAGTGCCACTCTTCAGCAGAATTGCAGACGGGTAATTGCTGTGCACGTGGCATCAGCTTCCTTTGTTACTGCCCTGACAGGTTGCTTTTCGGTTGACTTGACTTTGAAGTTCTGAGTTCTCATTTCGAAGAAATACGCTGTGGTTCTTTGGAATTATTTTTTTGTATGTTTACAAAGCCTTCCATTCACATTCACTTCTTATCACTGCCATTGCACCGGCTCGTTACGAGAGATTTGGGGTGCTATAAATAATAAAACAGAAGGAGACAGATCTATTCCTTGTTCAGCTCAGCAAAGCTCTCGGGAAGCAGCGGTATTTTTAATTCTCATCTTTCTCCCGGTGCCGCGAGAAGGGGGAAGGGGCGCGCGTGGCCGCGGGGACGGCATCATTGTGCTGTCATGGGTCTTGTCTCGGGGTGCGCGTTGGGCAGAGATGGGCGTGCTTGCCAGCCCCTACGCAGGATCATTGTGGAAGCAGTTCATGTCTGTTGGTTGTGAACAGATGGTAATGCATTATTTTTGGCACAGGAAAGGAAAAGGAGACCTCACATTGCATATGAATAGACATCTCTGGGGATTGCCCTACCAAAATGCGGGTGCAAGAGTAACAGCAGAATGAGACCTACCTGAGGTTTTATGCGTAGGGCTTCAGTCAGTCCTAGCCTCAGGAGTTCTTCAGACTCACTGTGGATGGAAATTCCGTAGAGCTGGTGAGCATGTTTAGTTTAGCTACTCAAAAAGGTATTGTTTGCAGCTTTCGGAGTAGTATTAGAAGTGGGCAGGGAGATAGGCCAGCAAGCTGGGTGAAAGACATAAGGACTTAGCCTAACTCTAGTAACACAGACTATGCCATCTGGGGTTTGGTTATTGCTGTGTTTGGGACTGTGCTGTATCTGCCATTGTTACCACAGACAAAGACCATTTCTGACAGAGGCTACAGTCTGCACGTGGGGAAGCGCAGGGAGATGCTGCTGTGCTGAGGTCAGTGTAGTAACTGCTAGAATGGGCACGTTACGAGCTTCCCTGTGTGTAGTTTTTCTTAGGTGGCGTAATAAGTGGCAGTTTCAAGCAAGTATTGGAAAGCAGTAACGTGGTTCCATGTTATTATGGAAGCTCTTCTGAAGTATTAGTGGCCATCTGAGAGAAAGGAAGGAAAAAACCGAAACAAACACCAAAACCAACAAAACAAAAAATAGCCAATAACAAAAAAACCCAAACAAACCATAACAACAAACCAAACTTTGGAAATAGGCTAGAGAAAGGTGAGAGTCCCTTGAGAGGACTGTGAGCTTCTGGGTGGAGGGATGTGCAGAGGTTGATGGGCCAAAGTGCTGGTCAGTTTTTGCTGTTGTTGGTACCAGTCCTTGGCTGGATGCGGGCAGCCAAAAGCGATGGCTTCGTCTGTTCAAGGAGGGAGAAAAGGATCCTTCAGTTACTGGGACTGATGAGACTGCAGATGAGACCTGTACATGTGAACAGAGAGGAGCCCAGGGTGTGCAAGGTGCTGTTTGGATGGGGTAAATGAGAAATAGGTATCAGTCAAAAAATGAGGCACTAAGTACAGGTGAGTAGTGTAACACGAGGGCAACTGCTGAGAAGAGATGTTGTGGGGAGCTGGGAGTAAAGATCAGAGTTTTGTTTTAGACATTTTTGGACTTTGATGAAAACCTGAGTATCTGCAAGGAGGAATCAGGAAGCAGGCTGGTTCTTCACTGTAGGAAGCTTTGTGATTCCTCCATCCCCAGCCACGTGCCTCCCTTGCTCCATTCCCCACCACATTCACTCAGTGGCCAGTTTTCAGCCTGGCTCTCGGGCTACGTGGGAAGGGCTGTAACCCCTCTGCCCACTTGCCTCAGAATAAACTGCTCAAAGCTCCGTGGTGAGGGGCAAACCTAGGGAGTGAAAGAACAAGACCAGGGGATTTGAAACATGGGTTGGTGGGCATTTAGGATGAGTACTTGAAGTGCCACATTTTAGAATCATAGAATGAATCATAGAATGTGGAGGGCTGGAAGGGATCTCGAGAGGGGATCAGGCTAATTAAATACTAAGACACAATTGTACGTTGAGCGTCTGAGAAGGTCAGCTCTGAGGCTTGCCTTTAGCCTTCTCCAGAGAGAATAATCATATTGTATCTTACTCTTCAGGCTAAAGAGTGCTGCTGCTCTGTTACCAAGCCTGATCAAGTTAATGATGCTGTTCTGAGCAGACATGTAAACAAGGGTTATATTGTGCATGAAGAAGATTGGGTCTTCTTGAGAAGACCACTTAAACACAACAGCACTTAGTACGTGTGGATGTCTGTATTAGCTTTTGACACAAGTGTGCTATTGCCTCTTAATTCTTTTAATTCTCTTTGTCCTATTGTAATGTACCAGATCATTATAAGGCCAAGATGGTAAAAAAATTATACTTTTATTTTTTTTTTCTACAGTGTAAGTAATAAAAAGCTATAAACTGGTAACTTCTGGCTTAAGTTGTTTATATAGATGACAAAAGTGGCACACTCTAAAGATAATGAGTTACAGCACTGCAAGTTTACTGGGGTGGGAGCTGTGCACATGTTTTAACCATTTGATGAATGCACCTTGCAGTTTAGATTGAGTCCAAGTGATTTGATTTTGCTTGATTTCTTTGTAGCAGGTGTAACTCGATTTGATCTTAAGCATAGAAATGTGTTCATTTGAAACACAGGCAACATTTTCTTAGGACCAGAAAGACTCATTTGGGAGTAATATTGGAGGGACTGAGAGAAGAGCCCCCTTTGGTTTCAGAGTGTTGTAAATTAGGGAGACTGGCTGGCAATGAATGGGCTGAAAACTATTGATCTCTCTCATCAGCATTTGAAGTACTTTCGCACATCCAAACAAGCTTGTCTTTAATTACTTGCTCTTGCTTACAGCAAGCTTGTTTCTTTCCTCCCTTCTACCTTACACATGATCAAGAGAGGGATGGCATGATAGTAGTTCCTAGAAATTTTAGTGCTCCATGAGAAAACTGAAAATCTCTGGGGTGCTGCAGTGTAAGTAAATACTTCCCCTTTCTACCTGTGATTAATTTCTGTACTTGGTGTAGTTGGAGAATATGAATGTGGAAAAAATACTGTTACCTGCCTAAATTAGCTCTAATAACAAGCATCCTATTTTAACAAGTGTGTTTTTCCCCTGAAAGAAAGGTGCTGTATTTTAGGAGAAAGAAGGTATTCTATTTTAATGAAGTACACTAAAGAATGTGTATTTCTTTGCTTGAATTCAGTAATTAATAGAAAACGTAGAGGAATTTACTGTTCTAGTGTACATACTCCAGAATACTTAACATGAAGTAGCTATCGCAGGTCACCTTAGTGTAGTAACTCAGGAAATAAGAATGTGCTGCCAGCAGCAATGGATCTGGCAAAGCTTCAGGTGCCTTGTGGTTTTAGTGATAAAATTTCCAGTTTCAGACTTGCTCTCGAGTCCAGAGGGACAGGAGATAGCTTGTTATGGCTGCTTCCTAACAGCTGAAATGCTGCTTGGTGGGGGGAACCCACAAGCATCTCCAAGTCGAAGAGAGCTCTGGGACAGATTGCTGCCGTGCAGGGTGTTTTTACACCGACAGGTAGTGCTTTCAGAAAACATTTAAAGTTTCGAAGCAGTGTCACTTCCACACAGATTTTGTTCACCATTTGGAGTCTGCCTTTGGCCCAGGTCTGAATTTGTGCAAGAACTGCCTGACGCTTTATTTAGTTAATTAAGTGCGTGTGGGTCTGTGGCTGTCACTGGTGCTGTCTGGACAGGTGTATCTCTTTGTAACTTGTCCATTTTTCTGTGATAAATGTGACAAATGCTAGTTTTCTGCGAGGAATTGGTTGGTTTTAAGTACAAATTCAGCCAACTGGAAATGCAAGGAAAGCCACGGTGCACAAATCTGTCTCACAGGCTCAGGAACAGAAGCTCTGTGCTTTTGTCTTTCCGTTAGGCGAAGGAAGAGTCAACCTCTCTCGGGGTGTGTGTTGGCAGTGGACCTTGCCAGGCAGTGTAACCCTGTCCTGACCATGGGCAAACACAGATGGGTGTTGCTACTTCCAGGGGCCAGGATACTGAAGCTCATCAAAGAGTGGAATGATAATGCTGGTTCTTGATCTCTGGATCCTAAAGCTCGAGGAGAAACCCCCTGTGAGGGTGGAGAGCTGTATGGCATTGAGAGTTTCTCCTGGGTGGATGTGCCTGTGAGTTTGTGCTTGCATCAGAAGAATTGGGTGCTGCTGTTTGTTTCTGTAGTCAGTGAGGTTTTTGTTGTGAAGACTTTGGATTCTAGGAATACAAATATAAACTGATGTGATGGGAAATGACCGTAAGCAGATCAAAACCCCTTTTTAATTATGTGAAAACAGAGACCAATCACCGAAAGCATTTGTTGTGACTGATGTCATATTTATTTCAGAAGATTATATGACTTACTGTCATGAGTGCCTCGAGCAAACCTCTGTTGTGTCTGAGGTTGGCTTCAGTGTTAGTGGTCTGCTGTTCACGATGAGAACTCTTGGAGTGGCCTGCCTCTCTCTACCAGATTGCTCCTCAGTGCTGAGGTATAGCTGGGGAGATTTGAATGGAAGCACCATAGCAGGCATAGGGTACTGCTCTGGGGAGCAGGGGAAGCACAGAAAATAGTACCCAAGATCCTTTAGACTTACGGCAGGTGGAGCAGACAGGAGAGCTCACGAGACTCCAGTAAGCAGTCTGAAAGCTGACAGGGAAATTTTGCTTGGTGTGAAAATGTCATGCAAGGATGAGTTGGTCAGCAGAAGTCCCGTGCAGGCACTGGTGCCTGCATTCAGTAGGGAGCAGGGGGGAGGTCGGAGAGGAGGCGGCTGTGCATCACTTGGGGTGAACAGTGTGATCCCGTACATTCACTCTAGAGAAAACCTTCCCAAGGAACCGGGAGCTTGTATATGGTCCACAGGGTGACAGCAGTTCCAGCTGCCCTCAAAGGAGATCCTCTGGGAATTTCCTCTCCAAATCTGGAAGCAGCAGCAGCTTTGTGTGCCTTGCTTGCCCGCAGACCAGCCGTGGCTGTGCTGCAGCTTGCAGGGTGGATTTTATACCCGCTGGAGATGACTGTAGGAGACGTTAATGGAAGAAGAGTTAAAGGAACAGTTGTGCATGGGATTTGCAGGAGACTTGAAGCTTTTATTGGTCAGAAGAGGCCCACTGCATTGCAGCAGTGACTTTCTGAAAGTCCTTGAAGAAACACGGGTCAGGAGCAGCTGCCCGAAGGGAGCTTGGTGGTGGTCTCAGCTGTAGGTGTAAGGGCGTGAGGCAGTGCTTTGCAGAACCCTCCACAGTACATCACTTGGCAGGTTCATGTGCTTCCACTGAGTAGTTCTGCTCTCGCTGAGCCCAGACTGACAGTTCCAGCTATTATTTTAATGCTGTGCAAATAGTCTTTGTATTTCAAAGTGGGGTTTAGGTTTTAAGAACAGTTCTTTGTGCAGGAGCTGGTATTTCCTGGTGTTCTCGCAGCATCCAAAATGTCAAGCCCCTTGGGAAACAGCAAGCCTAATGTCTGGTGGTCAGTGCTAATTAAATTTCTAAATATTTCTTCTTGTGTCAGGATGTTGCAAATTCTTTGCTTTTGTTTAACTTGCTTTGTGATTTCCATGCTCTAATATTTACTTCCCCCGGTTGCTTGATGTATGCCACAACCAGAACGCTCATCTCTGTGTAAAAAACATACTATTTCTGGGGGGGGAATGCAGAACTTGTAACCGAAGTGCTTGCCTCTTAATTATGCTTGGTGTTTATTTTAACTATCGTTGTCTCTGCTGATAATTATTGGGTGGTCTCAACACTCGGTGCTTGGTGAGCTTTTCTCAGTGTTGGTGGAGAGGATTGCTGCACACAGAGAAGTGATTCTTTGTAATCCAGTGTTAGCTTTGGGTTCAGTTTGTTTTGTGGGGCTGGCAGGCTGACTTACAGCTTTCTATTGCTGCTTTTTAGCGTTCTGGCAAAGAACGCGTCTCTGGCACGCTGGGTGCCCTGTCCTTCCTGTACAGGAGGCTGATCTTCCTGAGAAATAGACCTTTTTCTATTCTTCTCTACAGCTGCTTTCAGCCTCATTTGCTCTTAAACTTGTGGAGGTTCTTTCAAAGACCCAGGCATGTTACTCAAAGCCAGCAGCATGGGGGGTAAAGTCAGCCTGGGCAGCTGTGAGATGTGACCATCTCCACACCCCAGTGCTTGGGAGTGCTGCTGCTTTTCCATGCCAGAGATTCCCTTGAGGGTCTGGGGGACGTGCAGCTTTCCCCTTGTGAAGTCCATGAGGATACATGTAGTAGTGTTTGTCTGGATGTGTTTGTCTCTCTCCGGAGACTTCAAGGGTACAAGTGTGTCACTGCCACTGCCAATCTTTAAGTCAGTGCTGTGGGATGAGTCCCAGTGTGTCTGCACCTACTCTGCAACAAGTGTTTGATAAAGCATTGGTCTGAGTGTCAGAGAGGAGCAGAGAACACTCCCAGTGGGTTAGGACAGCTGCTGCATCTGGTACCTGGAGCTGTGGGGGATCTTCATAAGGGTCAGCTCTTCAAAAGGCCTTCCAAAGGCCCTTTATGCAGTGCAGCTCAGCTTTTACTGAAGCTGTTTCTTCACCCAGCTTTATTTCAACCAAGAGGATGTCTCCCTTTGTGGCGATGGCAGCCAGCACAGGAGGCAGACTCTTGCCCTGCTGCACCATAGGATCTTCCACTGGGCCTTTACATTTTCTTCCTAGGAGGTCTCCTTGTAGAAGCTGGCACTGCAGAGAGGAGGCAGCAGTGAGTGCTGATGCTCCCAGGCTGTGGGTGGTTGCTGCTGGTGTAAAGCCTGCCCGTCTGAAGGTTGGCAGAAAATGCTCTGAAGTAGAAAGCCCGGGGGTGATTGGATCTCCAGAAGTGGCTTTCATGGAGATCAGGTAGAATTAATGAAGCTCTTGTAGGCTCACAGTGAGACAAGGTGAAGTTACACTGGATAAACAGGCTGTTCTTCATCTGCTGAGCGGACGTGGCATCTCTGTGCTAACTCAGCCCATCCAGACGGGTGCAGAAACGCTCTGGCGTAAAATGCAACGAGAAGAGCCTGTGTCTCAGCCCATGAAACCACAATGTCTGAGCAGTTACCAATATTATTGTTCTTTATTTCTGTCCTTTCAAATCTCTGGAAGGCACGGCATGACTGCTAATTTATAGCCATTCTCTCCCATTTGCTTATGTTTGATATGTAAACGTGTGTGTGTTTGGACAGAAATGAAAGGGGTAAGTCCAGGAGGAAAAACAGGTCAAAGTTTTGACACTGGGAAGTTCAGCCTCGTGGAGGATGTCTGACTTTGAGCAGAGAGCTCTGTTGTGACCCAGCACAAGCAGCAACATGGCCTTGTCATGGCTTCTTTCTCAAAATTCTTCAATCTATGATTGCTAAATGAAAAATTTCTGGGCCCTTTATGCATGTCACTTAATCTCCATCTGTCTCAGTTCAAAAGTATGGAAATCCATTCCAAATACACAAATGGTATGGGGGCCTGCAAAATCTTTTTAGGGAAAGGGATATATTTGAGTGTGGAAGCTTAACTGCTCTTTTAAGTCCTTGAATAGCTGCTAGAAAATTTGTCACTGCCACTATTTTGAATTGGAAGAGCACAATCTGCATTTTCTGAGAGCGAATCCAGAAGATTGACAGTCTTCCTTCTCTGTCAGGGAAGTGATGCAATATTATTTCAAAGAAGACAAGCATTGCAAAGCATAATCACGATCCCAGTGAAAGCCAGTCATTAAAATCCTTCTGCATCTCAAGATCTCCTTTATCACTGTTTATTTGCACAATGCTTATTTATTTAAGCGGAAAGACAGAGGAGGAAAGCCCCTCTGGCCCAGGACTGAGAGTCTGCAGGCAGCAGCACCCTAGTTAGATGTTTCTGTCCTCATTCCTCTCCATCTCACTGTTTTGTACATGACCTTTTGACACTTGCATATGGCAGGAGTCAGAGAAATGATGGTGAAGGATTTTGCCTGAAGGGAAAATAGACTCTGGTAAGAAAATGAGACTTTCAACCTGGGATGTGTGCACACAGTCTGCTGGGGGGGGCAGACTAGTTGACTCTAGTTATTATTCACTGTGGATATGCATGGCACAGAAGTGATGGTCCCTGTCTCATGGCAGTGACAATGTAGATGGTCCCTGAAAGACTGGGAGATCCCTGGTGTAGGGAAGAGCTTGTGTGGAAGCAGACTCTTCTGTGTGAGATCAAAGCATTTGAGACAATCAGCATAATTCCCATTGCAGTTTCCAGCTGTCATTTCCTAGAAAGTAGTTTTGGTTTTTTTTCTTCCTTCATGGGATAAGATTTCCCAGATATTTGATTTGTTCAGATAAAGACTCAATGCCTCTGTACTTCTGGTTTCCAGTTCTCATTCAGATAATTCAGAAAGCACCCCTGTTAGTGCTATTCTGTTGAGATTCCCCTCAGGCTTGATAAGGTCTCAGAAACCATTTTCTGGTCTTTCAGTCAGTAGTGCAGTTCTCTTATCATTTGATCTTTAGCACTTTGTTCCTAAAATCCGATTTAGACTTTATTTTCACATTTTCTGCAAGAAAGACCCCATGACATTGGTGGGGTTCACTAGGGTGCAAAGTTGACACAATTAGGAAAAGGGTTAAAACTAAGAAGAGCTGGCATGTTTGCATTACTAGATCTCTTCTGTTTAGGCAGCACCATGACAAATGTCTCCAGTGCTTGCTTCACCAAAGAACAAAATCAGGAACTGTTTTTCTTAGTGGTATTCTCTTTGTGGTTTTGGTTTTGTGTGGTTGGTTTGTTGTTTTGGTTTTTTTTCCTGATGTACATATGCCTTTGTGTGCCCATACATATGAGCTCTAGGAGCCTAATAAATATACTGGTGATTAATAACTGTTAATTTTTATGGAGGCAGGGAACTGTCATGTCATATTGGGAGCCTGTGGTTCTGGGTTTCACGCAGCCATGGGATAAGAGTAATCTTTGTCCCAGAGCTGTGACTGTGCTGGGGTGAGAAGGGTACAGGGACCGAATGACTTGGGCAAATGGGTGAGAGGCTCACAGTAAAACAGAGTTCTCTCCTGTTGCCTGTGTTTCTATATTGGCATTACAGAGGGCTTTAAAGATAATGTAGACATTGCTAATTTTAAGCCTTTCGATGTAAAGGAGGCAGCCTGGAGATGGACCCAGTGGCCATTATCCTTGCTCCGAAGCCCCAGGTAGATTGTGCCTTCTTATAACCTGAAATGGCTTTTCCTTCTAAGATCAGCTCTTCATTTTCACTTCCAGATTCAGCAGTGTGACTGGTTTTTTGAAGCCTTTATGCACTGCTGGACTGTGCTAATGCAAGGTTTCTCCTCCTCCATAATACCCCCATTATATAATATCACCAGTCATCAAAGTGCTGGTGAAAGGAAGCAGAATTGCATTATGTTCCCATGTTTGATGCAGAAACCTAGTTTAACTTGCAGATTTACCCAGTGTATTTTCTTTTCATTGTCTCTTACTAGTCAACTTAATACCTTACACCTTATGTAAACAATCATTAAAGCAAAAGCACAGGATAAACTCTTTGGTTAAGCAAAGAATGTAAAGTATTCTGTTTAATGAATTGACCTGTTCGAGGAATGATTTCCAGAACCTTATAGCTTATTAGGAGGGGCTTTGAAGTGAATAATAGATAGTGCTGCATATTTGAGAAAATGCATTTTCCTTGCATCAGGGCTGCATGCCTGATGGGATTTCTTGATCTAGGTATGAACACAGGACTGCTATAAAGGAGCAGAATTTAATTCAGGTCTGTAGAAGTGCACTTGCCACAGTGACTTTAATCCACAGAGTCCACAGCAGTAGAAGAATTTCCCTCTTCTCTAAGAGAGGAGCTGTGACTTATGTTCTCCTTGCTTCCGAATGGGTTTAGGAGTAAAAGAGATGGATCCTAAAATAACAGTATCTGCCTAGAGATACTCCATAGCTCCACTGCACTCATAGTTAAATCCTTGTTCTGATGCTTGGCATCTTTTCTCAGCCTTGGATGCAGCACTGCCTTGATTGTGCAGAAAAGGTTAAGCTGGAGGAGATACAGGGAAGGGGAAAGAATTCTAGCCTTTGTTTCTACTGTCTAATTTCTCACACATTTAATTTAAACATGAAAAATAGGTTCCTTTTGCTTTAAAGGTCTTCCTACGAGTCTATGAACAAGATCAAACACTTTGGCTAACATTTCAGTGAATCTCTCTGAACCTCGAGACAGAACATGAGACCTGGGAACTGTCAGGGAGAGGTTGTGTGTGAAATGTGCTTGTACTTGTCTGTACCTCAGGTAGTCAGGAACTGGTGCATTGAAAGAAGCTCTCAAAAGTCACAAAGTTGAAGTCAGAGGCTGAAGTGACTGTTACGATAGAGGAAAAATTCTTTGAGGAGGGAAGGGGGGGGAAGGAAAGAGTATTGGAGGAGAGAAGACGACTGAAGGAAAACTTAACACCCTCTGAGATATGAGAGCACGTCTGATTACTGGGTATGAAGTGAGTTTCTCTGGTGGACTTGCCCTGTTGTGACTTTTACCATTGCTGAGCTGTGGGAGGGTTTGCAAATACCCCTGGTAACACCCCACGCAATACGCATGTTCATTATTTGTAAGTTGGCAAAGTTCACGTACTGCTTTTGCATGAAGAGCATTGGTAGGTGACTGCATTGGCAGCTTTTCGGGTAACTCTTAAAGCATGTACAGCAATAAACAAACAGAGAGCCTGCAGTGCTGTGTGCTTTAAAGTCCCTGTTCTCAAGCTGATACGATGCTGAAGGACTGGATCCTTGGCAGCAGTGGATATAAACAGCTGTGTTGGTTTCTGTAAAGCTACACTGGTTTACTTCAACTGAGGTTGTGGCCTAAAATACTTAAGTATGTTTAGTGCAGTGCATTTGTCCAAGAATATGATGAAAAGTCTCTTTGTAGTGCCAAGAAAATTGTCCCACAAGCAGTGGAGTGCACTCAGTACATCATGCCAGTTTGGTCAAGGCTGAATAGCAAGCGACAAGCCCCGGAACTGGGTAAATGCCTCTGTAATTTGTCTTCTGACATTGTACTGCTTGCAGCTCTGCCAAGGAAATGGAAAAATGTAGAGAGAGCCCTGAGCAACCCATCACAACACAATGAATCCAGCTTCCAGAGCTACTCTAACTGGGATGCTGCTCTTCTCACACGTGCCAGCAGCTACATCGAATCAAACAAAACGAAAGCAACCCGTCTCTCTGAAAGAAAGGAAAACTAAAATAATCATGATGTCATATTTTGTGAACTTGGCACAAACTTGGCAGTCTGTGTGGCGGGATTGGGTCAGTGTGTGGAAACAAGAGGCACGTCTGGATCCATGTAGCCTCCTTGCTTCAGGCCCCAGCTGTCGTACGGCTCTGACCAGCAAGAATTCAAGGAACCATAGAAGTGGTTCCTTCTGGTCATGTTCTGTAACGTGCACTTTATTATGGCAATGTGTACTGATGCAGCTTTGATGGAGTGTAGCAGGGACTGCTCATCCAGACAGAAAATCTCTGTTGGCACCTGGAGGTGAGGTTCTGATTTCACAGGGCAGGTCTGTACTTTATTAGCTTAAGTATGAATTGAGGGGAGCTCTGCAAAAGTCAGCTTTTTCCTGAAGCTTAGGACCCTCAGTTTCGATGCAATGTAGTTGCCTGTTCTGGCTTGTCAGGGACGTGTAAGATCACTCCGGGGATCCCCTAAATCTCCAGAGTGCTTTGGAGAGACAATGGAGCTTTCTGATCCTGCCAGCATTTTAATGTCCAGGATCTTTTCCTGTTATACCATGTTTCCTCTTTCTCTTTTCCAACAAGCTATTAAATACAGTACTTTTTATTCATACAAAGTAAATTTTTCTCGAGATAAGTACATTCTTCAAACAAAATTCAATGGCAGAAATTTCCTGAGCAGGAATAAACCACATCTTGCTGTTGAAGCTGTGCTGGTGACAAAACATAGTCCTTTTCATCTTCAAAGCACTGTGCATACTTTAAATAATGGATTTTTTTTTTCCAGTCAGGGATGTGAAGTATGTATTAATGTTCCAGATGAAAGGTGGGAAACCAAAAAGAGAAGTTAAGTGATTCAGTTAAAGTTTCTGGGATCAGAGCCAGCTTAGAGTGGAGACTCTCTGGGCTGCCTGGATCTAGAACACAAGACTCGTGCTTAGATCTAGAGGTAATAAAACTCAGTGGAGATTCACTAGGAATACACTTGTTTAGTCTTATTCATGTGCTGAGGTGTTGCATTGCTGAGCAAATAGTCTTAATTATTTAAGGGTAGGTAATAAAATGAAGGCAAGAAGCTTTCTACCTATTAGAAAGAAGGTAAAACACAAAGCTTCCTGTGTACTTCTCACTACAACCCAAGACAATCTGCACGCTCACCCTGACAGACACAGAATTTCAGCGTGGTTTGTTTGTTGTAGGTTCTTGGGGTGGTATTTCAAACTCATCTGCTCATTGCCATGCACAACATCATACAGCTCTGATTGCCTGTGCACGAGAACGTGCTATACGTGTGAGGTGAGTGGCTCCAAACTGGAGTTAATACACATGAATAGGGATGGATCATAGAGGGGTCTCATCTTTTCTGTGAAATGTTTGCTTGATTTCACCGGGGAATGATTCTTCCTGCTTTGATAGATGCTGTGCTGTCCTTCTCTCCAGCAAAGAGGTGAGTGGCCTTGGTGCTACACTAATGATCAATGCACTGATTTACAAGTACCAACCAGTGAGCATGTGTTGTAAGCATAGAAGCACTCATAATTGATGTTAGTAGTGGAACATGAAACGTTACTCGTTGCTGTTGGCAGCAGCCATTGCTGGCAGCGTGTCCACCAAACTGTGTCCTGTGAGCAGCTGGGTAAATGTTTTCAACAAATGGCTTAAAAGTAGAGAAAGTTCTTAGAAATGGAATTAAACCTCTTTGACTTTGCCATTGGTATTGGCTAGTCATAGACAGTGTTACAAGGACACTGACCTCTCGTGATGAAATAAAGTGTATTTGGAGTTTCCAGGCACTGGAGAAACCTCAGCTGTACCCTCAGGAATGCAGTGTAGTTCATGGTGTCCTGACAGCTGCTAGTGTGGCTCAGCATGTTGTGGTGGTAAGATCTGTTTATTCCAAGCACATAACATAGCAGTAACATAGGCAATATTGTAACTTAAGTTTTATTTCATGGCTCATTGTTGCAAATGTTACATGGTAAATGTGAAGGAAACATAATGGGATAAGACCTGGGATGTCTGAAGTGAGAGATTTTTATTTTATTTTATTTTTTTGTCCAAAATACTATGTAGATACCATGTAAAATGAAAGCATTTGAACCAAATGTATAAGCAACTGTTGTTTATGCACCGGTCACTGAAGGACCACATTATGGAAACGGGCAATAAATTAAGATGAACTTGATGGAAGGAGGTGGGTTGAAAAGGTGAGCCTCCTGGAATGATTCAAGTGTGCCCATGTCAAAAGGTCAGGTCACTGGGTGGTAGCTACTGCTCCTATGAGATCAGGGTAGGGGAAGGCAGCCAGATGCTTCCCAGTTATTGTCAGGAAGATTTTTCTTACTAAGGAGCAGGATTCCCATCTGCAATTTCAAATGGATGAGAGCGTAAGTCAAAATGCAGCATGTGATCTGAAACCAGCTTCAGCTATTACTTGTTTTCATGAAGAGCTGCCTACAGCTGGAGCTGGGCTGGGCACTCCCTTGCCCTCAGTGCTGTGCCAGTGTGTGCCCAGTGCCAGGAATAAGGCAGGAGGAAGCGCTAACCTCAGCTCTCCCCAAGTTCCCTGGATTTCCAGTGAGATCTGAGTCCTTTGGTGCTCAGATACCTGCTGCCATTAGCTGAGGCTTCTGGCAGCTCTTTTAAAAAAATAAGCTTTGGAAATGCAATGTGTCACTAGGGTTCATTTGTAGTGGGGGAAATCAGGCCCTTCACTGCCTTTGGTGCTGCAGAAGGATGGCCTGTTACCATGGAGCTTAAAATCCCACTGATGTTCCTGAATGGGGTGTCATGAAGACTCAATATTCTCATGTGCTCAGTCCTGACTTGGTTTGTGTGCTGCTGTTTGGAGTGAGCTTTGAAAACTCAAAAGTGGAGCACAGGTTTCCATTCTTCAGAGAATAACATTGTATAAGTGGCTGGGAGGGTCTCTGCATGTTGTATGTGCATCCTTCCATCAGAAGGTTGCACTTCTCGTCCACTCAATCCTTGAATCTATAAGCAGTAACAGCTACTTGAGCATTATAAATAGCGACAACGTATGTGTTTATTGGCTTGTAAGTAAATCATATCTCCTGGAAAACAAGAAGATAGAACCACCTAAGTAATATTTCTGAGTTTCAGGCTGCTTAGGAAGGTACATTTCTGCTAGATAGGTGGTTGTAGCAGTTGAAGAGCTGGAAATTTTCCCAATAACTGAGGATGGACAGTTAAGGTCATGACTATGTGCTGTGATTAGGTATATGCATATATGTGTGTGTGTGTGAGAAAGCACGTGCATGGTAGACTGACTTTTCAGGATGCAGGTTAAAGCATCAGGAGGTATTGTGTCTTCTGTTAATGAGTTGTTCCCCTTTTAAGGTGTAGGCAGTGCAGTCACACAAAACAATGACCATCCTTGAGGCTGAAGCTTTCAACATCGTACTATGCTTATTAGCAGCTGCGTAATGGTGTTTGGATGAGATGCTACCTGAAAAGTTGGCATCTTTTCTTGTTTGGTTAAACTCAACATCTGATTTGCCATGTCTGCCTTCTGTCGTGTTTTGAATTCAACAAACTAATCAGGAATGAACTAGTTGCTAATCTTCAAAGGCAGTCTTCAAAACAACAAAAAAAAAAGCTTCAGGAAATGCTGTTATAAACATTCTATGTCTGTTTTTCTTATCCATTTCCCTGGGCAAGAATCAATATTTCTTCATACTGGGAAGAGAGTGTAAAGCTATGGCCAGTGTTGGTTCACACAGCTGGAGAAGGAAAGAGAAGTGGATATTTGGGATCCAGCCTTTCTCAGAGTTTCACATGGATGTGGTATCGTTCCATCTCCATAGGCTGTTTGGTGCTTTGGCCTCTCACAAATGGGTTAGAAGCAGCTGAATTTCTTGTGCAGGCAGACAGAATTTTTTTTTCCCTTGCTCCTTACAAACCATGTGGAAAATCTTCTACAACATCTTACTGCTCTTGGACAAAGAGCTCTGTGTTCAAATGGGAGATTCCAGTGTTAGTTGTATAATGCACACAAACTTAAATAAAAAGGGTTATTTGAGAGAGAAATTAGAAATGTTAAAACATTCCCTTATTTAGTGTCTTCCTCTTCAGTGCTTGACTTCGAATAGTTGTCCTTGACGTGGAACACACAATAATTCCTGAGCTAGAGTGCCCCTGCTGCCCAGCCCTCTGGGAGGGCCTGGAGCAAGCGCATGACTCCTAAAAGGTTTTAATAATGTCTGAATAGCATTAAAGGAAATGCAGGTAAAGTTTTGACCTTTTGAATCTGTAAAATTAGATGCACACTTTCTGGGAGAGGGTTTCTGATTTATAGGTGCCCTGAGGGCAGGTAGAGAGCGCTGTCCCTGTTTGAATGTGATGTTATGATACTCTTTATTATGTTGTCATAATATAGATTGCAAAGCACTGCAGTGTGGGAACTGCATCTCACTGTGCTTTCCTACGGCATTTGGCTGGGCTGAGAGCTGCCGAGCGTGGCTGTGGCTGTTGGCAGAGTGGTTGGCTTGGAGACACCCAGGACGTAGCTGTCGCTGCAGAGAGCAGAGTTTCTAACTGACAGGTCACATGTGAATCCTGTCAAGGAAAGCTGGGGGGGAATGTGGGAACTATCTTTGATTCCTTTCCTTTTCCACATCTCCCAGTTTATTTAGCAGCTGGCAAAACACTGCTCCAGAAGAGCAGAGGTTGTGGGCTGGTGTGTGTGCTCATGTGGTTGTTCCCCCTTGTACTGGGGTTTCTTTCTGGCATCATGTGTGGTCCAGAGAAGAAAGGGAAACCTGGAGCAGTGCAGGCACAGAGGGTGTTCAGCTGCCTGGGATGTACCTTAGCTGGCACTGGTTTGGGACTCTGCTGTGTCCTTCCACTAAAGGGCACTTTCCATCTTTTGTTTCTTTTATAGCAATGAAAGTAAAAAGTACTGTATTGATTTATGAAAGAAGATCAGAAAAATGTAAACTAATAATAAAAAGACTGAGCTACTGAGTAAAGTTTCACCCTGCCAGCCTCTTTCCATGCAAAAAAGGTTCTGCAGTGTGGCAAGTTGTACGGTAAAATGGCACTGAGAAACAGCAGTGAAAACAACTAATAAAAACTGACATAAATATCCAGTTTTAAGAATGATTTCAAATAAAGCAGAAAGCAATACATACTTTTCAAGGTGGTGACTGAGAAGGGGATGGAAGTGTCACTTCAGGCTGTATATTTCCCACAATTTTATGTTACATAAATCAAATTTAAGTGGTCTCTTATTGCAGACTACAGAAAAATATTTCAGATTGTAATTTTGCTGCATGCACTTGTTCTGAATGTTTTTATTACTTTTTAGATAATATTGAATCTCCAGGGATAGGCCTGAATCTGAAGTAATTGCAGATTTTCTATTACTCTGCTATTTAAAAACTTGTTAACCGTTTGGAGCTCAAATCAGAAAAGCTGGTCCAGGGTAAAATGGAACTGTGACTGCAAGGGCAGCAGCAGGCGTGTGTGGCTTTCCCTTTCTCTTGTTTTACTGCAGCTAAAACGCAGAAGCCCAGACTTTGTGCTCCAGTTGAGCTTCTGTAAATTCAGAGTAACCCATTAGGAGAGCTCCTCCAGCTATGTTTGGGAGCCCAGCAAAAGTTGGGGGAGCATATTTGTCTTTTTTTTTTTTTTTTTGTCTTCTGACTTGGACTGTGATCAGTGAGGATTTCTTGAGAGGATATAAATTTGAGCCATGACCTCCAAGCAGCCAGAAACCATCAGTTATGTTTTAAATAATAGTGACTGGTCTCCATTTGGCCTTGGATGACTTGTGGAGAGACTGATGAGGGGTTAGTCTAAATCATGAGCCCATGTTTGAATTGATTTGACAAAGGACTTGGTGTTTTCACAACTTGCACGGGCCTGAAGACTTCTAAGCAACTACTTACAAATTCACCTCTCTCCAAAATAACTTTGTACCTTTGTACGTAGCGCGTCTGCCTTTAGGGAGAGAGTCAAATTTAGTCTTTAGGAGGCTGCCAGCAAGCCAGTAAATCTTTGCTGTGAAGGACAGGTGACTGGTAGCAGTCCTTCATTTGGATTTGGGCACTTCTGTGTCTTCCACGGAAAAAAAATATTAAAAAATTCAGTGTAAAGCAGCTCCATTACATAACAAAGGTTATATGGAGACACAGATACTCTGAAAGGCCCCTCTGTTCTTTTTTAGTCCCAGGGACAATCAGCTTATTCTCATTTTAACAGCTTACTATCAGTTCCGACCCATTTAAAATTCACCTGCCAAATGAATCGTATGACAGGAGCTGGCTGACCCGGGAACAAAGTGAAATGTTCACATCTTCTAATGAACTGCCACAGACCAAGAGCTGAGAAGAAAAAAGGAAAGGAATGAAGCCAGCTCTGAGAAACACAGCTTTTTTTTCACAGGGCAGAAGATAGGCACTTTCTTGTTAAAATACTGTAAGTGGGATTGCTCTGCTCTCTGTGCAGCTTCAACATCCTTGACTCGTTTATTCTGTCACGAGAAAGGAAGCTTGCAAGTTGGTGCATGCTTGTGCATCGGCCTCTTCCCTCCGTTGTTCTGCCAACCCATTCCTCCCTCCCATCTTTCTTCCAGGAAGGAGCGAAGGCAGAGGAAGGAGGATGAGTCGGTCTGTGTGTTACCTGCTGCTGCTGGGCATGTGACTGACACGAGGGAAATGCCAGCTGGCCAGCAGTTGTGGTTTCAAGGAGGCAGACTGTGTTCAGCTGCTTGGAGAAACTTCTGCCTTCTAAATTTTGTGGCTGCATTTGCTCCACATTTGATGTTAGTTGGGTTTTGGTTTTCTTGTTTTGTTTGGGGTTTTTTTGTTTGGTTGGTTGGTTTGGGTTTTTTTCAGAGGGAGAAGGGTATTCTTCTTAGGAATCATGAATAATTAATTTAATGAGAAATTGCCACATGCATGTCTAAGGATACCTTTTAGGTGATTACCTGACCTGGAATTCAGCTGCTATTGACCTGGCAATGGGTTTAACCTCATATTCATTGTTTTGCTTATTTTTTGCCCATAACTGCCAGAGAAATGTGTGAGAAAAGTATCAAAGTCAGTATGCAGTTATTTCCTCTATGTGTAGATAGACCCTTCCCTCTGTGTTCCTTTACCAGTTCCCTGTCAGTCTGTGACATCCCTTTGACTCAAAGCAGAGTATTTTCTGATTACTGTGTGCCACAACCACATCCTTTGGCATCTTTAGGCTGGCCTGCAGCATAACATGGTAGGCTGTAAAAAAATATTATTCTGAATGTTCATATTCTATAAAACATGAGAATTTTTTTAATGCACAGACACGAAGAGAGGTCTCTCTTCTGGGATTTAATCAATCGCTCCCAATGGGGCAAGGAAAGCTTTACAGCAGGAGTTGTATCCTGTGTTGGCTTCTGCGGAATGATCGACATCTCACGTGATTGTAGCTGCTCGGAGAGTCCTGTGAGGCAAATTTTTGTACCCTAATAGAAGCTCCTGCCTGGTCATACAGATTATCCAACAGTGATTTAACCTGGCAGTAGGATAAGAATTTTTACTTAAAAGCTGCACTTTATTAATCTGGTAGAAAGGTCTTCACCTCGGCAAAGTGAAAGGTGGAACAAAGTGGTCAGACTTGAATCTGCTTGCTTTTGGCTCTGCACTTGGTAATTTAATCAGCAAACTCTCCTGTAGCCAAGCACCTCATAAAGTATGGTCATAAGAGGAAAAATAAAGGTGTGTGAACACTTGAGCAGCTCAGTGAGCTGTGGGCAGCAGGAATTCTGAGCTGGCTTTTATTTGTGCAGGAGTGTCCAGACTTCCTGTGAGGAATATTTCAGGAGTCTTGCTGGAGGAACATGGACCCTAATAATTTTATTTATTCATATATCTAACATAACAAGTAACAGCTTATCTTTTCTATCTTTCTCATTCTTGTTGTCCCATTGATAGCTTTTAAGGGATCCAGTTTAGCGTGCTCCCACTAAAATGCAGGGCTTTGGGTTCTGGGGTTTGTTTCATTTGGTTGTTTGGGGTTTTTTAATTTTTTTTCTGTTTGTTTGGGGTTTTTTTGTGTTTTGTTGTTGGTTTTTTGTTTTTTTTTTTTTAAGTCTGCATGAAAATGGGACATCAGGAAGAGGAAGGAATTTGGCTTCAGGTGAAGTTACCTCCTGGTGGAAGCCTAAAATTGAGGGTACCACCAGTGTCCTGAAAATTTGGCTCTAATAAAAAACCCGTTATATTTACTGGAGCTATTTACTACCTTAATTTTTCAGGCCAGTAATGTAACTGCTGCTGTGCTTGCTTGATCAGCAATTTTGCAAAACATTTGTGCACCCAGAGCGTTTCTTTTGAGATTGCTTTGCACATCTGTGCCGAAGGCAAAAGAAAGTAAATTTCTTTTTTCCTTTTGCAGTTGTCAAAAATAAAACAATTGAAACGCAGAGCTCCAGGGTTGCTTATAAGTGGCTATCTCCTCGTACCCAAAGCTGCCTGACTTTCTTGCACATAAAGTTTTGCCCCAACGTCAGGACTTATTTGTAGCTGATATCCAGGACAAGAAGAAGTCAAAGGAGAAGTGATGTTTCCTAGGGAATGAGAAGCCCTTTCCTGGCACTCATGAATTACAAGGCTGAACTTTTTTATGTGTCTCCTCCTCCTTTTGCTCTGTTTTGTTGCTGCCTCCAGTAACATTTTTCCTGACTATAGTACCATTGACTCCTGTGATAGTTTAATGGTTTCTCCTGTTTACACAGTTGTCATTTAAATGGTTTTGATTTAAATTTGCATGCAGAGTTGGTAAGCGCTCAGAGTTTACCGTGGTACCCCAAAGGTAATTTGTATTCTGGTCGCTGGAGTTGTCTTGGTAACACTTAGGTGACTGGAAATCATTTCCAGAGGGGAAGTTTAAATCTGATACTGCTCACCGGTCCCAGTTCTGGTGGTGACAGGGTGGATGTCTTTTGATAGTTAAAAAACCTTTTACCTTGTTGCCATAGTCTTCGATAGAGTCTTACCTGTGCTGCTTTTTAGAGGAGAGTTTGGAGGAACATCTGAAAATTATTCCACTGCCTGTTCCTTAATTTCTGACCTGCAGAGTTTGGGGATGCTGCTCCTCTTCTCGGAGGCAGAATTCTCACCCCAGCCAAGGGCACAGTGCAGGCAGGTTGGGTATTTGAAATTACAGACTGAAATCTGCAGAGCTGCTTCTGTATCATGCAATAAAAGCTTTCTCTACTTTTTGCTTGCTTTCTCATTCTGAATGAGCCACAGGAGAATAAGGCCAAAATCCACTTAGTGTTGCTGGAAGAAAGCGATTAGACTTTGATAGTAGCTTATTTTCAAGCAGTTTTCTCCTTTTTTATCCCATTAAGGATGGTTTCCGTAGGTTTTACATAGGTAAGTCACTGGCCTTGTGGAAAAAAAGAGCAACTAACAAAAAAAACACAAACCAAACCAATGTGAGAAACATACGGGGATGGGGGGAATCTAATAATCATTGGGAGGGTTGTGTGTGTGGATGTCTTGGGCACATAGTACTTGCAATTTTCAGCAATGTTCGTGTGGGAGTTTTTAAGCATTAAAAAGTTCATGGTTCCCTAGAACTTTGTTCCCTTTTATTCTCATAAAAAAGCTCTGGAAATCAGTTCAAAGACACAGTAGACTTTGTTATGCTTGTCAGTCATACCTTTTAATGTATGCTTTAAGATGCTTTTTTTTTTCCCCTTACAAAGTCAAGGGAATCACACTGATGAGCGTGACTGCTTAATAATGGAGTTAAAAAAGAAAAACTCCTTCTGAAAGTGGAGAGGATCTGTCTGCAGCTGATGCTGCCTTACGAGTGACATGGGGATTGCTTATTAAGTAAGTTAAACTGCACATCCTCTGGGTTTGCTTTGGGATCACCTCAGTATTGGTATTTTGCCACAAAGCACCAAGGGACAGCAAAGGACCGAAGGCAGGATGCTCCATCCTCCCAGCCTGCTTGCGTCTGGCTGGAAGGGGCTCAGTTTGTTCAGTCAGGGGAGAACTCTATTTACAGACATCTCGCTGCACAAAGCGGGAGGTTTATTTGTGTTTGGAGGCAGCAGGCAAATCAGTTTCTCTTTGTCCTGGCCTTGCAACGTCTCCATCTGCGGCGAGAGACTCGCGGTCCCTCTGTCACCTCCTGCTCGCTTCCACGGCAGCTGATGGCGCTGCGCTGAGCCCGGGGGAAGGGGACGGCCGAGAGAGGAGAGCAGAAGTGGGGCCTGTCTCCGGGACTGACTGTATGTAATTGCATAAATTCCATCAAGTGCATCCCATGGTTTCGAGCCCCTGGAAGCTGTAAATAATGCGTTTTAATTAATGGGTTGCCAGGAGCTTTAAAGGGGATCGGATTGGACCGAGGGCTGCGGCGGCAGGCAGCTGTAGTGGCTGGAGCGTGCGCACGGTTTGACGAGCTGCTGATTGTTCATTTTATTTTAATTAAATGGCTTGCAGAGCTGAAAGCTCCCGCCACCCTCACCTGGGTACTGTTGAACTCCGTGAGGTGCGGAGCTGGGGAATCGGGCAGAACTGGTTGACAGTAACAGCAGAGGAGACTGTCTGAAGGCAGCGCAGGGCTGTTCAAAGCCGTATTAATCACAGCGCTTCCTGTATTGTGTTTCTTTGTTCAGCCCTTCTGGTCTGGGTTTGACATTTTCTGTATCCAGTGCAATTAGTGATGAACAGAAGCCTTTCGTTCCTACCCAGCGTTAGCTGAGCTCTAGGGCTGGCGGGTGAGGAGCATCAGAGAAGGAATCTATATATTCCCCTAGCAGCAGGAATCTATAGATGTGTGCCGTAGCTGCGCTGTACGAGTGAATCGTGTAGCGTTCCGTGACTCATTCAGGCCACCAAAGGTGTGTCCTTGGTGCCTTTCATTGTCAGTATCGCCCAGCACGGCCAGGGGAGAGCTTGTATCGCTCCCTGCCTCGGTTTCCCCCTGTGTACCGTAAGGTTAATGGGTGCTACCCTGTGGCATGGACGTGTGGCGGAGAAGGTGTCTGAAGGATGGGAGCCCTGCCAGCAGAGATGGGAACACACAGGTACCTCATTTGGATAAACAGAAAGGTAATGTTGATCCCTGGTGTGGTCTGGTTCATCAACAGTCTGCCTACTGCTTCCCCGTGACCTCAGTTCACAGCAACACAAGAGGAAGGGGAATTGTGCCCACTAAAAATGTTGACATGGTTCCACCATCTGCTTCTACTGTATTAACTTTCCTGACTAATTACATGTGTGATGCTGTGCCACATGGTAGCTTTGTTCTTTACATCAAAAGACAAAGCCTTTTTGTGTTTCCTGTGGACCTTTGAACCACACTTGCCATTGAAGGCCCTGTCAGTGTGACACAGGAGCTGTTGATGTCTTCTTGCCTTGATGATTAGAGAGCTCAGAATAAGTAAGCTTGGTCATACTTGTTAACAGGTTAAAGGGTATTGTTGCACGCATCATAATTTCCATGTTGTGCCTATTCATTGCCCATCCCCGGGGTACTAGTATTTAATATCGCAACGCACAAAGCAGTTGACAACACACGATGGTGGGTGAAGAGGTTTCTGCTTGAGTGGAGGAGCTGCGTGACCGATGCCTTACTCTTAACCTGCCCACTTAATGCAATGCCAGAGCCCGTCCGCTCGTACTTCCCGGCAGAATATTAATAGACGTTTGCTTGGCGCTGTTCCGCCCTAACAGACTTGGATCAGAGGATGAACCTGCTGTTCAGTCTGAAACGATGCTGGCTTTGGAGACTGTTTTGAAAATGCTTTTGTGCGTGATCCCTTACAATTCCCAGAGCTCTGATTCAGTGGTCTTAAAAAGCGAGATTCCTGGCAAATTAGTCATTGGATTCAATTCATGTCTTCTTTAGAGAGCAGCTAACAGAGCTGTAGAAAATGTATCTTCACAGGTACATACGCACGGACATCTGTGGCACTGCTCTGCCTAAAGAGCATTAACAATCAGCATCTAATTTTTCCTCTTTTAATCATCTTGGAAGTTCTTGATTTGTTTCTACACAGTTAATTCAACGCAAGTTCCTATGCCATACATATTGGGATGATATAAAAATGCTTTTCAGCAGTGGTTATTATGGCACAAGGGGTTTCTGTGTGTGTTTTTTTTCTTCTGGGGCATACCTATTATTAGTTTCCTTTTTCCATTTCTGTTTTTGGTGTCTAAAGCAGTTAAAGAATTCAGGACAATGGATGCATGGCCAGAAAGGAGAACTTTATAATAACGCTAGAAATAAATTTTTACTCTAAAAAGTGTCATAATGTTGCTAAAAGCAAAGCAAATACAAAAAGAGGATAAAGCTGAAAACACTGAATTAAGTCTTTAGAAAAATCCCTGCTCCTTTTATTGCTATTGACTCTTCATTCTTCCAAGACTGTGCAGTGGGTATTTTAATTGTATTATTTTAGCCTTCCAGAAAAGTAATCCACGGCTTGTAGGGGTTTTTAATTGTATAGAGCATTTCTTGCATTTTTCACTCTGAAACTTATTGATTAAAGTAGGAACAGGAGAAAGAGCAAACGTTGATCCAATATTAAGCAACTGGGCCATGCATAGAAGTGGCATAAAATGCAGTGTTGCTTCTAATAAAAAAAAATAAATAAATGCAGCAGAACCAAGCAAGGTAACAGCTTCATGTCCCCTGCTGTTGGCTGCCAAACAGAATGCTCAGGTGTGCTGCTACACACGTTATTCCCTGAGAGCACAGACCTCCCTTGCCTTTCCCTACTGGCTGCCCACATGGATTTGTGCACAGAACTGGCAGTACCTTCTCCATCATCCCAGATCTGTTACGCTTCTCTTGTCTCCTCTCCCTGTTTCCTACCAACAGAAGGCATCCTCTTGCCACTGAGAGGACTGAGTCTTCCAGTGTGTGATTTCATGGAATTGTAGAATGTTTTGAGTTGGAAGGGACCTTTAAAGGTCATCTAGTTCCAACCCTCTGCAGTGAGCAGGGACAACTAGAGCAGGTTGCTCAGAGCCCTGTCCAGCCTGACCTGGAAAGGTTCCAGGGATGGGGCTTCTACCATCTCTCTGGGCAACCTGGGACAGTTCCTCACCACCCTCACTGTAAAAAACGTTGCCTTGTATTGAGTCTAAATCTACCCTTTTTTAGTTTAAAACTACCATCCCTTGTCCTGTTACAACAGGCCCTTCTGAAACGATTGTCCCCATCTTTCTTATAAGCCCCCTTTAAGTACAGAAAGGTTGTAACAAGGTCTCGCAGGAGCCTTCTTTTCTCCAGGTTGAACAACCCCAACTCTCTTAGCCTCTCTTCACAGGAGATGTGCTTCAGCCATCTGGTCGTTTTGGTTTCTTTCTGTGGCCTCCTAGGCACTGATCCTGATGCTTGCCTTTGCTTTTTCCCTTTTGTTCTTTTCTTGGCTTTATTAGGGATTGTGAGTTTTGCACTGAGTTCTGCTGAGTTTTCCAGCGTGTCATTAGATTTGGGTAATTTATACTTCAGGTCAGCAATACCTGGGCTGTTAGCAGCTGACACGTATTTTGGGATGTGTAATGCTTCTTCAATGGAATATCATATGTGTGTGTTTTACCGTGCTTACAAACACAGAGCTTGCAGGTGTAAATATCAGGTTACTGGTTTTCCACACAGTTGTGGTACCAGTGTGCAGCCTGGACCCATGCCAGTGTCTGCAAAACAGGGCTTAGATGGTATATGTTTCTCTTCTTACTGTTTTAAAGCTGACTTTCAGAGGAATTGATTTTGCATGCAATTCTGGGGACTCCCAGTGTGTAATCACACAGCTCTGCTTTCAGTGGCAAAGGTGACTGGTGAAATTGCGATTGCTGCTCTCCCGGACCACAGCAGCCAAGTGACCTGTGCTGCACAACACACAGGCAGCTGTGCAAGGGCAGAATCCAGCAGAGAAGGGGCAAACGTGCAGCCGGGGGTTGAGGATTGCCAGAAAGGCCTTAGGCTGATTTTAATCCCAAAGATGGTGTAGATCAAGCAGCTGCTGTGAGAGCATGACAAGGTGTTCCCCCTAAGCGGGTCTGCGCAGAGTTTGGGACTCCTGCATTTACTTCTTGCTGGAAAACTTGAGTTTCAGCATCCCTGGCCTGAAGCTGTGCCGAAGGTGCCATGTTTTCTGCAGTGTACAGCATGTGCACTGGGTTCAGGAATGAGAAATGCTGCGTTTTGGCTGTGAAAGGCAACTTCTGTCTCCCCTACAAACTCCAGTATTGGAATGTTTTGATGCTACAGCATAAGCCAGGCAAGAACGGGTAGCCCTTCAGGCTTGACTTTTCAGCTGTGTTGGTTTGGGAAAACTAGGAGCAGTGAAAATGAAACTTGTAGAGGGGTGTATGGTTTACTGTTGCAGAATAGGAATAAGAGGTGTGAACTGGAAATTGAATCTCAGAGGGTCTGGTATCTTATGAAGAGTAACTGTAAACTTGTTCCTGCCCCATAAAGCCTCTAGAACTAAGGAAATAGTTAAGTGAGGTTAAATGAAGTGACTGAGGGCGGCTTGTGGGGGTGGTGGGAATATGCTGGGTTTTATTAGAAGGAGGAAGAAAGAATAAATCCTAGACCTTTCTGTTAGATTCAGATACCTGTTTGGCTTGAGGGTCAGGGATTTGACCTTTCAGAGAGAGGTATTTTGGAAGTTAGAAGTCCCGTTTAGCTCACCCAGTCCCTGCTTCGAGCCGGTACAAGATTCCTTTCTGTCAGTATGTATTTCCTCCCTCCATTCTAACCATACGTATCCCTAATGATTGCTTGTTTTGTTTTGTTTTTAAATTTCCTGTCATTACTCATATTCTAAAGAAGTTTCCCTGGGTTCTCTACTTCTAATTTGCTGCAGAGGCAAGCCCTGAATCATTGCTTGCAATTCAGGATAAGAGATGTGAGTAACAGAAAGGAAAAGGACGTTTTTCAGAGTGAGGGACCATGTCAGTTTGGTGTAGTTTAGTTTAAAATTCAATATGTTAAGGTATTTTTCTGTCATGGCCGAATAAAGTAAAAACATTCTTCCCCCCCAACTCCCTTGCTTTTCTTCCTGGGAGAAGAGAAGCAGGAATGACTTCCTTTGCCCAAGCCTTCCTTTGGAAAGCTGCCCAAGCCAGGGCTCATCCCCTGGGGGAGCTGAGCCCTGTGGTCCCACGGGCACCAACTTACACCCTGGAGTTTGGCACATTTGTCCAGCTGCAGATGTGAGAAAGGAAAAGCAGGTACCAAAGGCGAATCCCACAGGAGTCAAAAGAAAGCCTGTCTCTCTGGTGTCACTCTTGCATCTGCACAGGGAGGAGATGAAAGACTCTGTGTACACTTCAGTAGCCTTCTCCTCTCGTTCCAGGTATCTGTTTGCCCCCCGAGGAGCAGGGGCACAGGGATGCTGTGACTACTTTTGTTTGGTTACGTTGATTTTGAAGAGGAATGTGAGCAGAGCTGCCTGGGCTGCTTACGGCAAAGGAAGTGGATCTCAGGGGAACAATTAATTTTGCTGGGCTATTTTCTGAGCCAGGTGAAACCATAAAATGAACCTGTGTCCTCCCCATTGTCTAAAAGGGATGTATTTATCTTTTTTTTTTTACATTTTAATGCACCACTGACAACTTACGGTGTGAGCCTCAATGAATTTTTAATAGAAAATTGATAGAAGGAAAGTGTATAACATGGGAGATTAATAGAAAAGGTTATTGGATTTGAAAAAGAAAAAGGAAGGAAAAGACAGAGAGCTGATATTTTAATTAACTGCTCCCTGCCTGTGTTGTGATCCCAGAGACATGACAATTGAGTGCCAGAAGGTGAATCTGGTTGGAAATAAAGTGATTCCACTCTTGTATTAAGAGGTGAGAAATGAGACAGTGCTTCAGTATTCTCGCAGTTTGAATAATCTGAGTTCCTCTTTGCAGAGTTTATTGGAATGAAGGCAGTCTGCAGAGCCATGTCCTAGTGTGCTGGAGAGCAATAGTAGTAAAAAAAAGAACAAATAAAATCCAGTGTGTAAAATATAAGTAATAAATAGCAGAAACAGTAAAAAAAAAAAAAATTGTAATCATAGAAAGGCTTGAACTCTGTCTCCCTTAGTCCTGCTCCTTTACAATATTTAGATTCCTGCTTCTTTAAGATATGAGGTGGTTTAGACGCGAACAAAGGACTAAATGGTGCTGTGCCCTGGTGCTGTGCCCTGGTGCTGTGTTTGGGCGGGCGTGTGGGTGAGGATGAGCCTGTTGGGTTAGGCCAGCACAGAGCGGCCGGGCCACCTTCCCTCTGCAGCGCGGGGCTGCGCTCGGGCAGCGCGTTCCCACCCCCCAGCTGACACCCCAGGACTGTCAGTAATGCCCCCCTTTGAGAGTCCTGGCACTCTATGAATTGTGCTGGGAAGAGCGGTGTCGGGGGAACGTGGCAATGGGTGCCACCGTCTGCTGTCGGCAGGCTGGCTCTGGGGAGGGCAGCGCCTGCTCCGCGCTCTCGCTGCCCGACCCCGCCTGGCACTCGGGTCCCCGTGTCCCGGGCAGAACGGCGATGGGAGTGGTAGACTGCTGGGGAAAGGGGAGGTTTGTTTTGAGGTGGAAAAGGAGTTGTGTTGCTGTTTGGATCTCCAGAGAACAAGTCAAAGGATAGTTTTCCCGTGGAAAGACATTAGGACACTATAAAGCTCTATACATTTTTAAAATGAGGTTTCTTGTGTCTCCAGTTTACACCAGTCTCTGCTCTCTGGATGAAGATGGGATTGGTTCCTTTATAGACGCCATAACCTTCCCCTAAGAGCAGATACTGATGTTTTACCCAGTCAGCTTCAGAGCAAGCAGGGAAAGGCTCTGACTTCAGTGTCACAGGCATATCCCATCAGTAGCTAGTCGGAGTTTCTGACCATTAAATACATCAGATTAATTAAATCAAACTTGCATTAAATAAACCAGAAGTGATGCATGATGGCCAGTTTCCCACGTTTTGGTTTTCTAATGAGATATCTTCAGCAGAAAGTCTTTTCCCTCTGATAAGAGATGTGCAATGTCTTGGGGAGATCGGATTGGATTCCTGGTATGACTGGTCTCTTGTAAAATTCCCAGTCTGTATGGTGCAGATGCTTTTTTTTCCTATATTAATTCATAATATCCATTTCTGAATGACAGAAAATTGTCTTGTCTTTTTTTTTTTCCCCAGAATCTGTCTGATTTAGCAACAAAAGGGGAGAAAATGTACGTTGCCTTCTTTATAAAGGGCATCCCGAGAGATCATACAGCTGCATAGTGATGATTTGCAGTGTTTTTCTGCTGGATTTTTTCAAGGGGAAGGGAAGCTGCATGTTTTGTTTACTAGAAAATGAATGATTTTGGCCATGTAGACATCTCCACTACCTCACACAGTAATGCTTCTTGTTTCCTCTATGGGCGTGTGACCAACATTTAATGTGGCTCCCTCCCTGACAGCAGCCCATGGAAGAAAAAAAAAAAGGGGAGGGGAAATAAAAGATCAAGCCTTGGAGGCTTATTTGTTGTGTTTAATGCTTTGAAAACGCTTGCTGGAAGAAACAGCGATGCAGTAATGATGCATGCACAGGAATTATATCAGGGATCAGTTATCAAGCTCAAACCTCATCGTGAGGAGCAGGAGGTAGGACTTGGTGATGACCTGAGGTCCTTTACTACCCGAGTTTTCCTGTGATCCTGTTGGGTTGAGAGCAGCTTTGCAGACGGAAGAAACAAATCTTGTCCCCGCCACACTGTCTGTGTAAATTGATCACTAACAAAGGTAGATACCATCTAGCCATAGAGGTTTGCACTTCAAGGGTGGTAACACTGAGCTGGAGCTATCACTCATGACTCTCACGACGTGGCTGTTGCCCCGTTCCTAGCAGAAAAGCCACTGAAATCAGCACTGTAAAAGCAGCAAGTGACTGGTGATCCCATGGCCTGAAGGGGCCAGATATCTCTACATTACTTTACGCTGCAGTGGAAAGGTGCTGAGTAGTGTTCCAGGGCTCTGGTTGTGCTGCACCACTGGCACAGAGGAATAGATCAATTAATTTCTTGATTAATTTCTTAATTTCATGTCTGGCATCTTTTTCAAGCCCTAGATTAAGGGCTTTGCAAGCAAAGCAAAGAGTGCGGAGTAGCTGACATTTAATGAAATGATTTTTACTGTTTGGAGGAGTGCTTTATGATCATCTATTACGGTGACAGATGTACTAAAAAGCCATGAATAGATTGCCTATAGAAAAACATGATTAGTTCTAGTACTCCAAAGGTGAGACTTGTTTGGCCTGCCTGTCTGCAAATCATGCAGCATGCTTGCAGTTCCATGTAGGCAGCAGCTTTTTGTAGTAAAACCTTTAGAAAATTAGTTTGAAAAATAAAATCCTTGGGTTTTTAATGTCTGGAAAAGGACATAAGAGTGAATACAACTAATAGTGGCAAGAAACACCCATCTTTTTATGTGTTTGACTCTGTCATGAAGAAGCAGTGTTGAATGGGAAATGAATCCTTCTAATACAGGGTAATCAGTATCATCCCTTAGTGGGCTTAGATGCAGTGGAGATCTTCTGCAGTGCTTATATTCATGCCAAGTACCTATTTTTTTTTTTTTTCTTTTCCTTGCAGCAAAGAAAACTTGTGCTGAGTCAGATTTCACTTGTGACAACGGCCACTGCATCCCAGCCAGGTGGAAATGTGATGGGGAAGAAGAATGTCCTGATGGGTCAGATGAATCAGAAGCAGCATGCAGTGAGTAGCACAGAAAAATGGTATTTTGCAGACATGTTGTCTTATCAAAGTGTAGACAAACTGGAGGTGTTATTCCTGGCACTTGCAGGATGATCTGTCAACTTTTGCTTCTGTTAAAACATAAAGACACAAAAGATTCAGGTCAGATGGCTTCCAAAGTTCCAAACGTGCTGGGTTTTCAGTCTGTGATACAGGCACAAGCTACTGTGCATTTCTGTCTGTGGCAGAATTTAAAACCTCTCCAGCTCTGTTACAGTTCAGCTGGTTGTAGGGCTCCAGCAACAACACACAAAGGTTGAAAATCACTTGGGATCAGGCCTTTTGGAAACTCAGGTCTGCAGCGTTTTGCGTGGCAGCATATTGGGGTGTCTCATCACTGCAGACAGTGCTTCTGTCATTACAGAGGAACTTTGCAGTGTTAGAGCATTGCTCTCTTGTTTTTATTACACTTTTGCCTTTGAGAGCAAATGAAGAAAAAGGTAGCAGATGAAAGAAAGCAATGTAAAATAACTAAAGCTGAGAGTAAGTATGACAGATGTTAACTGCAGGTAACACCTTTTAAACCCCCATTGATTCAGTAAGTGAAAGGACATGTTTGATTTTCATGTAATGCATTTTATCTTGTTCCTTGGACTCTCTGAGGGAGGTCCATTTGTGCTCCGTTGTTCTGTGGAGGGTTATCTGATGTTGAGTTGAAGGGAATCCTAGGGATATTTTAACGAAAATGCTAACTAACATATAGACTTCTATTTGTGTTCTTACTTATGCCTGCAGATTTGTTCTTGGACAGACCAAGAAACTAGTACAGGCTGTTCTAATGAATTCCCAGTCATGTACTTCACAAATACATTCCTGTGCGTCAGAAGCACTGTTGGAGGAAGTATTTTATTGGATTTCACCAGACTGGGGCGCATAGAGGACTTGAAAATTAACCATACTTCTATTTTTAAGCCTAGTACCAGTCCTACTTTTTCCCTAATTAAGCTGAATGTGCCCCTCTTGCATAAAATGAATGGAACATTTTTGCAGCCAGATACAGACTACAGGAAAAATCACTTCAGTAACTGCATTAACATATTTATGTATTGTATGTGTTGGTCTTTCACCCTGCATCATCCTTAGTCAAAATCTATCTTATTAATGCTGCTTCCACTACTTGATTGCCTGGAGGGGGGCTGAATAACAAATCAGTTCTATTCCTTGCAGCCTCGGTCCCTTAATCCCTTGTAAGAGGCCATAGCCTGGCCCATGCAGCACTAAGGTCCCTGACTATTTCTATTAATCATGCTCCTTTCCTTTTCTAGCCATTTTACCTTCCATTTTCCCCCCCACTTACAGTCATCCTTTGGGGAAATCAGCCTTAAAACTGGAGTATTATAAAAGAGATTTGACCTGAGCTTCTGATTGTACAGGACTGCCATCCTGAGAGGAAACTTATTTGTTCAGTTTTATGTGGTTGTGGGGATTTCTGGTTTTCTTCTGTTTTCCCCTCCGCTTGAAACCTTCCAAGAGACTGAAGTTTGCATTGCTGTGCTGGTTCTTCTGTTCAGAAAAATAAATAGCCTTTGAAACATTCCCCCAGTGTTAATGGTAATGGGCCAGTGTCACATCAACGCAGGATGCTGTAGTATGCGTCTAACAGATGAATCAGGAATTCCTGATGAAAGTAGGGTCCTGTGTGGACCAATTCTTAATTTGTTTTTTAAATACAAGGGCTTTAAAACCAGCTCAAAGACTATGGCATGTAACTGTGACATATTTTATTTGTTTATAGCTGTCTCAAGCAGGTTTGCCATGCTGTGCCTCAGCATCAGGTGTTTAAGTTTTGTTATGAGGTTTAGCCAAAATAGGTCAATTTTTGTGTGATGGATGTGTGAACCTGACTTGACATGCACAGGATACTCAGTACAAGCCTACATCTCACTTGTCTAGCTCATGAAAGAACCCAACATTTCTGTCTGTGTCCCTTACAAAGTTGCCTTTGAATCTTAATGTCTGCAACTAGGATTTTGATACTTTGCTTGTTTTATAAGATTATTCAGATCTGAAGTTCACCTTTAATCAGATGATGATCAAGTAGTTTTAATCTTATGACTGTTGATAGCCACAGGCTTTAATTTGCACTGTAAGGACACTCATTCCAGATGTTTTGTATCCTAGTCAAAGGGTGTCTGATCTCAGAGGCTGGTCTCATCTGCTCTGTGAGGAAGCAGAATAACCACCGTGCTGGTTGTGCCGTTAATTCACGTCTGTTTGCAGGTCTTCCTACCACCACTGGTCAAGGCAGCAGTGAGTTATAAACTTGGTGGACCATTAAACAAGAAACTGAGGTGGTAGGCTTTGCTTTTAATTTGTACCCTTAATGTAAAAGGCCTAGCCCTTTGTGGGTGTAGATGCTTTTTAAAGTGCAAGGAAGAGGCTCTAATGACAGACAGAAAATGTAGTGAAAAGCATAAAGTTGGGCATTGCTGTGTGGTCCTTCTCTCCAGTCTCAATTTCTTTCTCCCTGATGGAGATAGGGCTGCTCATTCTCCCCATGGCTGACCCCTAGCACTGTCTCACGTCCCTGTTCAGAAATGCAGCACGGCCCCATGGAAGAGCCTGCACTGCAGAGTGCTGGGAAGTGATTTCTCACCTCTGGCAAGATCAAACTGGTTTATAAAATCAATTGCTCTCAGACAGGCCAGGTAATTACCAGCACCTCTGCCAGGATCTGAGGTTATTCCTCAATTAATATAGCACTGGAACATTGTCCGTAGCCTAGTCAAGCTGGGGAGGTTAAGAGCATTGGTATTGCTGACTGTTGCATTTTAGGAGTATGTCCAGCTTCAAATGTGATGAAAACAAGTCAGCTCCCCTCAGCATCTCATCACCTTTTAAATAACTATTTTATGAAGGCTTTGATGGTGGGGTTTTTTTTTTCTTTCTAAATATATTTTGTTCTCTCATTTGTAGCTCGGGATGTTGTGTCCCCATCTGTAGTGCTTGGTTAAATGTAATGGTTTGTGGTCTCCCCTCCCATAGCCCCACTGCAAAACCAAAATACTACTTTTGCTTTTTCTGTTTCCCAGATCACTCAAGTTGCTCAGCCTTGTCCCTAATCCCACATCCCCCTCTCTGGGGACATCACCCATCCCCAGGTGTTCAGGCCAGCATGACCTGTCTCCTGTCGGCCGGATAACCTGTCAGACATCATCACAGCCTGCCTGGCTTCTGTTGGACCTGTGATGTCTGGGGCCTGACAGCAGATTTTTTGAGCTGTGTTTTCTTCAAGCCACTGAATGTGGCTGAGAGCGGCAGCTGGAACAGTATCTCTTGAGTCCCAGGGAATTCTGAGGGACCTGTAGACCTGATGAGGTCTATGGGACTCCTCCCTCTTGTACTATACGAAGGTTGATTTCCAACATGGGCTGATTTTGGAGAAGATGACTATCCAGGCTTTTGATTTGAAATGAATCCTTACGAGTAAGAAACTACTTTGTTAATTTTTCTTCAAGCCAGATCCTTAACCTAAACATGCTTTCGCATCCATAGGTTTGTCCGAGTGAATTATTCATGTAACATGTGAGTGTCGCCACTAAACCTCAATGTTCTGCCATCTGTCAGCTTTAGTGCTGTTATCTGGCTGCTGAATTTATTTTGTCTCAGTTAATTTATATTAAGGTTTCCAAGAAAGGTGTCTCCCTTTTCTGTGTACTGCTCTATTTAGGGGTGTCTTGTGGGCTGGATCTGTTCTCTCTGAAGTTATCATCAGGAATACAGTCAGTTTGGGAGGGGAGGTGTGTTTTATTGTATTTGTTTCTGTGTGGAAGCAGAACAAGCCCCTAAATCAAGAGAAGCAAACCCATGTGAACTCAGCAATGAGTGCTGTCACAAGGGGCAGAGGGGACTGAACCCACAGTTTGTGGAGTTCTGGTGATTGACTCTGGGGGAGGGGGGAGAGGAAGAAGAAATTTAACTTTGAAGAGAAGAAAGTAATTTTAAGAAATATACTTAATGAAGCAAAATGGGATGGTGAGTGAGAGGGAACAAAGAAAGAGCATTTAGCTGTGCTGCAGCGATGTTCCTGGTGGGGAAGGGGAAGAGCTGGCACTTGAGCATGCCAGCTTCCAGCCTCGTCTTCCTTGACAGAGTCTTTTTAGATTCAGCATTTGCCCAAACTAGGCTTCTGTTCAGGAAAGGTTGGCTGCTGGTACATACAGCAAATAAACCACTTTGGCCTTGTAGGATACATGCCAAGAAAATAGTTGGGGGAGAAGCAGGCTTGTCCTCCTGTTTGACATCAGCCATCGCTGCCTCTCCCCGCCTGCCGTGAGTGCAAAGCTGCCATTGCTGGAAGGTGCTCTGAAGTGATAATGGATTTCATCTTCATAGTGCCAGCTCGTTAGTATGTAAGGAGCTCCTACAAATTGGTGAAAAGGAGAGCAAATATCTGCAAGTAGTGGGAGCAGAATTAGTACCTCTGTCAGCCCAACACCCGCACCTCCTACATACCTCACCAGCAGCTGTTTTGAGATACAGAAAATATTCTTGACCTCAGAGTAGGCTCAAAGGCTGAAGATCTTGTAATTGTCTGCTGCAAGGTTGTACAGCAGCGCCTCTGCTAACTGCAGGAGATCTTTGGTAGCCTACACATACTCTCCCACTGGAGAGCCCACCATGACCAGAGCCATGGACTTTTTTTTTTCCATTGATCTCATTAAAAGCAACTCAGTGTGGCTTGGTTATTGCCCTGGAGCTGTTCTGCAGCCACTGCTGATATACACAGGTTTTGATTATGCATATGAAAAGATTCCTCACTATTCTCCTAAACAGTTTCTTAAAGCTGAGAGAGGGGGAAGGGAAGTCATTTTTCTCACTAAGCTGACAGAGACCTCTAGCAAAATGAGTATTATTCACCTAATGCTGGTTCAGTGCAGGTACTGAATCATTCTGCTTTTTTACAAGAAGGGAATTTTAAATTTCCCTGTGAAGTATTTTGATGATATAACCAGTGTCTTAAACAAAAAATCTCCAGGGAAAAATAAAAACAATTGCTAACAAACAGTAACAGCACTGATGGGAACACAAATTAAAGGGACAGAGCAAGTGAAAATCTAAGCTGGCAAACTCTTGCCTTAGGACACTGTATATATAATGAGATGGAGTAATGCAGGCAGTATAAACTCACTACTTATTTCTTTGTCACGTATGTGACATTCTCCTAGTTAGGAGCAGAAATTATTATACAGAAAGGTATAGTGGGGTGTTACAAAGAAGAAAAAGACAAGGGGAAACCTGAATTTGTATTGCATTTAATAGGGGAATGATTTCATAGATCAGGTTTAATAAGCAGCAGCCCTGGAAATAGATTTTTAAATAGAAATGGAATACAAAATAAACCCTGAATGTTGGTTTGAAATACGCTACCAGATCATGCAGTACTTTTCTGTTCTGAAGTACATGTCACAAGTTGTTCAGGAAGATGTATCCAAACTTGACAGTTATATTTTTAATGGGTCTTTTCCATGATCCTGGGTACTCTGTGTGCTGCTGCTGTGTATGCTGACCTCTCGCAGAGGTGATCAGTTCTGTCTTCATTTTCTATTAAGTTGCCCAAATGGAAAATTCTGTCATTGTTGTTAGTGTTGGCAGTATCGCTCACCCCCAAATGTCCAGCCCTCCTGCCCCTCCATTCACCCCAAAAGATACCATGTCTCTGGTAGGACCTCCTGCACCCCTCTGTTGGGTGATATTACTGCGCTTTTGTGCGAAGTGATGAACTGTTCCCTGCCCTGGGAGAATTCATCCTGGGGAAAGGGTGGGCTGTCACATTCAGGGCATCACGTACACTGGGCCATTTGAACTTCAAGTGGCAAAAGAAAAAAAAACTAGGCCAGATCAGCCAGGCACAGCCAGATACCGGGTTTAGGACCTGGGGCAGTGATGAGAGAGGATTGATTTATTGATTTTATTTTCCCCCCAACATTAAGAGCAGATCTGTTTGTATATATGTGATAAGATGGTGGGGGGGATATAAATGCAGTGGAACATGTTAATTAAAAACCATTCTGTTGGATTAATTTGTTATAGATTAGTCAGGGAACTGGGTAAGGTGATGTTAATGTCAGATGTACAGGTGTGTATTTCAACTCCCCACTACACCAACTGGCTGCTGTCAGCACAAATCACAGCAGCTTTAGGACTCTTGCCTATGTCCCCTTGCAATTGTTCTGCTCTCCAGGGAAGGGGTGCAGTCACCATCCCTGGAGGTGTTCAAAAAATGGGTTGATGTGGTGCTTCAGGACATGGTCTAATGGTCACGGAGGTGTTGGGTAGAAGGTTGGACTCGGTGATCTTCAGGTCTTTTCCAACCTTAACGATTTTATGGTTTGATTCCATGATTCTGTGACTGTCCCTGGGCTATTGGGAGTGCTGCTGGATTACAGCTGCCGAGGACCACACCTGTAAAACAAATATCACAGGAGGTACAGGGTGTGGAAACACTTCTAGAGCTACAGGATCCTTCCAGTGAGGAGGCACGAAAGAGACAGTTTAATTTTCCAGATGCCCAGACTGGTTTGTAGGGCTAATTATTGAAAGCTTTGATTTGGTAAGGTGATAGAACTTATTGAGACAGAATAACATGAAAACAGCCCATGATCATCTCTCCATGGAAGTAATGAAATAATTTTCTTTGTATTTTTCTGCATCCCCCCCAGACTTTTCCTTTGTTGCAGGACATGTCTGCCACCTCCCATCCTGTCACTGTGCAGCTTCTTTTTGATGATTACATGGCTTTGGTGGGTCTCAGCATTTTATTTACCCTAAATTCATTTACATCTCTAGGTTTGTAATGATAGTGCTTCAATTCTACTAGTGCTATCTGTTTTAAATAATACCTGTTCAAAAAATGTGGTTTTCCTTTAAGGGAAGGTGTTTAGAGCTTGTATCTCAGAAGTGACCTTTTCAAAGGGCCAAGTCCTATAGGAAAACCAATAGAAAATACCTATTGGGTCTTTTGGGATGTTTTTATTGTTCTTAAGCAACGTTACCTTGCAAGAAAGTCACTTTTTCATATAGCATTGCAAGCTTTGATATTTGCAGTGTTCCTGTACCTCAAATCGACTTTGAGCTTTAGCTGGTTGACTGCTACAAAGATTTAAGCTCTGGCATTTAAATATTTTTCCTATTGGTCTGACGCCTTCATGTAGTTCATAAACTGGAATGGTCATAAAAGGGATTGCTGCTGCTTTTTTATGGCTATAATTAATCTTTTACTTGTTTCAATAGGAGAAAATAGCAGCAAAATGAAAATTGAGTATGTGAAGCTCTTGTATACGTAATTATTTAACAGGCCATAAATACTGAACTAGTAAAAACTTAAGAGGTTTTCAGAAATCTCAAGCAGCTTTTCATTGCCTAGTGCTTTCATTTTTATTCCTGTTCTCTTGCTGCTTGCTTTCTGAAATTCAGATTGCCTGATTTATGTATTTATATTTTTGCTTGTTTCTTGGGGGTGTGGATGGAGTGGGCATCACGGTTGGTTTACTTTTTATGGCTGATATGGAACGGAAATAATTTCTGGGAATGAAAAGCAAAAGGTAATTTGAAAATTGAAATGTTTTCCAAATGAATGAAGCAGCACTGGACTGCGAGAGCACAGAAAGCAAACCTCTTCTCCATTCTTAAATGGGTGAATTGCAGTGTGAGGAAAATAAGTAAATACCAAATGACATTATTTTAACGTTTTTCATGTTTAAGTATCTTCCATGGTTTAGTATCGCAAGGAATTGTGTGCTGAAGCTGTGATTCCTACTTCCACCATCTTTTCCTCGATGGGTATTTTTCCTCTTTCTGTTTCTACGGTTGTAGGATCATGTTTTCATTCAGGACAAACTCCCACTGAAATCATTTGCAGCTTCAATAAGAGTCTCATGATACTCCATCCTGCTTCCTTGAGGATTAAGATCATGATTAAGACTGGTTTAATATGCAGTCTCTGCATGCTTTGGTAGATAATTTATGTAATTTAAATCTCATACTGGAGATTTTGAATTCTCTGAAATGCCTTCAGTCAGCCTGTGCTCTGGGGTGAGGCATGGTCACTGACAGCACTGTGCACGTGTGCGGGTGGTGTGGATCTTCACCCCGGGCACTCGTGGGATGCACTCAGCTTCCAGAGATGCTGGGAGCCTTCATGGCTTTGCTTTAGTGGTAGCTTCTAGGTGCTTTTCTAGGGATGCTGTATTCAGTGGCTGAATTTGAGGTGACAGATCTCAGCTAACCCGCTCTGTCTTGTATTTTAACATATTAAAAACATGTGAAGAATCCTTTCCATTAAAATACAGAGGACTTAGCAGCTTTATTAAACTGCATGTGCTTACATGTTCCCATATGAAAGGACTCATGCCAGTTATTGCACCATTCTTCTGTCTGGCATTACTAGGGTAGTCATCTTACCATGTCATTTGAGTTCTCTACGTGTAGCATTGTACGAGACTCAAGTTATTGTATGAAGACTGAATGGTTTTGGCATAGAGGTTGCAAGCAGCAGTCATTTTAGCACAAACAGAACTGTGCTTCTCCCTAGTGGGTTGTTTTATTTTGTACGGGGAGAAGAATGTCTAGAATGTTTGATAATCATCAATTTAATTTCTAGCCATTACATGTGCATTTATATAGACAAAATCATATGTGTATTTAGAAATGCATGCGTGCACACACACACACAGACACACACAAACATGCAGTTCAAGCATTTCAGCAGGCACGTCAGCCCTGTGTGGAATGTGAAGGAGAAATAGTGATTAACGTACTGAATTGAGCTGGAATTTGTGTTTCTGCTTCAATTCCTGCTTCTAGACGTGCTGTAAGTGTCCAAGTTGTAGCTAAGTTGTGCAAACCAGCAGGGATATCTGTAATGAAGTAAAGGTGTAGGTGGTAGGGGAAAGCCTTTTCTTCTCAGCCACAGGTCTACATGCTGTTCTTGCGCAACAGCTTCAACACAGTCAATTAAAATTGTCATCTAAGCTGCCTGTCCCATCCTCTGGAAATAAACCAGGTGGGGCTTTCTTTGTATGTACATAAAAGATGAAATGTTCACTCCAAGGTAATGCAGAGCCTTTTCAGGCTTACTTTCTTTGCACTCGTAAGAGCATGGATGTGTTAGAAATTATTAGGTCTACACTAATCTACTGAATCCTTTTTTTTTCCCCTAAGTTCTTCACATTTTGTCAGTCCCTTTGAGCAGAAATTCATTTGTTGATACCTTTAACAGCTCGGAAGAGTTGTCACCGTAGCATGAAGAATCAGCATCTTCCTTTGGTACGAGCCCGGCTCTGGATGCAGCAGTTGCCCCTGGCTGTGCCCGTGTTCCCAGCCATGGTGCAGGATGGCTTCCTCCCAGCTGCACTGGCTGCTGGGGTGGCACGGTATGGAGTGTGATGCTGTACTTGATTTTCCCTTTATGATATGAATTTTTAAAAAGTCCTGGATGCTGTTTGGTGTGTCCAGTTGTTTGACAGAACAGAGAGGAGGTACCATAGTGGCAGGTGAAATACCAGTGTTCCAACACACTTAGGCCTGCTGTATGTTTGAATTAAAAGAAGGTTCAGGAAAAAAAAAGTGGTTTGCAATGAATCTGGCAGTTTCCTGGAGACTTGTATAATTTTTAATTCTATGATTTTTATCATTCATCTTGTCAGGTTTCATTATGTTTGCTCATCTGGAGACCTTTTGTGCCTTTATTCTCCCTATTGATAAGATGCATTTTTGCAACCATAATCTCTTTTACAAACGAGTATGGTCTCAATGCTGCTCGACTCCTTTATCCTTTGTATGATTTTGTACCCCTGGCGTTCTGTGGGGCTTTTTCCTCCCTGTTTTGATTAGGATTGGAGTAATCTCTGTGAACAAGAGAAAGAAAATGAGCCTGGGAAGAGGGGAAAATGAAAGAGCAGCTGCTGATACTGGGGCTCAGAGAGCCCCACGGGTGTGTGCTGGACTCTTGGCCGCAGTTGAGAGAGTTCTGAAGAGGCTGTGTTTTCATCACTGTTTGTAACCAGCAGGCTCTCGGAGGAGCCCAGCGTGCAGCCCGTGAGCGTTCCTCCTTCCCAGCCCCTGCCATACAGAATTTCTGCTTGATTAGCCAAAGGAAGAAAGGGATGGAGTCAGCAGCACACGTGCACTTGTACAGGGCCACCCCTAGTCTCGTATGGATCTGAGCCTCTGCAGAAGTGGTGCTGCCTCCACCAGAGCTGATCCCCTGTGAAATATTGGTGTGTACGTGGCTGTCCTGAGCTGGCATCCGCTGCAGAGCACAGTTCTGCTGACAGAGAACCTGTGTTTGGGGAGAAGGTGGTGACGAGTCAATTAGCAGCTTGACATGGTGGGTAACTCCCAATTATGGACTCTCCCCTATGACTCTTACCTCTCTGACCATGTGGTTAATAATATTCCAGCTTTTCCAAGTCAGAACTGAGAAGTTTTTCTGCTTCTCACATACCTGTAAATGCAGCTACTGATGTTTCGCTTGTGAATATTTGTTTGCTGGCATGATTGGAAACGGCATGTTAGTCAAACAAGTTGCTTCAGCTGAAAATGACTGGGAGGAAATAAGATAAAAAGCTATTGGTAAAATTGTGTAATCTTCTAGATTTATCACAGTATACCAGGCTTTCATATAGTTTATGTAAAATGAAAGAAACCACTCTGTAGTAATAGATTTAAATTATCTGCGAGGAAAAAATAAAGTAGGCTTTGGAAGAGGCAAGTCAAATTTCTCAACCAGTCAGATACAATGTTTTGTTTTCTACAAAGGAAAAACATGTCTAAGTTTCTAGTAGGGCTTTTGATTATTTTAATCAAGGGCTTCTTCCCAGCTTGCACAATATGTTCATTTATAAGAAACAGCAATGCTGTGGAAGATCACAATAGAACAATCTATGATTTTGCTCATAATTAAAGTTCTATTCTGTTCCCATAATTACCTAGCTGCTTATCTGATGTGAAACTCGGAGGAACAGTTCCTGATCCATTATATTCAAGCCAGACAGCAAACTAAACCCCTTTTAAGGGATTAAAGAAACATTGTCAACCTTAAAATCACTTTTTAAAATCCTTATTGCAGTTGACTGCGAGTCCCTTCTAAATTGTACATCTCTCCAATAACCACCAAGGACTTTACAAACTGTGATTAAACTTGGTGGTAATTTCAGCACCAAGAGGTGCATGAGGTGCTTCAGAAAAGCAGATCAAACACGGGTCCTCCAATAGCATTCACCATTTCCTTTATAATTAAGTAATTTGGTTTGCAATGGAGAATTACTGGAGCCAGTGGGGTTCTGCCCAGGCCTGTGCAGCTGCCTTCTAGCACAGAGCTTGCTGCAGTTACTCACGTGGGGGCTTGCAGAGTGGATTTTTATATCCAAACGGGCTCAAGTAAAGCAAGAAGACTAATGAAACAGGGGGGTCTCGTACAGAAGCCAAGCATGGCTTGAATGTTACCCTTATATATCCATAGATACATAATTCTGTTAACAAAATTATTATAGGTTTGGCAAAAGTAGCCTGTGAGAGTGGATTTGAGGAAGAGCATGAGCAAAAAGTACCAGAGAATGCTCTGTGCAAAGGGTAGGGTGAGCAGCAGTTAAGGTGGGAGGGTAAAAGGAAGATGTGAGAGAAACAGGAGTCTGGTGCCAGTGGAGCTCAGCTGCTTCTGCTTTCCCCACAGAGGCCGCGGTAGCAAGTTAAGATATCGGTACGTGTTTCTCTGGAGATTTGCATGCCCTTGCTCAGGGGAGTTGTTGAGATGTGGGTCTGGCAGTCAAGAAACCTGGGTTTGTTCTGGTTCTGCTGCTGCCTCATAATACCCTAGGTCCATAGGTGAGGGAGGTTGTTGAAAGTGTCACCATCTCCAAAAGCAAGGGGTGTAGTTTTGTCAGAGCTGCTCACAGTGGTGCTGCTGGATCTTACGGTGGTTGGAGTACATCTGGTGATGATGCTTCTCCTTGATAGAGACCAGTTAATAATAGGGCTACAAATTGCGGTAGCATTTTACCATGAGGTTAAAAGCTCTTAACTGTGGTACTCTTCTTGGTCTAGTATCTTGCCAAGTGTTCTATTAACTGAGTAAGAGTTGAGAACGTGGGGACCTTTTAAGTTGAATGTTGTTCTTTCACAATCCTTCACTTCCCCCCCACCCCTTTAATAAAATATTTTCTTAAGTTTCCATTTTCTAAGAAGTGTAGGCAAGGGGTAAAGCCCAGACATTCAGAAGTGCACAAGGAGATATCTACAAGCTGTGGGCTGAGACTTTTGAAGATTACCAATTTTTAAATGCATCTTTTTTGGATGCCTCAGTGCAGGCAGTTTCTTTGAAGCTGAATGCCCTAAATTAATGGCTTCTAAGAAGCAATTTCCTTTGCAGACTTGACTTCTGTAGTGCTAGTGGGATGGGGGACATCTGGCCATGTCCGTGCTTTAATATCATGTGTACATGCATCAGTAATTTAGTGAGGGCAGTGAGGTGCACAGGCGCTGACAAAAACGGAGCTGAAGCAACCTCTTCAAAACCATCCGTGTGAAAGTTTAAAAAAAAAAAAAAAAAGAAAAAAGTGGGAGTTTTGAATCTGTGTAGCCTTCAGGCACAGACCATCCCTTCCATATGTGCTTTCAGATTTTTGCATCTTGCTGTTCTAACGCGTGCTGTAGCTGGACTTCATTGTCCTCAGATTTAAAGGTTTCTCTTGCAACTTCCAGCTGCTTTTGGACCGGGAGTGTGGATTTTTGGGTTGTCTAGAAGTCAGTCCATCATTGCAGAGTAACAGTATGAGCTCAGTACCCATCACCCTCCATTGTTTGGTGTTTTGAACTATCCCTCGTTAATTTTTATGAGCCAGTAATCTTGGTTGTAAAGGTTAAAGGAGAAATCTAGAAGCAGTATTTTTTTTGTTAGTACTATTGAGAAAAAGCAGAATTTTGATTGTTCTTTTCCCTTCCTTTCATTGACAGACTGTACTGGTGTTAATATTGCACCTTCTCTTATCTGAAACGAAGAGTCATCCTTTTAAACAATCATTGCAGTAAAAAACAGAAAAAATAACTTAAACTGTTGGTGGCCTCAGATTGCTGGTGGCCTGAATTCTGAGCACAGTTTGAGTCCTAATGTGCAGGATTTTCTGTTTATCTAATAGTGGCTGTTGCACCGTGCGTACACCAACTGCTGTATGCACGTGTGTCTAAGTTCTGTGTTACAGTTACTTTCCAGACTAGTGAGCAAGGAGTTTCCATGTGTGACTGTTTATTAGATGGGAGCCCTTGGTATTTTCATGTATAAAATATTTATTATTGTTTTTAAAGATTGGCTTCAGGAGACAGTCTGTGATGTGACTGCACTTAGTAATATAAATCAAAGTTATTTTCTTTTTGCATGTATTTAAGAAGCTGTAAGGAGTTAGTCATGGTGATTGTGAAACACCAGGGAGACAACCAGTAGGAAAACATTTCAAAGGGAAATAGCTTGAAGCTATAAAATGATGTTTAGCAAAGGCCAATTTAAACTAAATAAAGTAATCCCTGTTACAAGTAATAAAGAGAGGAGAGCTCTTTAAAATTATGCAAAATAATTTAAAAAATAATAATAATCTGCGACTGAGGTTCCTGAGAAAAATGCGTTCCATGATTATGCAAAATCAGGACCTTCACAATCGTGGGGCCAATTCTTACCTTTTCATAGCCTAACAACAATTCAGCATATTCCTCTCCTTCGTGCGGATATTTTCATTCATCTCCTACAGTCCTAGCTTGGAAGAAGTGTATTTTTCCAAAGACTGTAAAGCAGCTGCCACTGGAAGCTGTTGTGAAACATACGTCCCAGAAGGAGTGAATACATCCCTATCTGCTTGTCAAATATTATGAGAACTAGGGCTGATGTTTCTGGCTTTCAAGACACGTTTTCTCTCCTAGTGAGCCAAAAGAAAAAATTTGGTAATTCCAACCTGCACATGTGCTGACTGACTTCCTGTCTGCTGTAATTATTCAACCACTCTCCCAAACCCCAGGCATCTCTAGAGATCAATACTGACTGGATGGAGAGAATGGAGATGTTTGAGAAGAAGAGGAGGAGGAGGAAGAGTAGCATGCAGTCCTTGAGTGTGATGGTTCACTGCAGAGCTACGGCAGCTGAGGATGGTCCATGGCAATACACGGATGCACTACTCTGCCTTTTAAAAAACATTTGCTATGTCTGGAGCTCCAGCACATGGTATAGTGTGTAGGTGGTGTCAGCTAAAGCCATATTATGAACTGGACCTGGATAGCAGAGAGAATGGACAGAGCAAGTCAGGCTGTCCTGTTGATTGAAAGTCAACAAGAGCAGGTTGCAATCTTCTTGAATATGCTCACAGGATTTGCATTTGATTTTCTGTATACCCTGGTTTGTTGCGACGAGGCGCAGTTTCAAAACAGGGTTGGAATCTGGGTGCCAAGGCAACCTGTAGGCAGATTTTAGTCTTCTGCACGGCCTCACAGTGTTACCTTTATTGAAGAGTCTGCTGTAATCAAGGGATACATTACAGCATTGTTTTATGCACGCTTCTCTAGGCACAATCAATCAGGATGCTGGGATTGTTTTTAAGAAACCAATAATGGATTCTGCTGATTCCACATAGCTACTCTTGTTTATTTTGGTTTGTGGTTTCTTGATTTTATTTTTTTGTTTGTTTGTTTTTAACCCAACAGAATGAAGAATTCTTTAGTTACTTGAGCAGTTTTCATACCTAGAGTTGCTTTTAAGGGGGAACGTAAGAGGTTATTTTCTGTTTTGAGAGTTATACCAGTTCAGCTCAGCCTTTGTTTAACTCCAGCCAGCGATCACCAGAAATGTGTGTTGTTCCAGGACTAGCCTGTAACTGTGACACAGATCAAAATCCCTGCCAGGCTACCCTTTCCCTTTTCTAAAAGCAGATTAGCAGACTAGCATCTGTTTTCTTCAGGGAAGATGGCACAGATGCCCGTGCTGCAGAGGAGCTGACTCACAGCAGTGTAGCTGACCTTTCTGCGGGGCATGGGAGGGTGAGCATGTGCTTGTCACTCACCCCATGGCCCTGATGGTAGCAGACAGGGGTGGTGGCTTCCTGCTACTCTTGTCTGTAGTGTGAAGCAGGGCTGGGCAGGTGCCTTTATTCTTAGAGCAAACCTCTTGCAGTTTGCTAGACGTTTTCCTGTTGAGCTCCATATGTCTTCTCTCCTGCAATTGGCAGGTGGGAAAACCTACGTAAAGACAACTCTGTCTTGTTGTCAGAGAAGGTTTTGGAAAGGTTATGCACTGCGAGTGCAGCTAGTTATTTAAAGTTCTGACATCAGACTCCCTGAAGTCTTAGGTGGCTGCATAGGAAATTATAGATGACCTGCATAGGAAATGAGGTGTACTTTCAACTTGAAAGTCATGAAATTTACTTTAGACCAAATGCGATCTTACCTACTATAGAGGCAAAACAACTTTGTCTCAGAGATCTAGTGTACCTGTTTTAGTTATGCTGATTTGCAAAGAAATTCTCCCTCCTGAAAATGTCAAAAAGCCATGTACCCGTCCTTAAAAACCAGTGCATTATATTATATTTGCATGAGCTTTTCCTCTGCTTGCTATGTGGGTTGTATTCTTGCAAATACAGGTAACTTGATCACGGGGTTAGCAAATAGTTTCAGAAACACCAACTAGTGAAGTAGGGTTTTTTTTGTGGGTTTTTTTTTTTTTTTAATTTATTTATGTTGTTGTTGTGGTTGATTATTTATTTGGGGTTTTCTCTCTTTTTGTTTTCTTCCCCTGTTCCCCATTCATTTATGTCCTGGGCTTGGTTGACTTTTTGGTGTGTAAGAGGATAATTCCAGTTAAAAGGTTTCCCCAGTCATCCTGTATAGGTTGAGCTTATGATGCAGCCTTTTGTTCTGTCAGAGTATTCTGCTCAGTCGCATATTTTCACTGAATTTACAGGAACTCTCCTTGAGAACTTTTACTTTTCTGTTATTTTCATTGGTTTGGCCACTGCATTTAGAATTTGAGGGCAGAGAAATAGATGATTTTGTTTTTAATTGCATATGGAAACTTTGTTTCCAATGGAAATCAACATAAGACCCTATAACATTGAGAGCTGAAACAATTATAGTCTAGGTACAAGGGATAGCTAGATAATAAAGACATTGAATAAGGAAAGCCAGAAGTATGCATGAAAAATTTATGTGCACATATATTAAGGATTGTAAGGAATTCTTCAGCTGTATGAAAAGCAAATCCATACAGTGTTGTACTGATCAATGAGAGTGAAACAGGAAGCTGCAGTGGCAGGAAATGAGCAAATACTATTTCTAATTTCTGTTCAGAAAGATACATTTTGAGTTTAAAACAGGAGTAATGGTGAACTCTCTCTGAAAGACTACCCTTTGCTAATACCTGTCTTAAAGATGTCATTTAAATGGAATGTTGATGTAGAAATGACAGCCTTTTGCTGTGCAAACATTCATTGGATTTTAATGGTCCTGTAGCTTTGCAATGTGGGAAGTTTCTCAGCTGGTGCAAACAAATGTTTATGAAGCTGCACGTTTAGATATGCGTATAGAAATAAATGTGGGGGGGGGAGGTATCTTTACATTCGGCCCAGCTGCTGCAAGCCACAGTAATCTCTGCTACTGGAATTACCCCATCTGGGAATTAGTTGGGCATGCAAATCACTGGGAAGGAATTTTCAGGACAAAAATAGCCAGTTAGGTTAAGGGAAAATAGTTTGTTTATGGGTAGGGGAGAATCACTTTCCTTCCTCCTCCTCCCAGCCATGGATCATCATTCATAGATCTCTGAAGACAGGCACAGGTATATCTTCTGTGATCCTTGGAGATCTGTCTCTCTTCAACAAATGAAAACTAGGAGGAACCTCTGAGAGAGGGTATGTCACATGGATGGAAAATCTAATTGGTGAGATTCTGCACAGTGGTTTATCACCTGGTAGGTGGATTGATGGCAGAGTTTTCATGGAGTTAATTATTCTTCACTGAGATGAAGTTATCTATACAATCTTACATATACTATCTATGTCTAATACATCTATATATACTTCTCATCTCTGATCTACACAGAATAAGCTGAGAGGTAGAGACTCTATGTTTTAGACGGAGGAAGGTGTTTTCTGCCCTTGGCAGGTTTTGCTGCCATGACCTGCTTGAAGCAGACTTGCTGTCTTTCAGGATTAAACCCGCTGGGAAGCTGACAGCCACAGTTGAAGCAGGCTCCTTTGTCTGAGCAAACTCTGGCTCATTTTCTTATGATCAAAAGTACTTAGTGAAAGGTGTAGCTTGGATTCTTTAAAGCATCTCATTATAGGTTATATTTAGAAGTGGGAAGAATATATTATTAATTACAAGGATGCTCTAAAGCAGAGAAGGTGTTTAATCGATGGCCTTGATGAACAGAAAAGTTACTCTACTGAAGGAAGGTTATGCAATTAACAGTATATTCATTAGGAGTTCATCACATATCAAACTGCACTTATCTTAAGGAAAGTATTGGAATATCTGACAATTTCCTTGTTACTGCTTGAGGTAAGAGTGAGAGACAGGAATTGCCACAGGAAAATTTGCATAATACAGTTTACATATCTGTTATCTGCCAATTTATATATATATAATTTTACAGTCTAATTACTCTCTTGTCATCTTGGTGGAAGTGGAGTTTGCTGGGAAGAACTGGAGGTGGTGGTTGGCCTCATGTATTTCTTTGCTTATGTGGTTGCTGAATGGGCACAATGTATAGCCACTCACTGATGATCATTACAGATTTTTTCACACCTTTTCTCCCTAGGACACCCCTTTGACCAGGGTAGCTGGCCAGACAGTTCATCCCAGTATTGGTCTGGATGTTTGCTCTGATCTGTTCAGTACTGTCAGCCCTTGTCTATATACTGGGCATCCAAGAGGCATTTCTCTTATTTAAGTGACTTTTGTGATTAATTTGAATACTTACAAAACAGGAGATTCTTTCCTATCTCCAAGTTCAGACTGACATATAATAACTAAGTTTTGGTGTGTGACAATAGTGTGGTGAACTGTTTTGGTTTTGTTGTTTTGTTTTTTAAACTGTGCTTAAAATCCTGGTTTTGAGTTGAGCATTGCTTTGCTTCAAAAGTATTGAAGAAGTTGAGAGCTTAAATGTGCCAGAAGGTGTACGAAATAAACCTTCTGGAATTTGTTTCTGGATTTGCTGTAATCAGAATGCAGCTCTCTGGTATGAGTATTATGGGGAGTTCTAGAAATTAATATAAGGGAAGAGAAATATCTAAATTGGTCCTGGTGCTGTGTTCCACTGCTCATATAAGAATTTGACAAGTGACCAAGGTGACTGTGACTAAGCAAGATTACTGCTAGTGAAACGAATGAATTATTCTTAGAAACTAATTTTTAACAGTTCAGGGCCACAAGTGCAACAGATTTGAAGAGAGTCTAGAAAACTATCATTTGTATCTGTAAACCAAAACCAGTCAACTTTTCAGTAAAAAGTAAATGTGTCTGTTGTCTAAAAGTATCTGTCCAGAAATTGTTCCAAGATGCTTTCAAACTGCTGAGTTACAGATCACACGGGGAGGTATGATTGATTTATTGTGTGCTGCAATCTGGAGCATTTTATCACTGAATCTTTAGTGAAGAAGGTTGATGTTGAGAAAGCTGCAGTGTATGTAGACCATAATCCTAGGAATAAAGAGAGAAGCATTACTGTGTTACTACAGATTGGGAGAATATTACTACCCTTGTTTCTGCAGAGAACTGCTCTCTGCAAAGTCAGGCCACGAGGGTTAGGCTTCGTGAGACAAGGCGTGAGCGTGGGCTCTGGTGTGCCCATGGGATGCCCAGGTAATGGGAGTTAGGCACAGAGCTGACGGGACCAGGCTGATACCTGAGGAGATGAGAGACTTGTAGTAAGTCACACGTGGTTGGAGGGAGGCGAAGGTGGCCGCTCGGCTCTGCACACCTCTGGGCCAGCGCAGGCTCCACCGGCTGTACCCAGCGGCCAGGGGCATCAGCTGGTCAGCTCTGCGGCTGCGTGAGAAAGTTTGAAAGCTGTTCAAAAATCTGTTCACACACAAAGCTTCAGAATCACTGCTCTAGGGCGGTGAACAAGTTTTCCTTTCAAAAGTTGCATTTCTCAGGGTTAATTAGCTGACTTCCATCCATGTCGAGCTTGTGCCACTTTAACCTTCTGACTCTCGTTTCTTCCTTGACACTCTTCTTTCTTCCCATAGCATGTCTGTGTTTGAACTTCACTGATTCCCAGCTACACTGCTTCCAGTCTGTGCTGGGTCAGCTGTTACCTTACCTTATTCTCCTAGGGCTTGCCTGAATCAGGATTGTCTTTAAAGCATCATGCATCACTAATCACAGGGGAACACGGTGGATCATGATAGATTTTAAACTCTGTCTGTAGCCAGACTGAGATTTTTCACAGTAGGCATCCCCAGATATAAGCAGAGGATCTGTATTAAGGAGCAGAGCTCTGCTCTCAACCATGCCAAAGACAGGAGTTCAGTTTGATTTCTGGGCTAAAGGAAAGGCAAATTCCCCCCCCCCCCCCCCCCCCCCTTTTTTTTTTCCTGATCTCACCCTTTACTGTTAATGCAAAACGGAGGGGAGACAGAACTGCATTACAGTTGGCAGTGTGACTGGGTGATTACTGATGTAGACAGTGGTGGGATGGGAAGTTTGACAGGATGATGTTGTAGATCACTCACTTTCAAACTAGCTCTGAAAATAATAGTTCAAAGATGTTATGTTCAGGATAGAAAAAAGGGGAGTATTTTGACTGACCTTTTTAAAGCCATGTAATTGTTGGATTTTTTTTTTCCTAATCTTTGCTTTTGAGCATGAAAAATGCCTCTCACAAAAGGGAATATTTAATAGGTTTGCTATTAGGAAACTATCTCTGAAGAAAATTGAGAGTCCTGGGTTTTGTTAAAAGGCCTATGTTCCTGCTAACTGACAAAGTCAACTGTCAGTTTACTCAACTGTTTGAGACCAGCAGTGCACATTGCTGCTTTAGGTATACCAAGAAGAGGTGGTTCTTCAGCTGTTCTTGTTTCTTACTTTCGATGTCCAAGTTTTTCCCTGTGTTTATTACTAATACCTTCTCTCCTTTTCTCTGTGCCAAGCTAAGGGCATGGCCAGCCAATCCCTGAGATCAGAGATGCTCATCAGTGAAAAGCAAATAAAATTTTAAGTAATGTAAAATGATCTGAAGAACTCTAATATGGGAATTCAGATTTTCAGTAGCCACAATAATGTCTTAGTCTCACAACTCCTCTTGAAGGCAAGTTCTGTCCTGGCTTAGAGATGGAGCACAGGAAGGGCAAGAAGGTTTGGCAGTTTCTCAAGGATTGACCCTGTTAGGTTAGCTACTTTTGTGCTAATTTAAATTAGTGTCTTGAACTCTTCCCGTCAGCAGATATAAGTTAAGGTTTTATCCCTCTTGAATTTAAAAGGGAGAGTCTGCCTTATGGCTGCTGCTGATAAAAGCACAAAATTAAATTGGTATAGCAATTCCCTGCTTAACAATTGCTGTTGCAGTAATATCCTTTTGTGACTTAATATAAGGAAGTAAATAACACAATTGGCAAGGATATATTTGATTGGTGTCCATATTTAATATTGGCCTTTAGGATATGGGCTGGGATGTATCAGTCTCTGGACCCATTTTGACAAATTGTCAACATCATCTGTGACTTGATTCCTGATTGAGCCAAAGTCAGCAGCAGATCTCTTGGGCCAGAATTTTTCTATGAATGCTTGAATGTTTCTTCATTTTTAAGTCCAGGGTAAATCATGGGTTTATTTCATCTATAGAGAAGACATTGGTAGAAGAAGAAAGTTGGTAGCAAGTAGGGGGAAAAGTTGGCAGATGGCTTCAGACTTCAGTTTGTCAAAATCCCCTTTTTGTTCCCCTAGACAATGGGGGCTGTGCTTCCCAGTGATTAAGCGAGGCACTAGCTGTATTAATTTCTTCTCTGGATTAATCTGAGCAAATGTTTCTAGTGACCATATGGCTGTGGTGTCAGGAAAGATGTAAAACCAGCATTCAGAGGTGGCACGTGGCTCATGATATCTTATGTGGATACACACAATATAAAAATGTTTTACTCAGATGGAGCTGGACTGCACCAAGCTTGTTTCTGTTGTACACCTTTTGTGCCTTGCCATGTGGAGTCTTGCCCTTCGTGCTCAGCTTTTCAACAGGATCAACACTTTCCAGCCGCATCACACCATAAGTAGGTGATGATTGTACTTGTTTTGTATGCTACTCCTGTCCAGAGTCTATATAAAATGGTAGTAAGGATTGGAATCCCAGGGTTATGTTATGTCTCATTCAAATTTATTAAAGGATTTGTGCATCTCGGACCAAATCAGTGCTTAGAAATATTTAAGTAACATCTAAGAACTACTGATCTTAAGAAGCTGGGCTGGATGAGTTAGGTGGAGTACAAAGGCCAAGACATTCTAGGAACTGAGCTTGCTGAGGAATTGCTGACTCTCTGTGAGGAGGTGTTAAGTGTCCCCTGGGAAGGAAACTTAGTACACTTTGCTTGGGCATAAAAGCTGCTGTAGGGCATGAGCCTTTACAATATTTTCTTTAATTCTCATGTCTGTAATGGCAGGTAATGAAATGTGGCTTGTTTCGGAGCAGAAAACCCTTATGTATCATGTAGATCTTTCTCAAAATCCTGTCGTGATCTCTTAGAACCTGGTCTGTCTGTGCTCAACCAGACTTGACAGTGGGGAAATGTCACTGTGTATTGTACAGACACTGCTAAAACACTGTCAGTTTACAAGTGCTATAGAACTAAAACAAAAACAAATGACACAACAACCAAAAAAATTAATAAGGCTCAAAAACCTATATCCTGAGTGTTGTTAAACATCTGATCTTTGTAAATTCTGAAACTTTATAAAGTGGGACCATGAGGATAGGTGGAAAACAATGAGAAACTTTCCATAGGAGCCAGGAAGCTATCTCAAGTTTGCTGTAATTTGAGGCCAAGGAGGGTCATGAAATCATTGTTTCGCCTCCCATTTACCATGGGCTATTTACATTGACTTGGACTTAGCCAAAATAAGGCAAGTTATGAATTGAAAGACTTTAGTTCTCGGCAGCAGGGCCTATAAGAGAACAGAAGTGCCTTCAAAACAGTATCTTGCAAAGCTATGAAATTAATTAGGTGAGGCATGCTCAGATGGTTGCAGCAAGTGAGCATTTGCTGTGTTTACAAAAAGATGAAATCAGCTGAAGTCCTGCCAGTCTGAGGGAAGGAAATGCTTTTCTTATCCAAGTTTGATGGTAGTTTTGATTTTTCAAGTAAGACATAGCAATCAGGAATTTAAGAAAAATTATGTGCTTGGAAGCCCGAGAGAACTATACTTTCTGTCCAGCATTCTATCTTGAGCTGTGCCAATATTCAGTATTCTGCAAATGGTTTTAAATCAGTTCTGTGCCAGAATAGCTCTAAACTTTGTTCAAGAAGCCCTCACTGACCCGTGTGGATGACTGAAATTGTGGGACATGAAGCATAGTTATTCGTTACTATAAAACGTGATGCCATTTGTCTTCTCAGCCTACTACAGAAGTACCTTGCCTCTTTACACTGTGCTAAATAGCTTACATTGCCTATTAACACTGTTGGCACTAACCCCAAGAGTCATTTTCTTCATGAAGGTTGGTTGCAGTGTCTGTGCTTGAAACATGCTTTTCCTATAAAATCCATCGCAGTTGCATTGTGGCAGTGAGCTTGTATTTCAGTAATTAGGATTAATTCTGTGGGTTTGAATACTTGATTATTTCACTCTGATTGCAGAGGTGATAATCACCAATGTGATAATTTGCACAAAAGGAAGGTATCTATCTATTTTAGATATGCTGAACCCTTTGTATGCTAAGCTTATTTTCTTCCTTTGGTTTCTAGCTAAAGGAGTTGGAGACTCATCGAGGACTCCAAACCCATCCTGTTTTAGAGAAGCCTTTCTTTTAAGCACACAAGAATGGATTCAATAAGGGTTGTACCTATGCAGTATAATGGAGTTAAATCTGTGTCAATCCTTTTCTGTTCCCCTGGGAACTTCGGAGCATGTCACCATCAGACAAATCACACCACAGATTCTGGGTTTTCATAAGGTGTATCAACAGTAAATAATGGGTTTGGATTGGGTTTTTTATAGTAGTTATTTCTTGACCTTTATTGTTTCGTAGTAGCCTTTCCTAATCTGTCTTTTGAGTCACTTGTAGTAATTTATGTTCAAAGTTTAAATGTAGCAGCCATAATGTAATTTTTTTTTTCATGTGCAGAAAGAACAGATTTTCACTCTGTCTCTGCCTTTGCATGTCCCCAAAAGTGCACATGTGTGTACTTAGATGCTCAAAAACGTAGAGTCAGGGAGCAGCAGGCCAAGATCCCAGGTCCTGGGAATCAGTGTTATCAGCATGCCCCAATTCTGACCTGACCAGACCATCCTGTGCTAGCAGATGGATGGGTCAGCCTCCTGCCTCCTCTGTCAACAAAGGCATCACTTGTGGTGGTGGTTTGGTCTCATTCCAAGTCTCCAAATGCTGTAATCTTAATTCGCTTAAGCCACTAATCATGACATTCATTTTGGCCTTGGCTGGTTTCAACTGGAAATGTAAAGTTGCCTTTATTTTCTCAGTGATCTCATAATACAGATACAGTGAGCAAACCAAGTACTGCTACTGGGTGCAGTTGTGCTGGCTTCAGTAGAAATTACAAGTTTGTGTAAAGCTTGCTATCCCAGCAGGCTGATGCTCTCAGCCTGGTGCTTTACATGACAGAAGGAGAAGTTCACTGTAGAATCCTAGCCTCTGTGGAAACAATTATTTGATTGGTGTGTCCCCTAATGTGTTCTCTCTTGGTGTATTGCTAATACAGCGATCCCAGCACAAGCAGCCAGCGATGCTGTGGGTTCAGGGGTGTTCCTGTGTAATCACAGAGTGTGTACTCTGTACACCAGTGCCAAAGGCATTCCTGAGACACATCCACCGTGGATGGAGCTGCCCCCGTGCAAACGCTTCGTAGTGTAAATGAGACTCTTATTTGATGTTGTTTGGTTTGGCCTTGGCTTGGCACAAGGAGGAGATAAGGGAGATTAACTAAATAGAACGAATGTGAACACTTCTTAGCAGCAAATCTTATGTGTCTTGAAGGACTAAGTGAAGTAAACGTAAGGCATAAGCAACCTGTCCTGAGGATTAGGGTGGACTAGCAGGTGGATAGGGTAGAAGCCAGTGTTCCCAGCACCCACTCTGAGGTGGGAGAAGAGGCAAGGGAAGGAAAAAAACGGTGCAGAGACTCCTTCAGCTGTGATAGTAATGTAAATCACAAGATGGATGTTGAAAAGTGTTTCTTATGCACCCTGACTACTTCAGTGGGAAAATGAGACGTAAGTCAGTGGTGATTGTATACTGGGATGTACATTCGTATATGTATTTTTAAATTACTATCTATGCAAATTTGTGACTGAGGTGGCTTTCTGAACCACAAATCTCCAGGAACTGGGAACTCCTGAGCTCTGAATGTCCCTGAACAATCTTTACCTGTCAGCTCCCTTCCTCTCTCTGAACAGTTGCTCATTTCATAATTGTGCTTGTTTTGGCTGGAGACTTAGAGGTATGAGTCCTGTACGTAGGGAGGTAGGAGTGTCTATTTTGTGCTTGGTACACCTCTGAGACAGGAGTGGCAGATATGACAAAAGAGGCTTTAAGGACTATCTGAGGAGGGTTAGGTCCCTGTTAAAAACCATTTCTTTAAAAAAAAAAAGCTGACATCTAATTTATGGCTGGAGAAGAGATGGAGGTGGGAATTTTAAGTTTCATGATAATGATAACAGTGGAAGTTTTGCAGGAACAATTTATTGGCATGTCAGAATTTCATTAAACCATTTTAGAATAGTATTTTCTCTGTTGCAGAATGAAGTTTTGGGTTGGTTTTTTTCTTCTGAAGAACCTGGGAAAACCCCAGGGGGCAGTCTGGAGAGGATGGGGAGTTGTTTCAGCAGAGATAGACTGTTCAGACCTGTAAGATGATGTATTTCTACAAAGGACGTTCTTTTCAGTCTTCTCATGAAAAGTCTTGTGGGTTTCCCACCAGTAGAAACTGCTTAATTAAATTTTGTGTATGCTCTTAGAGTACCTGTTTGGTGAGAACCTGACAAATGGTCTTCTGAAAGTAAATCAACTCTGTTTTCTTGGGTTTTCTTGAATATACATGATGTCCGGAGCCTGAAAAGCACAGCAGTGGCACAAGAGGAAGCAAACAGTGGGGCGCCAGTTAGGCTCTATGGTTCTCTGAAAGACTTTGTAGCCTCCTGTAAAGAAAAAGAAGAATGTGCCATTGGCGGTAGTGAGTAAATGGAACCTTCTTGTCTTCTTTGCTCTTGTCTCCTTATAAATAAACCATTGTTGTCCATCCTTGGCATTTGCAGTTCATTGTGATAAATTGGTCTTGATGTGTCTGACATTTCAACCAAGTTGTTTAATGGTGCTTTTCTGAAAAGGCAGATCTTGCTATAACTCGCATTGGTCCAGAATATATCCAGTGTAAGAGTGCTCACTGTCACGTACAGCACTAACCCTTTCCGTTCTGGATGGATGAAGTGGAAAGTAGAAAGTAAATATTTCAATCACGTACGCTCAAAGGGCCTGGGTTTGTCTAAGTAGTGTGCAGAAACAGGAGTCTGGATTGTGGTTGCTAAAAGTCTATTTCATAGTGTGGACAGCAACACCGAGTCCACTTGCACTGCTGCAGCATCTCCGGGGGAAGGAAAAAAAAAAACCCAACCAGATGAAATAAAATAGAACTGTTTTCATCAAAATTTTGCTTAGAGTTTTATGTAGAGTCTTTTATCTACCAGTGCTTACATGTTGTTGGCTTCCATGCAACAATTACTTGGGTGCAGAAACCATGGGACCGCAGAGATTTGATGAACTGTGGCCAACAGCAGCTTCTGTTGCTGCATCCCTGCAAGTTCAAACTTTGATTTACATCTTTTAAATGTCTGTGACTACTGTGTCAGCGACATGATTAACACAGAGGTTGCTTTCCAGAGGTAGGCGTTTTCTGTCCATACCTTTCCAAACCTTTCACCTTCAGAAAGCTATTAAGCATCTGCTCACATCAGCCAAGCAAAAGTAATGCCCATACTTAAGCTGTGATCAATAAATAACCTTTTTGCTGGTTAATGATCCCACTGTATTAAGATACCATTTTATAATTATATTTCACCTTCTGGAAAATCAAGTGTGTGGAAAGTGTTCTCGCCTCTCTTGACCCACTTGGTTCTCAGTGGAGATTAGCTATGAGGATGAAAAGGCTGGTCCTACTTGGCCTCAAAACAAATTTTTCTTTCCATCAGAGTAAGAACTAGAACAATCATTTGAGATGTGGACCAATAACCTAGTTAACAAATATCTCTGTGACTATTTTTTGGTCTCACAGTTTTTTCCAGTATACCAGTCCAATACAAACCTTGCTCTTGAAGGCACTGCACAAATGCCATCAGGAAACAAACTTTCCAAGTGCAATAGTATGGAAATCCATTTGGAGTAATAAATCTATCAAGGAAAGATATTTTTATATCATGTATTCTAAGCATCTGGTTGCTTATGGTAAAAACTCATCTTATGGCAAGAACCTCATCACAAGGCCAAATCTTGAAGTGAAAGGGAAGGAGAAGAAGGGCACGGTAGGGTGCGGGTGTCTCTCAAAGATAGACATGTGCTGGGTAGGAGGTCTGCCTCCTTGCCCCAGCAGCAAACTTGCATCTGCCTGCCCCTCCAAAGCTGCTCCTAAGCAGCCAGGGTTTTGTGTGAAGACATTTGTGAGGGGACAGCTGATTTTTGGTGGCCGTGGAGCTGCACGCCTCAGAGCTGAGAGGCTTTGGAGGCCTTGATGGAGGAATGCAAGCCCAGGCAGCTGCTGAAGACCCCAGATATGCCATCCCTTTGTATGGTACTCGTGGCAAAAAGCCCTGTTTTCACCGACACCGCTTGGTGGGTCCCTGAGGAAACAAGGCAGCCGGATGATGTGCCCGTCTCCTCAGGCCTCAGAGGGTGCTGGCTGCCTCCTCAGAGCTGCCTCGGTGAGGGGAGGCCTCCAGCGCCTGGCACCGCAGGCCCCTCCCGCCAGAGTGATCTCTGCCAAGAGGTTGGGAGGAAAAAGAACCAAAACAAACAAACAAAAAAAACACCTTAAAATCATAGGGACTTGTCTGCACATTTTTATTTTTCAGCACAATGTTCTCCAGGCTCACACCTATGCTCGTGACAGGGGGTAGGGCTGCAGCAGTGCTGTTCCTGAGGTGCGAGTCGTCTGCACTGAGGGCTGTGGGCAGTCCAGGCCAAACAGGACCATTTTACCTCCTTTTTTTTTTTTCTTGTTTGTGGGCACTGCTGGTTGCCAATCATCTACCCCAGAATTTGTTTTATATTCTGTATTTTTTAATTCCTTGGGCACATTGCTGGCTGGTGTGACCCAGCAGCCAGCTCTGGGGAAGGTGTCCGGAGCAGCTGGGCTGCAGCCAGGCGTGCCAGCTTCCTCCAGGGAGAGGGCAAGCACCTTGTTTTACACCATTTTGCATAGGTGGCAAGTGACCTGGTTTTCAGAGGTGCTGTCTGACTTCTGTGGAAGGATGTGAGTGCTCAGCACCACTGAGCACTGCAGTCACCCGTGTTAAACCTGCAGCTTAGAGGGACGAGAGGAAAATGCAGGACCTGGGTCCCAGCCTGTACCAGGGCACTCATCTGAGCTGGTCCTGGTGGGGTGGTATTGTGGAAGCTTTCCAGCATCGGGTGACTTTTATTACTTACCTGCTGGTAAAATAATCAGAAGGCCTAAGTCAGGACCCCTTTTTACCCCTACTCTATAGATCACGCAACATCCAATGGTATTTAAATATGCAGTGAGAAAATTTCAACAAAAATGCTGCTTTGCCTCAGGGCTCTAAAACTTAATGACATCTGTTATTAACTGTCTGTCTGGGGCAGGACCTATTTTTTCTTGATATATTGATTGCCCACAGCTTCTAGAAACTACTCTTATAGCACGTGAAGGTGCTGAGAGAGAAATCCTGGGATTAAATGGCACTGCTTTCTAAGTGGCTGATTGATGCATTGGGGCTGTAAAATGCCCCTCTACAGTCTTCTTGTGCAGGTGGAAAGGGAGAGGTATAATTTCCATCCTCTTCTGCTATGCAGTTGGGAAGCTGATTGACTTTGCATAAGTAGCTTTACCAGGGCAGGGTCATGTGAAAGTTTCAATTCAGAATTTAGGTTCCTCCCTTTTCAGTAGACCTGCAGCTATGTAGAGAGTTATCATCGTTAATACCAGCCGAAGAACTATTTGAAAACATGTAATTTTTTTAAGAGAGAAATTGTTCTGATAAGCAAGTCCTGCCAAACTGGATGATGATTCCAGAATACTAAACAATTGTTTTAACTGTGGAACATCATGTGTTCGAGCAGCCTTGTCACAATAAATGTAGTTCTGTTGCTCTTTACACTAGTATGAGAGAGGGGGGAAAAAAAAAAAAAAGGAATTTTGGCAATGCAAAATAGTTACAAGCTTCACAGCTTACTTGGTTCCAGATAAATTTGGCAGATATTTTTTTCATAGTTGTATTCTTCCACGCAATGGGGTTTTTGCTGCTTTAGGTCTTGCTGCATCTTTGTCTTAGGTCACAGTTGCCTTTAATTTAGGGAGTTACAGTTATGTTTGTTTAATGTGTGTCAGTTCATGCTTGTGCTTGTGACTTTTTCTCCAGGTATACTGACCATAATCTGACTAGATCATTAAATCTAGAAATTGCCTTGCAATCCCAAACACATAACTTAATCCTTATATGAAAACTAGGCAATTTATTTTTCCTGACTTATTCTGAGGTAGTATTTTCAGAGTAGTTTGTCCAGTAGTACTGCTGTTTGCAGGGTGCTGGTGTTTTAAGTTTCTGGGATTTTTATTTTTTTTTAAATAAACAGTGGTGCACTGTTTTCCCCCCCTTTATTTTATTTTTTTCATATAAAAGCATTGTGATCTTTTTTGGTGAACGTGTATGGGACATGTAAACAGCCATAACTCAAAATCAATGTTGACTTGGGATTTCATTACGATATGTCGCAGGATTGAGCCATACAAAAAAGTAACCTTGAAAGTGTAAACGATGTTGGTGATGTCTAGGATTATGTTTAACTTAGTTTTCTGTTTTTCTTTATTTTATTCTTCCAGCAAAGCAAGTATGTCCAGCTGAAAAAATTAGCTGTGGAGACGTAAGCAACAAATGTATCCCGTCATCCTGGAGATGTGATGGGCAGAAGGACTGTGAAAGTGGTATTGACGAGGCTGGTTGCACTCCTGGTGAGTCAGAGTAATACTTTAATACATATGCAACATCTCCCTTTAGGACTATAAAGTCTTAGAGTGACTATTACAAATTGCATGTAAAGGGATGAATTTTCCTGCCAGCAAATTCATTCACTCTGCACGTGCAGTGCTAAGTAGTGAATTTTAGTAAAAGAGAGGAAAGATGGGTTCTCCAGTTGGGAGCTGGAATGAGAATATGAAGTTCTGTGGAGAAGAAAGTATTCTTTTACTACTGTAGCAGAATGTAGTTGGTCAGTTTGGAACATGATTATCAGGGTTAATACCCAGTTGATGTGGTAAGGACTTAAATAACAATGTTAAAGCCTTCCTCTCCGGCCGCCCAGCAGCTTAACTGCCATGTCCTTCCTCCTGCAAAGACCCATAGACTAAGGCTTGCTTCTGCTTCAACATAATAGATAGGCCTGGACATTTCTTTATTAATAGCTTGGTGGTTTCACTTGACAGAGAGAGAATGATATACTATTTACTGTATCTGTTTTAAATTCAGTCCCTAAATGGCCATTGCCTTTTATTAGGCCTTTCTCTGCTGAATGAAAGAGCTCTTTAACAGTGTTTTCCCTCTGTGAAAACTCCTACACTGTGTAATCAAGTCATTTCTCAGACTGTCTTTTTGATAGACTAAACATATTTAGTTCTTCATGCTGCTTGTTGTCAAATATTTTCTTTTGAATGAATGCTTGACTCATTTTTGTGGCTCCCTTCAGTATCCCAGCTGATTTTCCGACTTCCTTTTTATATAAACCCCCAGAATTTAGGGAATATCTGTCTTATCTGTCATCAGAATTGACGTCACCTTTCTAATACTGCTCTTGTATAATTCTGTTGTTATTAAATTCTTTAAGTGATCCCAAGCTATTAAGAATCTATCTTACGCTCTGTAGTTGTTCACCCATCCATCAGTATTTCTCGTGTTGTGCATGATACCAGCAATGTTATTTTTACTTCCAGATTACAGGTGAGTGTGTTGAATGATTACATGCAAGCACACATTGATGTTCCTTCATTTGAATTTTGACCTCTAATACCTAGTTGTGCAATGAATTATGTTTTATATGAAAGTTTGTAATTCTGAGTAAAACACTGGGGATAACTTTTTTTTGCAGTCAGCTTTATCAAATAAAGTCTTAAAAAGATTTTACTGTCTGAACAACCTCTTCCAGTGTTTAGCCACTCATTGTAAAAGTATTTTTTCTTTGTCTTTTTTTAGTTTTTCCTTTGTAACAACTAGTGCCCCATTGCCTCTTTTCCTTTTGCTGTGCACCTCTAAGAAGAGCTGGCCTCCAGCGTCGCTGTATTGCCCTTTTAGATATCAGAAAACTGTAATATCATCTCCCTCTGACCTTTTCAGGTTTAACCAGACCCATTTCCCTCAGCCCCTCCTTGTATATAGCATGTGTTCCAGTACCATAACCATCTTGGTGGACTTCCACTGGACCCTCTCTGGGATGTGAATGCCTTTCCTGTCAGGGTGGCAAAAAAAATGGACATAGTTTTTCATATTCAACCTGACAAGTACCAGTTAGAGGAGAATAACCACTTCCCTCAACCTGCTGGCCTCACTCTTGCTAATGAAATGCAGCGTGCAGTTTATGTGTGAAGGTTTGATGCAACTCACTAATTAATTCAATTAACTGCAGATTAGACACCGAGCTTTTCAAACCACCTCCAATCCACGTCACGCATGACTCGGAGGTCTGGGGGTAAGAGTGGGACATTGCTGTGCTTGTGACAAACCTGTGCAGCATGATTCCAGTTGGGTTAGCTTGCAAGGAGAACGTATAGACTGCCTCACATTGCCTCCTGTGTCATGTGGAACTAAGTGTGTGTGTATGGACAATTCCCAGGTAATAAAATTGTGACAATGTGGTAACTTGGTGATGTGCTTGGGCCTCTGGTCCTATGTCCTTTGAGGTAATGATTTTGGCCATTTCAAAAGTCTTTTATTTATTTTCTGTATGAAACTTCAAGTGTTCTCTCTATAGCCTGTGCATTTTTTTTTACTCCTTTGAATGTCAAGCTTGAATTAGATACAAGTCCAGCAGATAATCCTAACTGCTATTGAAAAAATTATTCTTTTCCCAGTATAAGTTGATGAAATTAAAACAATTTTTACACTGGTGGCTGCATCCACTAATTTAATGCTGCTGCTTATGCCAGTAGGAGTTGTCTCGTGGAGTCTTTTACTTATAATAAAAATCTACTTGAAATTGCTTTGAACTTCTTTTCAAGGCACTAGGTAAACCACAAAATGAATGTAAATATGTTCTGAATGCCACATAATTTCAGCATAATGATGCTATTAATGGGTTTAGAAATAGATGAGTGTTTCTCTTCTGGATGTTTCGGCATCTCTGGTCTTGCTTATCTTCCACATTTTTAGTGCACATGCAGGTTCTTAAAATGGGAATTAATCCAAGGACAAATTACCATCTTCTGCTGGTTGCTGGGTAACTAAATTGCAATGAATTAGTGACTTTCATCTAATTTCTCATGACTGAGTGTTGTCCCCACGTAGGCTGCCACCTCGGTGAGTGCGCACTGGCAACCTCTGCCGAGGGGTGGCTGCTGTCTCTGAATGTGGGATAGTCCATTTGCTGGCCAGAGAACCAGGCAGAAGGGCACTGACAGGCAATCTTGGAGCTTCCAGGGTGGATGGAAGCATAAGAAGTGTTCAGTCCTAAAATCTGTTGATTCAGCACCTTTCAGAGGCATTAAACTGCCTTTGAGAAGGAAGCAGGAGGCACTGCTGAATGGCTGTAGTGGGAGCATTTTCAGTGAGGTTGCTTGTCAAATTAAGGTGTTTTCCTCATGGATGAGAATAAATGTGTGAGCCATTTAAACTCTGAGAGCTTGTGGAGGATTGATAGCTATCCTCTCTTTCATCCAAATCTGATAAACCTCACTAAGCCTATCCAGTGATACTCTGTTAACATTCCCATTTCTTCTTTGTTTAGAATCCTTCTTTATCCGTTTTCTCTGATCTCAGCAGAGCACAAAAAGAAAAAAATGTGTATTCCTGGGTTCAGATCTTTTTTCTCTTTTTTCTTTCCTTTTTTTTTTTTCTTTAATCTCTGCACTCACTTGTTTCTTTTTTCATTTTAAAAGAAGCTTCAGCACTGTCACCTGCAGTCCCTTGGAGCAGAGCACCTTGTCACAGCTAAGGCTGCACCTCTCCCAGAGCTGACCAACTTGTCTATAAATAACACTACTTTCTGGATAAATGCTTGGAAGGGAGTTTATTTGTGTTCAGGATGATTTCTATGGTGAGAGCCTGTATGTGCAATAAACAAGTGGAAGATGACTTGAAGGTATTATGAGTGAGGGCATTCCGATGAAACACCCTAAGCTCTTTCTAAATCCATATTAATAAAGCTATTACTTCAAGCTAATGTGACACTTTAAACATATTTTAACTGTGGATACTCCTATTTCTTGATAGGAATAGCTGGGTCTTACTATTATAATTCTTCAAAGGAATTTAATGTGGAGTTTACAGACATTGCTTGAGCCTGCATTTCTGCGTTGGTAGCTTGCACCACTAAGAATACTGTGCTGGTATCCAGATACAGGAGCTTGGTTGTGCTGAGATTGTGCAAGCACCTGTCTTTAAGTCAAAATGCTCACAGTCTAAGGAAGGATCTACTGCAGGAGAGGCAAACTGATGACAGTACTGGAACTATCCAAAACTGTAAGAGTGGGGCATGTGTATTATGGTTCTTCCCCCATGTCTGCTTCTGGCCTCCAGCAGCTTGCTTTTCAGACACTGTTCTGGATTTGATAATTCTTGATGGCTTTTTCTTCTCAGAATTATGTAATTGCTTTTTGAATTAATTTATCCAGTTTAGTAATTGTAGGTACTGTCATGGCCAGCTGGAGGGAGAAGGCTACCATTCAGAAATGCAGGGAGAAAAGTATGGAACATGAAGAAGAGAATCTTCTCTTTGGGTTGGGTTCTCCTTTGTGCTTTGTATCAGCAATGTCCTTGGTGCATCATCTTGCACTAACGGAAACAAACTGGTGCTCTGTGCTCCTCTCCTGCTTTTGGTCACTGTTGAAGACTTGCTGTTGCAATTGGTAACCTGTCTGATCTGAAAAGCATTTTTCACAGCAGTGCTCAGAATACCTTTCCTTCAAGCAAGGAGAGAAGTTGCAGTCTTGCACAGGGTTAGACAAAGGGTTAGACAAAGGGTTAGACAAAGGGTTCTGCTGCAGTTAGCAAGCTCTGGACCTACCTGAATGCAGGTATGCTGAAAACAACCGTGCATCATCTCAAACAATGGATAAGTCAAACATCTCCTGTGTGTTCCTCATCTCACCCTATACAGTCCAGCCCTGTAAAAAGCTAGTCTTAGGAGTAAGCAAGGCAGGCTATTCATCTGAAATAAGTGCCTTGTTTCCTGTTTGCCATGTCTGGAGTGAAAAACAAGAATTTGATACATGAAATCTACTAAAAATATAAACTTCCACAGAGATATATAAACCAGCCTTTGCTGGTCTGGTAGCAGTATGAGGAAAGCAGTTATTTTCACAAGCAGTCCAGGCACTGACCTCATCCTGCTGCTTGGAAGCCCTTATGGACGGTAAGGCACTTCGTTGTTGTTCACCCATGAACAAGGAGGAAAAATGGTGAAATTTGTGGAGGAACTTCCCAAGGAAGCCATGGATGCTGCGAATTATTTAGCGTGCAGTGGATAAAGTACCAGTGATTAGGGACCCAGATTTGTGTCTGCCCAGGCTGTAATTGCACCAGGGTTTGATTGCAGGTGTTAATCCTTGCGCGTAGGTAGCTAAGTGCCTGTCAGCTTAAATAATTTACTTCCAGCAGGCAGACTTTAAGTCCACTGCTAACTTCCACTGCATGAACAATTTTTGAAAATGCAAATATCTGCCTTTTTAAAATAGAAGAGTATAGAAAAGGAAAAGAAGCACCATATTTTTCTGCTTTTTGGAGCAACAGTAATTTGACAATAATAAAGTGTGTTGTAGTCATAGGTCGTATCTAGTCCTCTAAAATAGACATCAGCAGTTAATAATGTAAGAGGAGTCTTGAATTGGCTGTCTTGGAGGTGCCAGCATACTCTTTCTTATTTCCCTGGTTGAGGTTTTCTGCTCCCAGCATACCCAACCTTTGTCACAATTGATTGGACAAGCTCAGGAATGCGTTTACTGAGACCAAAAAGAGAAATTAAATATGAGAGACTGTAATTAAAGTAGCACAACTTGGGGTCAATCTGGACTTTGCTAACTACTGCAGAACTTGTTAAATCTCTGCTGGGAGAGAGATTCACCAGTATTTTGTGAGGTGCTCAGTAACACAGAGAGCATTTCAGCAGAGCTGTAGCACAGAAGAGCTGCCCTCCTGTAACAGCTGAAACGGGCATTGAATCCCTTTAATGCACACATCACCTCTTCCTCCTGACTTGACTTTGGGATGCTCAACAGAGCAGAAGGCTCTGGCCACATCTCTCCCAATTGTGTTACTGGTTCTCGCCCAGACCACTTCTTGCACACAATATAGAGATTATGTTTTGCAGATGAGGTGTTGGAAGTGTACAAGCTTCCCCTTTGTCAATAGTCAGATACAGTGAAATGATGCATTCATTGATGTATTGAGAGCATAATGAGCTGTTTTCCCATACCATGATTTATTCTGGTTAACTGTAATGCAGAGGCAGCAATCCACAGGAACTTGTGCAGGTAATGGACTTGTCATTGCTACCCGTGTAGAATTAGTTCTAGAGTTTTCAGTACTATGATACAGTTTGACAGGTTAAAAGTGAACAAACTGGGTGAAGTTTTTGAAACTAATAAGGGAAACAACAGTAAGTACAGTCTTGCTCAGCTGTAAACTGCATGTCCTTGCCATGGTAGCTCACAGCCTTCACACTTCTATGCTAAATACTACTTAAAAGATCCTCAGGGCAGGAGCTTCTCACTTATTATCTCCTGGCAAAGCTCCAGACACATGTGTGTGGTTCTCCATAAAAAGCAGCACTGCTTACAGGTGAGGGGTCCAAGAGCAGGAAACTTTGAGTCAGCTCTTTCAGTGCCCTGCTCAGTAGCCCTCCTGTCACCTGAACCACTGGCAGAAGGCAGAATTCTAAGCAGGCTAAAGCTGGTCTGATCCCTCCAGCAGATCCACCTGGTGAGCCTGCTGAAATGGGGAAATTACTGAGCTGATTTAAAGGTACCTTCCTTCGCAGTGCTCCTGCTCTTACTCTCACATGAAGTGACCTTTCTGTGGACAGTTACATTGTTTTATCATCTTTTAACGTTGTACTGTAGCAATAAAGAACATTCTGTGGTCTCAGCATCATTTTCTTCTTCATGCAGTAAAAGGTACGTGTTCGTTGTGTCTGAGTAACACTTCCAGTGCTACATGTGAGGATGTGACCATACTGATTCTGTTCATTCCAGATCTCCACAGATCCTGCTGAGACCTTTTTACTGTAAAATAAATTTACTTGTATACAAAGTAGTGCTAATTTTATTGTCCTTTGCAGCCTGATCAATACATGCTGTCACAGAAGTTACAAATTTTGTTTATTACCTTCATTAGCAAGCTGGCTGCACAGTGATGTACTGTTCCTCAGCCAGCACACAGGGGAATCAAACAGGGCAGCTTTTGCCATATATTCACCCTGAGAAACCCACCAATTTTAATGCGGTTACAGCCCATAGTATTGCATTTGTGCTTGTAGAGGAAATATTCATCTACTATCACTATTTGTGATTATTTCAGCATATGATGAAGAGAGAGGGCTAGCCTGAAATTCCTCCCATCCTATAGAAGGCAGCTGTAGGTTGAATACACTTGCCACAGTGGAGGAATTCACAATCATTTCCAAGAATGGAAAGAAAATGACTGTAGATTTAACAAATGAAAGTCCTTCATAAATAAGGTAGCACAGCAATGATATCCTTTGGGCTTTACATGATGTTTAATTACTGGACAGCTGGAGGGATTAATGCTTGTGTATTATGCCCTGGCTCTCAGAAATTAAACATGTACAGCTGCCACTTTATCACTGCTTAAAGTATTAGTGCTCCTTCAAAAGCAGTAGTAATTGCAGAAAAATCCCCATTGTTATTTAGGAAAAATCTCAGCACATAATCATATTTGTCCTGAGTTCCTTCAGAACAAAACAGCAAGAAAAATGACATTGGTAGTTACCTTTAATTGCACTCTTACAGGAAAAATGAAGGCGGTTGCTTTTTTTAATATATTGGATGCTTGTTGTAATTAAATGTAAACTACTGCATGAACTTAGGTTAGAGGTAAGATAGTCATTGCATAACTCAAGAATTAAATCCTAAAACCATGGCCTGAGCTGTGCCAGGGCTCTGCCTGCAGAAGGTTAGGACAAAATGGCTTTGTTTTCCCTACTGCTGCCTCTTGAGCTTGGATTTAGAAAAGAAGAGACACGGGAAAGGTTCTGCAAATGGGCTTTCCCAGTTCTGAGCCGTGCCTCGTTCACAACAGCAGGGTCTGCTGACAGCCTCTCCGCGTTTGCTCTGTGCTGATTCCTCAGTTACAGAGAAATTGTCCATATCAGTATGTTCCATGAATAATTTATTCTTTAAAGCATAATAAACAAAGGCACAATAGGAAAACAAGACAGCTTAGAATTTGGTACTTTCACAGTTTACAGTGTTTCCCTGAGGACATGCTAGGAAAAAAGAGTCGATGCAAAGAACATCCTGCAAGCACACGCTCCCAAACACGCAAGTCCTACACTCCCCAGATGATAATTTTTCACAGAGTTGTGGAAAGGTCGTATGAAAGAACAAGTTTTATACAAAGATTTGTGGGTAATGAAAGTAAAGCCCTAATACTGATGGACTGCACGTTACCCGTGTGCACACGTGAAAGCTTTGTCCTGCTGCTCTTGCTGTACTTAAGCTGGAGAAGCTGTCTCTGATTCTTCTTTCCAGTCTTACGTGTCATACTGTCAGTGGACCAAGAATTGACCTGTGGGTCTGTTTATTCTCTGGGCAGTCTCTTCCAACCGTTAGAGCTCATGGAGTTGAAATAGCTAAGAAATTGCATCTCTTATTGCCAAATACTGTATTTCATGTCCCTGAAGTGCTTTCTTCTGAAGAATGGAGCTATAATTCTGAACGTATTCATCCAAAAAACAAGAATCTGTTTAGTTTTATTACAGGAAATTTTCTCTAGCTGTCAGTGCCAACGATCAGCTTACGATGGCAGATACATGGGTAGGAGTTCCAGCCTAAAGTGGCCATGGGTACATATGCATTATGCTAATTAACGAGTGCTTAACAGTTATGCTTCCTGAGCATATGATCTGGAGACTGAATGAAAATCAGTGCGCTTGAACTCGGTGCAGTCCTACGCAGGAGAAGACTGTGTAATCTTTGATGGAAAACCAAAAAAAAAAGCTGGTTTATGAGTCACGTTAATGGATAAAACAACATTTGAAAGTTATCTTAGGACCTGAAATAGATTTATTTCATTTAGAGCAAGATACAATGTTTGGATTCACTTTGCTTATATTTTGCAAAGAAATTTGTTTATTTGACAATACTAACCTAGGAAAGATTAGCTCACAAGAAAATACACTTAATACACTTCCTTTTTTTCTAACAAGTTTAAAATAATTGCTTATGCTGTACAATTGATTCTTCATCTAAGCCCAAATCCAGCAAAGTGCTGCCTTCTGTTTTGAAGCTGTGGAAACTGAAGGGCAAATCGAATGCCATAGAAATCTCACTGCTGTTAGAGAGAGTGCAGTTAGCACACAACCCTTACACTTCTAATTGCAGTGAATGTCACTTAATTTTTCCATTTGAGTAGAAAATATAAGCCCTGGGGTTTTTACCTAGAAATGATTGTTGTTCTCTTTTGGAATTATGGGTACATTATGTGGGTACGTTGTTTACCTCAAATAATAGCTGTGCCCCCTAATGTCACAGAACTGAAAATAATTAAGGGCTGGTTGTTTCCCGAAAAGTCTGTCGTGACAATCTCTTCCTGCTCCCCAAACCACTACAGTGGTCTTGTCTTTAAAGACTTTGTAAAGCATATAAAGACTTTTATAGACTCTAAAATATAGTATGTGTTCATAACCTTGGACCTGAGTTCTGCCACTTGTGTCACTGTATCCTCAATGCTGCTTCTCTAAAGGCTCTCTTCCCCTCAGATCCAGGTGCCTTGCAGACTGTTTTATTTCACAAGCATCTTTTAAATGATTATTGAATCTACATTTAAACTCACTGTGGATCACTGCTCCTAGAGAAATAGGAGAGACAGTTGGGTAAACTGGGGAGGGTGAGATGTGACAATTCTGTGTTTCCTGGTTTTGTCCGTGCTCCAGAAGATTTAATAGTGCCATATTCTAAATGCAGTGAATATTTAAGTCTAATAGTGAAGCAAACTGCAATAAGAAAAAATATTTACTGTTACAGAGAATTCCCATCAGGCAAAGTAAATTAGTGGAAGTGGAGATTTTATGGGACAGTGACCTTACTGCTTGCAGTGTGAGCAGTGTTTTGTCCCTCGTTACCCAACCAGGTTAAAACCTGAGAGCCCCTGGCCGCTGTAGCTGCAGGATTATCACACTGGAGCCAGGCTTTGCTCTCTGCCTTACCTCTTTGGCCCGTTGGTTCGGAAACGTACCCAGAGGGTGACCAGCAGGGCTTTTCTGTGCTCTGTTTTTCACAGAAGGGCCTGTGGAGCAATTCCATCAAGCAGGGCTTCTACCTGAGAATTAAGTTTGGGTTTTTTTCTTTTGCTGTGAGTGCTTTTGAGGTGTGCCCAATTTCCATGACGTGAGAGTAGCCACACAGGCGATCACAGTGCATGTAGCTTTGCAGTGTCCGTTGCCGCTCCCTTGTTCCTTATCTGCATTCAATAAAGATAAGTACTATAGATTGTTACATACCTCCAGGATTCCTCCTTAGTTACGGCAGTGGAAAAGACGTGATTGATTCCGGTGGAACGGTTCAGTTTGGAAAATGGTTAAACTGGTGCTGTCCCTGTGCAGGAGACTGTGTGGGTAAGGAGAAGGGGCAGAAGAGCGACCAACAGACAGACAGAGGTTTGAATTCTGTGCCTTTCCCACCTTCTGGTTGCTGAAAGAACATTTCTATATTCCTCAGAAAAGCATCATTTTGTGTGATCATATTAGGGCAGGTGTTACTTTCATGGATGTTATCAGATGTTTCTGAGGGATTTGACAAATGGGTGTCATTTGTAAAATTGCCATTTAAAGAAGCAGGTCCTGTCTGAGGGAGCTGAAGTGAGCTTGTCCCGTACGGGCTGCGAGTTCCAAAGTCAGAAAAGAAACCCAAACCCACTGAACACATCCCAGCTTTTTTTTTTTTTTCCATTTAAATTTTGGCTAGTACCACACCTCCAGTCTGATTGAGCTGATTATGTTCCAATCAGACTATAAAAGAGTGATAATAATGTCTTTATCCCCATGAGATCCCCCTGGGGTTGTCTTGGATTTTAGTAAAAAGCAGCATAGTATCAACCTTGGGTATTCTGACCATCTTTTTTGTTTTTCTTCACAGCTGCTTTATTTCTCCCCAAACCCTCTACAATAGGATCACTTGATCTTGTTTTGAGGTCATTTTCAGTCATTTAACCAGAAGAATCCGTGATAAACTTCCTAACACTTTCCTGGTGTGAAGTTAAATTAAGGAGACTGCAAGCAGGAGTTAGGAAGCTTTCTACACATAAGATTAAAGACGGGGAAGAAATTGAGTGTGTGCATACCTTTTGTACCTAAGCTGCTTCTCTCCATAAATTGTGGGGTCATAATTAATGCTATTTCCAGAAAATTAAACCACTTTGAATGAACGCATGATTGTCAGGAAATATGGCCTGAATCAGTAAATACATTTTTGAACCAACTATTATTTATCAGCAGGGGCTTTGATATCTGGTTGCTCCATTATAATTAACTAATACTATGCAAATACTGCTGCAGAGAATGGAAAACCAACTCGTTTGTGTTTGAGGGGAGCGGTGTGGCAGAGGCAGCGAGTGCATGCAAATATTAATTTGCAAGAGTGCATGAGATGGCTCCTTAGCTACGTTAGTGATTTGAACAATATCAGGAATTGCTATTCCTTCTGCAGTCTTCATCTATATGGACTTTGCAGTATCAATCACCATAGCAACAACCACTGTTAGCAGTGAGACTGCAATTCAGCGGCATTATTCCCTCCACGGGAGGCCTGTCATTTTATCTGAGCAAGGCACTTCAAGGTCATCTTCATTTACCTCCATCTCTTTTGCTGCCCTTCTGGAGGGCAGCTTTCCATGGGAAACTTGTCCTTCTAGGCATCAGCCCATGCTTTAAAGACTGGCGTTTGACCAAAGATCTGTATGAAATATTCAGATATTTGGTAAGCACACCGATTGTCTGCAGACAAAACAAACAATTTAGATACAATTAAGCCTTACAATAGACACTAGTTAAAATAAAACTAATATGATGATAACACGGGTAACTGGCCTGGGAGTTCCAGCCTAATTTAGCCTGTCTGTGCCTCTTTATCCATGGTCAGAGATTAATGTACATGGCCCAGAGTAGCTGTGTGTTTCCTTTGTGTGGAATACCTGGGCAGCTGGAGCTCAGGCATTCTGCTCCTGCAGCCATGTGGAGCTCAGATCCTGAACCTCTCTTAGGAGAGTTTCTGAAGTCCACCAGCATCTCCTGCAAGTGTTGAAGTGGTGTTACACCAGCAACAGATCTCTCCTCCCCAGTGCAGATGTTAGTGTGTGCAAATCATCCTTTGCCTCTTTCAGAAGATCCATTACCAGATTTAAGCAAACAAGAAATTTTGAGTCACGATTTTTAAAGTTGCACTGGGGAGGATGTCAGAAAATTGCAGTGTAATAATTCACCTTATTTTCTTGTCTTCAGCATTGGTAATTACTGGTATCCACTTTATCATAAATTTTGCCAAATGATTATCTTTCTTGAAGCCATTCATGTAATTGCAATTGGAGCTGACTTTTTTGGAGGAGAGAGGTGAATTAAATATCTGACTGTTACTGAAAAGCTAGAAAATCTTTAATTAAAGATTAGCAGTGGCAGCTACAGTCCACTGTGCATAATTCCCAGCTCCTGTTGATGATGGATATCCTGTTTATTTCATTTTTGCATCTTATCCAGATTTGAGGATCCATTGCTTCCTAGAGATGTCCACTGTAGAAATGTTGTTTAGTACAAATACATATGTTTTGTAATCGCAGTTCTCAGAGTGCCCGGTATCTTTAGAGCACTCTACTTTTCTCTCTTTAGAGCACTCTACTTTTCCCTGTGAGCACTTCAAGATAATTCTGCCACATGGTTTTTATTGTTCTGGTGCAGTGCCCGAGCTAAGATTGTCCCTGCTGGACCAGGCTAAAGCCTTTGGTTAAATCCTGGCTCCAGGCAACAGAGAACCAGCCGATGCTGAAACACTAACTCCACAACTTCAAATCTCTCTTCTAGAAACTTCCTCTATCCAAAGACTGCTGCTGCTCCCCTCTCCTCAGGAGAGGTGACAAGGCTGCAGCTGGAGGCAAACACACTGACAGTTGTGCTCCTTGTGTTGGTTCATATAGTACAAGGCAGAAATCAGTGCAGAGCACCTCTGGTGTATATTGTCAGTAGGACAAAGCACATGAACACTATCATTTTGCTGTGATATTTTGCTTCCTAAAACTGTGAAGAACCTTGATGGATTACAGTACTCTACAAAACTGCTTTTGTAATTATGCTTGTTTACTGCTTTAAAGCCTGTTGGTTAAAACACTTCTTCTTGATAAACATTTGCAAGATTTCTACTGAGATCGCTTCGTATTTGAAGTAGGTGTTGCACCTTAGAGTGTGATCTTTATTAATTTCTTTGGCACTAAGGAAAATAACCTAATATTTGTTACCTTTGTTTTGCACAAAGAAGCTCACAATAGGAGAGGTAGCAAAATCAGAGAATTCAAACAAATTGCTCAAACCAAAGAAGAAATACCCCAGTGATCATTTAATTACTGTTTGCACATTTTCTAATGAAATGCTCTGGAGGCAGTGAACTGCTGTAGCGATGGGACTGTCTAGGTATTCTGAGATTTATGAAAGGAGATGGGAAGTAAACTGTCCCTGGACGTTACTTCGCGTTCCTCAGCACCAAGCCACGCAGCAGGGACCCTGAAGAGCACAAGCATGCTGGCTCTTGCCTAGGTACTGAGGGATTGTAAGCAGCTTTTCTCCTCTGTTGCTTGTTTGTGCCCGAGTAAGTTCCCAAGTGGTTGGAAGATGCAGACTTTGCTTTATCCTGTCATGCCCTGTGGATTTTAGCTGTCAGAGCGGATAACGGAATGGTGAGAGGAATTGGGACATGATCTACCTTCCCATGGCCTGCCAGGAGAGCCAACTGCACATGGGGACAAAGGGCTCTTCTGGAGACGTGTGACCCAGAAGAAACTGTCCCATTCAAGCTGGTCTGGAGATGATCATTAGGTCTCTAAATGAAGAAAAGGGCATTTTTATTTCTGGAGTTGAGCAGGAGGTGCCAGGAGCAGCCTTCCGTAGTGTGGGACCATGTGCTCCCATTCGGCACTGCCTCTGGCTGCTAGTGGACACACTGCAGTGATCCTTGTGACAGCTCTGCTGGCTCTCCAGCAGCCTCCTTGTCACGGCACAGCAGGAGCAGCCCATCAGTCCTACTGGTTGTCCCAGCAGCATATTGCTGCTGTAGCTACAGGAAGGAAGACCTAAGCACAAAGATCTTCTGTCTCCTAGGCCTTGGCCCAGTGCGGGTGCTGCGTTGTCAGTGCCGGTGCCACTGCCCCTGATTTAGCTGCTCCAGTGAGCTGCAGAGGCTGATCCCCACCTAAGGACTGCCTGGGAAGGGGGAGTTAACAGCCAAACTGCTGTGCTTCTTCAGCAGAGGGAGAACTTGTAGTCCCTACTGCTGTCATCACACTAAATTTAATTTTTAAAAAGAAATAAAATAATCATGACCATGCGATTTTTCTAGCTAGTAATTCACAAGCTTCACTAGGAACGTCCTCATGAGAGGTTACAAAAGCTGAACTGCTTCTATTTTCTGGCTGCGATTATCAGTAATCTTGCATCTGTACTGGGATTTGTAGGTGCAGAGGAGGACCTTTTGTGTGAACTTCCATTGTCTGTACCCCACACTTGCTAATTTGCAAATGCAGCAGATTTCTGAAGGGAAACGTGCACAGACAGGAGGGGTGGAGGTGGGACCAGGAAAACAGCGAGGGAAAAGGGGTGGGCTCATTACAGTTGAGGGAAAGGAAATTAATGCACATTTGGAGTGTGCAGATCATTACAACCTTGCCCAAAAAATAGGGATCAAAGGGCTATGCAAAATTTTGCTCACTGATCTGAGATTCATCAAAATAATGCCAGAAAAGCAGTTCCTTCTCAGCCTTGATCTGATACAGAAACTGTACGTAGCCCTTGAAATATCCCTGTTTCTCATTTCCTTTTTTAAACAGATTGGTAAGATTATAACTGCTACCTTAAATTTCCACTTGTCAGTTCCATCTTATGCATCATCTGAAGAGAGTGTTAGGTTATACTGCTGTGTACTGATCAGTGGGGTTTGTAGATAATTTCTATAAGGGATAAGTATAGAAAGATGTGCTCAAGAGCAGAATTTGGGCGAAAGCCTGAGTATTTTAATGGGCTTGATTCTGCCATGCAAAAGAGTTGGGGTTTTTTAGATGCTTCTCCACCAGATGCTGCTCTTATTTCAGGCCTTTATGTGTGGGATTCATCTCATAATATCAGTTATCTGATCTCAGTTCCTTCTGTTTGGAGAGAAAAAATATTAGCCTCTCCCAGGGACAGTACTTACCGCAAGGTAGGTTGGGGGGGTTGCCTGTTGAGGGCATCTGTCTATACCCCAAATACTCTACTGAGTACAGAAGGAGCCTGAGCAACCCACCTGGACCAGATGATGCTTCAGTGTCTAACACAAGGTGCTCCTCTGGGGGCTACCACACTCTCTTGCATTAAATTATTGATGTCAAGTTGGGTACACAGCAGTGTGCAGCTGAGATTAACATTTATTCCTGTTGGAGGGAGCTTGTGGCATAGCCAGCGCACGGTAGTATTGCATCAAACCTCTTTTCTTCTAATTAGACAGATCGCTACTCTGTTAGACACGGTGAGATCTGGAGAACCTGGGACTAAACTGGGGAGAGCACAGGGCAGGAGGGCAGAAGTGTATCTGTATTGTCTCACTCTGATTAAAACTACAGGCTGCTTAGGTTAACAGACTGAGCCCAGGAAGTTTGCAGGCTAGAATGTAAGTAAGTATCTATGTACAAGTGAACGCGTTCTTCATTGCTAGATAAATGGAGTTTCAGTCCCGAGTATAAAGCAGACCTCTTATTTCAGCAGAATATTACTGGGTTCCTGTCCTTGGCTGAAAGCTGGGATATGACAACTCCTTTACAAAGATTCTGCTGCTTTCCAGCAGAAAGCTGGAAGACTTGCTGTGGCCCCTTGCCATTGCAGCAACTGGTACCATCTGAACTGTTTGGTGTGTTACTGAGGCTCTGCAGATATGACAGTAAATAGTTCTGCTTCTGAAGACAAAAAGACTCTCAAGTACAATGTAAAAAAAAAAAAAGTTATTGTCATTTATTTGTGTATATTTATTCTACTGGTAATTTATCAAAGCCATAATTTTCATGTAGATGACTGAAACTGCAGAAGCAGATTTTTTTTTTTTACATAACTATTTAAGGAGAATTTCTGCCAGGGTTTTGGTTCCCCCACACCTTGCTGAAATAAAGTGACCCTGAGCTGCACTTTGTTGGAGTACCTGAAAGTTTAATTTGAGGAGGCTTCTCGGGTTCAGCTCTCCTTTAGGCTTGCAGAGGAGAGTGCTCCACTCAGCCTCCGATCTGACAAACACCTCATTTGTATGTTAATGTTGAGTTGTGATTTCCAGGGAAGGCGTTCAGTGTGTTGTAAAGGGCCTTACTGGCAGATTGCAGCTAAATTGATGCTCGACTCACTAAATATTTACCCTACACATCCCACTTAATCTGTCCAAAACCAGGCACACTGTGAAATCCTGAAACCTGATTCTGTGCTTATAAAAGTCAGGAAGCTGGTAATGTCAGCGTGGAGTGAAGCGAAGCCCTGTGCGAGTCCACCAGCATGTGCCAGCCCACCCCACAGCCTCCCCACTCTTTCTCACCCCAAAACTGGGGCTTGCCTGCTGGCTTTTGCCTCAGTGCCAGAGCAGCACTGCTGCTGGCCCCCCGCTTTTCCTGCCTGCAGTGCTTGCAGCCCTGCTGCCCCTTCTTCCTCAGAGCTGATAGAGGATTTGTCCTAGGGCACAGCTGGGGAGATGACCGCTGTCTTCACCTGCTCCTTACCATGTAATTGTCTACTGGGGAAAAACGGTTTGGGTTAGGACAGCCAAGGTAATGCTTTTGTGTCCTTGCCCTCCCCCTGTCTCAGACATTCCTGGTATGCTAAAGCTGGCACAGTGGTGAGGGGTAGGTTGGAGATGTCACAGCTCACCTCTTTGTTTTTATTCCCAAGCCTGTTCTCCCAACGAGTTCCAGTGCAGTAACAAATCGTGCATCTCCATCATCTTCGTGTGCGACGGGGACAATGACTGCGGGGACGGCAGCGATGAAAGAAAGTGCTCCCCTCTGACCTGCAACCCCAATGAGTTCCAGTGCAACGACAGCGTGTGCATCCCAGAGGTGTGGGTGTGTGACAACCAGCCAGACTGTGAGGATCAGTCGGACGAGTCCGTGGAGAAGTGTGGCTACGATGCCAAGGCCCTCAACACCTGCACGGCTCACGAGTTCCAGTGCGGCAATGGTGAATGCATCCGCCTGAACTGGAAGTGCGATGGGGACGAAGACTGCAAGGACAAGTCTGACGAGCAGGATTGCCGTGAGTGTCTGGGGGGTAGGACAGGGATGAAGGCTTTCCTTTGTTGGGGAGAGGGGCCAGAAAGCTGCTGTGGGCTGTGTTTTAAGGCAAGTCTTTGATGTCTGTGCAGCAGCTGTGTTCCTGACAAACAGCGTTTGTGTCCCAAATGTCATGGCTGGGTGCCTAAGCCAGTAGGGTCAGGTATATTCCATGCTTCTTTCATTCTTTTGCCTTGAGAATTCAGAGAAGAGGTGCAAGAGCTGTTGGGTGGTGCCGTGCCTCAGAAAAGATCTGTTTCACTAGAAAGACAAGGAAAGGAAAATGGGAAAAATGTTCAAAGCCCTCAGGCTGCGTGCTGGGGTCACAGCCTGGAGGTTAGAAGCCACAATGCTAAAGGGAATATATGATCAGCAGAAAAAAAAATAATTAATTTTCTGCCTCTGAAGGGAGAGTATACAGAACAAGGCAGTCAAGAGCAGCACCTCTGAAGAATCCAGTTTGAAATGCACTTTGAGCTTGGTTTGACAAAGGCACAGAGCTAATAAATAATGGATTTCTTTTCAGCTGGTGCTATGCATTTAACATGGTGTTGTTGGTGTGCATGGTATTTTGAATGTTTCATCCATTTTTAGCCACTAAACTGTTCAAGCTGGTCACTTACCTGAGGAGGGAGAGAGAAACACAAGAAAATAAGAGCAAAATGTTCTGCTAAAATATTCATAATCACAAGATTGAAATAAAATATTTACATAGCTGTATATATTTAGCAGCTCTGACATTGGGCCACCTCTGGGGACAAAGCCAACAACTAGCTGCAGAAACCAGACATTTCTGTAAAGGTACCTAAGAAAATGTACCACTTTTGCCAGCACTGTTTTTTCATACCCATGGCAACACTGAGTCCAGGCTGGTGAGCTCAGAGCAGCTGAGCTGAGTGGGAGAGCCCTGCAAGGAGCAGGGGATCAGACTCTCTCCCAGCCAGAGAGAGGCAGGTGTAAATTCTGTGGATTCTTTAGCAAGAGGAGGACGATGTAGGCAGTCGTGGACATCACTGTTCACTCTGACAGTGAGCAGAGGGATGGGCTATAGGTAACCCTGGAGGCTGCTATGCCTAAAATAACCAAGGGCTCTTTTAAAAGAGAGGTGAGAGCAGAGCAGGAGAAGGCAGATATATTTAGTTAGGAAGAGAGCATCTGTGACTGCTGGGTACAGTGATGCCATTGCTGTCAAACCCCTTCCAAGTTGGGATGGGTTAGGTAGGATGTGTTTTCCTTCATCTCCAAGAAGGTGACACAGGAGCTGACAGAGCTCTTGGGCCGCAGGTAACCAAGCCAGTACTTCCAGAGTCTGAAGGGACAGTGGAATCAGGAGACAAAGTTGGGTCCTGAAATCCATTTCAGTACAAAGTGGCTGCCAGGCAGGAATGTGTCCAGTAGAGATGTGCACTGCTGGGACAGCCTGTGTTGTTTGGTGCCTCTTTTCTTTCTGAGACCTTCTGTAGATGATACTGTACTTATATGGCCTCCAAATCAGGAGGTGGTGGCTAGGCCCACGTTACAGACACAGGTGAAGGACTGGTGTCTGGGGCAGGAAAGACTCCCAGCAGAACTGATCTCTGTCCCACAGGTTGCATTCCCTGTAGTGAAGGCAGCCTGGCAGGATGGCTGAGTTTAGACAGCTCAGGAGGGTGAAAGGTGAGCTCTCTTCTATTTCCAAGTGGTGAAGGAAGGCAGCAGCTTACAGGTGGCACTTTCCAGTGAAATGTCTCTAAAATTTCCATACCTATTGTTCAGTTTGAAAGGAATTGGGTTGAGTCTTTTCCAGCCCCATTTACTTTGACACTCCAGTGGGTGAGAGGAGTGGGACTGTGCCAATGTACCATGCTGAGGCAGTGGAGCACTCTGTTCCCCAGCTTCTCTCCTTGATCTGACAGACACCAGCAATATCCAGCTGAGCTCCAGCTGCCGAGACGTGAGGCCCAAAAGGAGCACAGCTCTGACAGCATCATCCCTCAGCTGCAGAGCAGCTTCACCAAGTTTCATCTCCAGATGCACCAAGGACAGCCTCCCTGGGGCAGAGCACACATCTGGACACCTCTGCAGCACAGCACAGTGCTGACAACCAGTGGAGGAAGGAGGAAACATGGCAGAAGTGACTTGAGACCTATCTCTGACTAACACTTGAGGTTTTTTCCCAGTAACTCTCTCAGTAGAGCACAATGTTCAGCTTACCTACCCAGGAGAAATGAGCATGTGAGCTGCTGCTGCTCTTTAGGCCTGCAGACCATGAAACAGTGGGATTCAAAGCTCCGTGTTTTAGCTGCTGCAGCAGCCCTCTGGATGGAGAGCCTGGTTCTGCCTTTTACACCTGTGCAAACCAGGAGTTACCCAGTGCCACAGAGGTGCACAAGCCTGCTGCTCTTTACACGAGGAGGGCAATCTCTAAGGTAGCAGCCAGGAGAGGACATGCAGCACTGAGTGTTTGTGTAGCTGACGGGTCGACTAGGTCAGAGTCAAAACTAATGTTGCATCCCCGTCCTCAGTGCAGCTGCACATGCCTGTGGTAAGAAAGTGACATTTGAGAGTTCTGGAAACTCAGCATCAGTGTTCATCTGTGGAACTGAAGAGTTCAGGGATTGACCTTTATTATATTTTTTCCTCTCCAAACATTTTTGAGCTTAGTATGGCATGGCACGCGGGGAGTTACAGGTATGTGACACTGCTCCGTGCCCTGACCAACAGGGATGGCACAAGTACCACTGGCTTTGACTCCATTAAAACTTCAGATGCCAGCAGCACGTCTTCTCTTGCAAATGGGAATCATATGGGGGCTTCATTGTTTAAAATAGAGGGATGGGAGCTAATGATTTAAAAAAAAAAGTCATGAGGCCATCACCAGCCATTTGTTATAATCAGTTAGGGGTGATAAACGAGCAGAGCAGAAATGAAGGGTGACAATTGGTGAACAGGTTTTGGCAGGAAGACAGCAAATAAATAGGAGGGAATGAGTCATTTCAAGAAAGCTGTGTGAGAACATTGAGTGGTTGGGGTTTTTTTCCCTAGCATATATACTCAAATATGTATATATATTTATAAAATGAACATTAGGTTAGATTTATTAGTCTCCAAATCTGGAATGGTAATATTTTAAAATGTCCTTTGCAGCTCATATTAGGGCATCCAGGAGGGAGAATAAATAATGCTTGGAACTGACAGCTAGAAAACAGATCCCTCGAGACCTGACCTCACACTGTTGGGCCTCTGTCTCCCCAGCTATAAAATGGGATTGATGCATTTTGCAAATGCTGACTTTTTCTAGAGATTAAGTTCATTTTGAGGGGGGAACAAAAACTAAACAGAGGAAACACAGGCTTGGACTTGGAATCTGGAATATGTCTGCTGATTTTGAGCAACACAGCCATGTGCCCAGTATTTGCAAATGGGAAGTGTGGCTGTTTAAGTGCACCTGTTAATTTAGCAGGGCTATGGTAAATTGTTTCATATTTGATTTGCAGAGCAGAGGAGATGGCTATAAAACTGCTGAGATTACACTGATTTAAACCCTCCAAAATAGCACAGCAATTTTCTGAACATCTTGTGCAAATAAACAGCACAGCTCTTCCTGCTTCTTGGGATATTGCTCTGCTTTGGGGATGGCCCTGACAGCAGCCTGCTGTCGACTCTGCCAGTAGTGCTGGATGGGTTTGTATCCAAGCTTCAGGGTAACAAAGTTCCTGACCTTTTCCCCTCAAACTTACGCTCTCCAGGCCAGTATAAATGTGGCATTCTTCCACCTCTTACTGAAAAACACGCCAAGAAAACAGAAATGTTGTACGTGCCTTTTGATATCTTTGTGATTTGTAGGAGTTCTTACTCTATAGTCTCTTTTTAGATGTCTGTTAAGAAGCTTAGTGGCCATTCCTCAAAGGTCTGAACTTCTACAGCTCTGCTGGAGTTAGACGTGAGACAGTTCCTGCAAAATTTCCCTTCATTTTAATTTGTTTTAGGAGTAGAAACCTTTCTATTCTTGGCATCTAGCTATAACTGCTTTTTAGAAGAAGATGACAACTGAGGACCATTAGTAGGTTTTATAACAGCTGCCTTCCAAATCTGTAGCTGTTGTCGTGCAGATTTACTTGGAGACCTGTTCCTGCTCCAGGAAAGAAAAGACTCTCATTGCCTTTAACTGCACGTTACACTTTTGTGGTGGGTTAATACTTGCAGTCAGAAATGGAGGACCATCCTTTCCTGTCTCTACACATACAAGTTGCTGCAGAAAAGGTGAAATAAACTATTTTTCACGTTGAGGATGAAGACAAGAAATAATTGTGGCAAGGGAATTTTCAGCTAGACAGTAGGGAAAGCTTTACAACAGCCAAGGTTTAGCTTGGATGAGGTTGGGATGGCCTAGGGGGAGGGCGGTCGCTCCATGCCTGGGCTTCTCCAGGCAGGTGATTGTACATGGCAGGAACAGTTCAAACTGAAGTGCCTCTGATCCCTTCAGGTGCTCCCAGTGCCACTTCCAGATCCGGGGTCTGAGATTCTCCCAGACCGGGGCTTTTTTTCTTCTCTCCGTTTTTCTCCGTTTAGAGCAGCAGTTCCCACAAGCTTAGTTTGGAGCTGCTGTCCCAGATGTCCCATGGAGGTTTCCCATTTCTGTGCCTGGGTTTATTAGCTGAAATGTGGTGACACAGCTGCTCCCATAACTGTGTTTGTTGCTTGGGCTTTTTTTTTTTCTCACTTTGCAGCTTTTTATGAATATAGTACATATGGCTTTCCCCTCCAAGGAGCAGTGCTATTTCCAAACCTTCCTCATGTGAATACTGGGTATTTCTAAAGACAGGATTTCTCCCTTTCCCCACCAGCCCTGCAGTTCTGGCTTTTCCTGTCCCTTGTGCCCTTTGCCGGTTGAAGATGCACTAGAGCTAAGTCCTTTGAGGTGGTCATGAATCAGGATCCTGCATCCTGGGGGATGCAATCACAAATAACGCCGAGCCCTTGTGCAGCTGATGCTTTATGGCATTGATGCTAGCTCACGTCATGTCCGCAGCTCTTCCTGGGTTATCTGAAAGAAGCAATTTTTGTATTAGAACCAGTTTGTCAAAGTGTCAAGGAAGATCTGCCACGTAGCTCTCACCTCCCATGTAGTAACATCAGTGCTGACCTCCTCTAGCTATTCAGAGGCAGTGATTTTCTGTCATACGATACCAGGATGCAATCAGCAGGATGGAAAGGCTAGAATCAAGAGCTCTCCAGGGCGAGACACCTTAATAGGATTTTAAGAAAACATCTGTAAGACGGTCCCTTCAGAAGCAAGCTGCATAATGTGTTCCAGGAATGAGGAGCCTGTTTTGCCAGTGAACTGCAGGCTGCAGCCCTTTGCTGGCTAGTGGGTGCCCATACCCTTCATCAGTGCAAGCCTGGGCCCAGCCAGGGAGGACACTTAGGGTCCCCTGGGGGAGGGAAAGGTGGCTGCTTTTAGTGTGCTCAGTGCAGCTGTGGTTGGTGGGTGGTTGGTTGGGTTTTTTCCCCCAACTTTGCTGTTCATCAGCGAAGTCTGTAATAATCTGACCTAGGCAAAAAAGCTTCAGGCTTGAAACCTGGCCTGACACTGTGGAGATGTTTTTGGCCTGTAAACCACAAAACACCAAGCACCAGCACAGTGGAGCTCTTCTGCCTTCCAGTGGTCTGTTAGCTCCTGGGCATTCAGTAACCCACGTGATCATGTCTGTGTCACTGGCTTTGGCAGAGAGAGTCAATGCAGGTCTCTTGTCCATGCCCTTAGACTGGATGTGTTTGGAAATATATCTTAAATTGAATTCTTTCTGAAGGAAGGAGAGAGGAGGAGCAGTTGCTTTTGCCTACCCAGCGCCACTCTGCACTCCTAAACGGAAAGCATCATGGCCTCTCACATGGACTGAAGACCCCAGGGGTGCTCCACTGCCAATAGTTTTGTCACCTGCTTGCTTTCTTGTGTCTCACCTGAGAAACTTCACTGCCTGCACTGATTCTGTTTTGACTAGGTCTGCACATAGAGGCTTCAGGGCTCTTTTCCCAAGGATGTAGAGGGTGATCTGGGATGGCAGTGCAGCTCAGGAGGACAGTGGCTGAGGCAGCTGCTGCCTCTGTTGCTTTGGTGGAAGCAGCCGATGCTCTATGACATTTGCTGACAGAGGGTGCAAAACTCCAGCAGTGTCAGGGGTACGTGGCTAAAAGGTACCACACAAAAGATTCATGTCTGGTGCAGCTAATGCTTAAATGTGTTGTCTTAAAGCTCTGGTGACCTGCCGCCCGGACGAGTTCCAGTGTGGCGATGGGACCTGTATCCACGGAGCAAAGCAGTGCGACAAGGTGCACGACTGTCCTGACAACAGCGACGAGGCAGGCTGTGTCCAAGGTAGGTACAGGCAGCTCTGCACTGCTTGTGCTCCGTGCTGTAAGCCTGTGAGAGCTACGTGGCCACTGGAAAGGGATGAGGCACGTGCTGCTCCCCTGGGCCATTGTGGCAGTGGGGTTGACTGGGAGAGATGGTTGTGATGACCAGGCAGACTGTATGATTTGAAAAGTTTCTTGCATGATGCTCAGGCTTAATGTTCATTTGCTTAATCCCATTGCATTTCTGCTAATGACACCCTCTTGAAGCTTTATGTCAGGCTTTTTGTTGTCATGAGCGTGGTCTAACTTAGTTGCTTTCCTCTCTTGCCCGACATGACAGAGTCAGCATGTGAAAGTCCCAGCAAGTTTCAGTGTAAGAGTGGAGAGTGCATTGACGGAGGCAAAGTGTGCGATTCACATAGAGACTGCAGGGACTGGTCTGACGAGCCTCTGAAAGAATGTGGTACAGTACTTGCCTTCTACGTGTTGCTCCTGTTGTAACTGCTTCCCCTCTCCTCCATCTGGTGCTCACAGCTTTGAGTGTAACCACATGTAGCTGCTAATGCTATTTCTCACTCTGCTCCTCTTTCCTTGCCTTTATTCTCTCATCACCCTTCATACGAATATAATTAGTAGCCTAGTCTGATCATCTGTAAGTTTGAACTGTGCCCTTCTGAGCTCAGCTTTTATTCTTGGAGGTATGTATGAACTGAGCACGGGACTAGGAATCAGGAATTCCCCCTCTCCCCAGATACTGGTGTCCTCTACAGCGTGGTGTCCTCTGCAGCACAAACCAGTTTTTTAGCCTCATTGCCTAAATTATCTTTGAATTGTAAGACGATGATAACATCGTAAAAATTTAGCATTGGGAGCATGCTTTGAAGGTGAAAACACTTAGAGTGGCAACAATCGTTAAGAGATGACTTCAGCCCTTTCTGTGTTTTACATGTCATTGCTGCTTCCCATAAAAATGACAGCAGGTTGGCTCTCTGCAGCATCCTGCCAGCTCTGGGCTAGTGAGAACTTGTGAGCCGAGCCACCAGAGCTGCGTCTGCATCGGGGCTGCCAGAGTCAGCAGGACAGAAAGCCCAGGCCAGAGAGTGATGCCCCTCTCCCTGGGGCAGCCCCTCATTTTCCCACCGGGCATTATGGGCACCAGCCCCAATCTGGAGCATTACTTAAACACATATGGCTTTTTCCCCAGTGCTGAAATGTCTCAGCCAGGCATCCCTTCCCGTGGCGTCGGGAGCTCAGTGCCTGCCTCTTAAATAACTCACACTCGGAATTGTCATTCTCTCCTCTGTATCAGACAAGAAGTGTGTGTGCATGCCTGGTGAGAATGCTCTTACCATGTACTCTCAGTGTGCCCGTGCTTTCTTCCACACTAATCCACATCTCCCTGTCTTTCTGAGTGGGTGTTGCACCTTGTCTGCCTGTGGAGGTCTCCCAGCAAAGCTGGCAGCCCGGTTTGTCTTAGGAGACTGGGCAGTGGCATGGCACAGCTGGGCTTGGTGCTCAGCCTCACGGTGCTACCGTGGCTGATTTGCTGTAGTCCCAGGCTGGCAGTGAAGTGTTCTTTGAGTTAGAAACTGAGCAGAGAATAGCCCCCAAAGGAAACAGGTTTCTTTAAGAGTGCAGAAAGGTGTGGATTGCTGGGAATGTAACACCCACACACATGTAATCCATGCAGAAGAGAGGAGGTTCAGGACATGCTCTTCATCTCGGTGTGTCTGTCTAGCTGTGTGCTAGACACTGCAGTGCCCTCCAAAGTTCCCAAAAAACAAAAGCACAGCAGAAAACGGAACACCACTTGTCTTACTTTAGGCAGCCAGTGAATATACTGCTGAAGTTTGGATAATGGGCAGCAGCCGCCCGGCAGAAAGAGAACAGGCTAATGTCTCTGCCTGGCTCCTCCTCAGCTCCCACTGAGAAAGGCAGCAAGTGAACCAGCACTTGATTTACAGTCTCTAAATCCATTCCACAAAGCACCTCTGAAGCCACGGGACTCATCTGAGTGAGGATTTGCTTGTTAGCTGGAACAGCCTTTGTACTATTTTGCAGCAAGCAGTTGTGCATGTTTATGACCCAATTTGCTAGAGACCTGTGCAAGTGTAGGAATAGGTGATATCCATTAATAAACATCACTGAACAGTGACAACACACAATGTGACTCCGTTGACACCTTTCTGGAGCCTAGAGAACTTGCTCTATTAATAATGTATTTATCTATATGTGTGTGTGTCTTTGATAGGAAGGTGAAAGCATCCCAGAGCTGAGAAGAGTTCCTTCTGCCATGGTATTTTCCTGGTCTTACTGACTTAATTGGCTTGTGGTTGCTTTCATTTTCTTCCAAGAGCACTGGTTTAATGGCTCTGCTGTACTGCTCACCTGCGGTGTGCAAGGAAGCAAGAAAAGATAAATGAAAAATTTACCTTTAAATTGCATCATAGATTGAGGCAAATGAGTTTGCTTGTTCTAGTGAGCCCACTATCCCTGAAATCCCACAGTTTCTGTTCAGCAGCCTTACTTAGGGAGAGGACTTTCTCTTCACCCTGTGTAGGTTAATTACAACAAGAGATGTTATTTCTGACAGAAAACCAGTTTCTCTCGACCTCTCATTCAGTTCTAGTTACATTTAGTCTGTTTTTCCTTTCAGCACTTGAAAGCAGGATCAGAGAGGTAGCCTTGGATTAGATTGGGACCCAGGAGAGGATGGGGGCTGTTGCTTCATAAATTGCACACTTGGGTTGATGCAGGCTGCCAGCAGAGACTGTCGTGTGGGATGTGTTTGTGGGAGGACTGTATCTCAGTGCTAATGGAGCATCTCTGACAGACTGTACTTTGGTGTTTTCTGGAAGTTTCGCATAGATCATTCCTTGGAGCTAGATGGGAAAATAGTACAGTATTTCAAAATAGCTGGCCCCTTGGAGATGAGACTCCCCCAGCATGAATTATTAAAGCTCAGAGAGACTGTTCAGAAAAGTCAACATGGACCCGCGCATGGGGAAGGAGGAGTCTCCTGGAGAGAGCCCTTAGGTCCCTTGGAAGTTTCTCACATGTGGCAGAACATGCTCAAAGCAGCAGCTCTGATGGGATGAGATGCAAAGATTCACGTACGCTGTATTCCCAGGGCTCCCTCTTTGCTGAGTGACTAGCTCTCAGTCCAAATGATCCTACAGTCTTGGTTTGGAATAATAAAGAGCAAGAAAGGTGGTGGCTTCCTATCTGTGAAGTCACTGATACACTCTATGGGGCCAGCTCCTGGCTACCAAAAGCTGATAGGGGAAAATTTCTGAGGATGTCAGTGTTAGAACTGAAACCCCCCTTTGTCATAGATAACGTGTGTATCCCTTCCAGGTATCAATGAGTGCTCTGTGAACAACGGTGGCTGCTCCCACATATGCAAAGACTTGAAGATCGGGTATGAATGCGAATGCCCGCCCGGATACAAGCTTCTGGATAAGAAAACGTGTGGAGGTAATTTACATGCAAACAGCAGTCCCTTGTGTTTCACCATACAGAGACGTGATTATATTCACTTCAACATTGCTCCATCACAGATGGTTTGATTTCAAGTTATTGATGGGTTTCAAACACTCCTTTCAGACATAGATGAATGTGAGAATCCAGACGCTTGTAGCCAGATCTGCATTAATTACAAGGGGGACTACAAATGCGAGTGCTACGAGGGATACGAGATGGACACCCTGTCCAAGAACTGCAAAGCTGTAGGTAAGACAACGCCACAGGCACTTCAACTCTCTTGCCTAACACCACAACCCCAATAAGAAAACATGCTTGCAGGGGTAAGGCTAGAGGAGCAGAAACAAAAGGGAAGTAGCAAAGCAAGCAAGCAAAGACGTTTCATTTCGAGAAGCATGGAACTGCTGCAGTGATAGCAGATGCGTCTCTAGGCAAGAACTACTGATCATGCAGATCAGAATATTTTAACAGTGTACAGAGCAAGATTACAGTCACTAGTTGGCTGTTTGAAGCTGAAACTAGAAAAGAAAGTCTCTTGACAGGTGTTATTAAAAACAGTGCAGCAAAAACATTTAGTTGTAGTAGTATTAAAGGGAAGAAAACATCCCAATTAAAGCACAGTAGGTTAGCCACCTCTCCACCCTCCCAGCCTCTTATGCAAATCCCAGCATGAACACCAGCAGTTTGCTCGACCTTCTTGCAGAAATGAATGTTAATGTCAGAGGGATAGAAAGCTGAACTGTGCAAGACCGAGCATTAGCCATGCTGGGGGTTTCTTCAGTGGAAACTAATGCTGGGGAAGGGTGAGTTACCTGCAATACAAAATTGCTTCTCTGGTGTTATCCTGCACATCCGTGTGACCTCTTTCTTCCCAGGTTTTATATGGCATGCACAGTGTCCTGCTGTCCTCATACAGTCTGTTAGTCCCACACCTGCAGTGAGTTAGGGCTGACCCAAATCCTGGGACACTGATCTGCTTGTTGGTTAGAAAATGCTGCTGTGCCTGATAGTCTGGACAGCTGCTAAAATGACAAATGTGTGTATTCTTCTGTGGTAGGCAAGAGTCCATACCTGATCTTCACCAATCGCCACGAGGTCCGTAAGATTGACCTGGTGAAAAGGGACTACTCTCGCATCATTCCCATGCTGAAGAATGTTGTGGCACTGGACGTGGAGGTGTCAACAAACAGAATATATTGGTGTGATTTGTTCTACCGAAAAATCTACAGGTAAGGCCCACCAGAGGATGTGTGTTTTGGTCCCTTTCCAAAGCCATGGTTGAGTATGTACCCCTTAAGGACAATCTGCAGAGAACAATGCAGGGTACTGGGAACCTGGGGGCTTTTCTTTCCTTACTGGATTTCCTGTTCTAGCCCAGACTTTATAAGGTTTTTTAGGCATTGATAAAGAGATCAGGGGCTTGTGCAGTTCCCTGGTTTGATAATGTGGGAAGGCTTTTTGTCAATAATTAGTCCTGCTGCATTGTGCCACGAGACGCAGACTCTTGTTCACTGAACCCTGGTATTGCCCAGCGGTGCTGCGGGTGATGCTGAGTGACTGCTGCGCTGCGTGCTCGCTGGGGGGAAGCCACAAAGGACTTAGCATCTGAAAGCACAAAGGAGGCAAATGGTGGGAGTGAGGAGCTAGCAGCACAGATACTAGCTGCCCGCTGTAGCCTCTGGCAGACTGGGTATGAATTCATCACACTTGACCACAGTACGCATTCTGTAACGTTCATTCTCCCTCCTCCTTCAGCTGTTTTTATGGGATCCATCACAGCATTATGTACCGGGGTTTGGGAGTGTGCCTAGGCAAAAATGGATTTAATTTATGTGCTGAAAATCCCCCATGTATGTTCTGATTTGCATAGCTATTGCACCCTACTGCAGCTTCTTCAGTGATTTGTTCTGGATTTTAGCTAATGATCAGGCAAAGGTTGATTGGTTTCAGTGTGTGGGAGCCCAGCTGGGGTTTCTGCAGGCTGTGGCAGGGGATTTGCTCAGGCTGTGCTGAGCACTAAGCACTCAAGTATCGAGACAGGTACCCTGAGCAGGCCTGTGGGCTCTGAAAGGGGAGATGGTTCAGCAGAAAGCTGGCTGCTTGCACCGTGTCGGATTGTGCAGGCACAGGCAGGGTGGGTAAGGGCTTCGTGCTCATACACAGAGAATTATTGAAGATAGGCTGCTCCTTCTGAGCTCTGACAGGGAATGCCCTGGGGCACCAGGGGCTACTGAACAGCGTTCCTACCCTGAACATGGCCATACCAAGCCCTTTTCTTTTTCCAAACAGCAAAATTTTTCTCTTGCTTACTCCTGCTTGCATTAGCTTTGTTCTAAGTCCCACCTTTCTGCAGAGCAAGCCCTGCAATTGTAGCTTCTTAGCATTTCATATTCCTGTTTAAGATACTGCTGCTATTACTAATATCAAACAAAAGGCCACCATGTCCTTCCAGCAGAGAACTGGACTCTACTTGCAGTAGTCCTCTGGGGAAAAGCAGTCCATAGCTGAGAGGCTATCACAAGGTGAAAACTATGGTGCATGAGGTAATTGCTGGCAAGAGATCCATCTTTCTAAATGCTCACCTCACTTGCCCTTCCAGATCCTTTCCTTTTGAGGTGATGATCCCTTTGGGGTGTCAGAAGATCTTGTACAGTATTTAGTTACTGAGAGAATTGAAATGTCACCTGTATTTCAGCCTTCCATTCTGAAAACCAGAGGAGCCTGTCTTGGCTTCCCCGGCAGCGCAGGAGTCACAGTGGCTCACCACAGTGGTCTGGGGGAGTACTGGCCACAACTGCTTCACTGGGGAGGAATTACCTGACCTGCACTCGTGTAGTGAGAACATGTGGTGCTGGTCAGACTGAAATAACAGCCTTGGGAACACTGTCAGAAGCCCTGCAGAACCCCAGTGACACTGTCAGTTGGTGCTGGGGCAGAGAGAAACCAAACCCATGCCCTGGAGCGAAGATGCAGCAGTGCTCTGTGAATCCAGGCTGACTCTGCATCGCCCTTCCAGCCCGGGCTGCAGACCACGAAACACTGTCAACAGTTCCTGGGTTTGGGCATTTGTTTCCAGGTCTCTCACGTGGTACTTGAGAGCTCAGCTCCTGTACAACTTAACCCTCTTCTTCCGTGACCAAAGGCTCGATGGCCAGTGAACAGCAGATGTAAACCGTCTGGCAGTTTCAAATGGTCAGGGGTGGGTGGGAGAGTGGAAACTTTCTGCTGTTTTGTAACTGTTCTGGGATGTACCAAGTTACTCTAAGAGCCAGACTAAGCTCTCAGAAACACTGATGGTGACTCAGAGTCTAACTCCAGTTCAGAATACTCAGTGCAGTTGGTATTGGTGCAAGCACAAAGTAGCAGAATCAGCCTGTGTGCTTTCGTAGGAGCAACAGTATTTATGGAAGAACCATGTGGTTTGCTGCCTTTCATTATCAGTTTGAGAGATTCTGAGGCTGCCACTGATATTTAGTGAACATTTTCTTTGTATCTAACAAGACAACTTGCCAAATTATTACAGCTCCATTAATTCCCTTGATGAATCATAATTAATTACAAAGGTCCTAATTCTTCAATACATTTAAGCATGTTTATTTGCATGCTACATCCAACTGTTCAGCAGAGCACTGGAGATTACATTTTTAATGTCCAGAAATCCCCTGTATCGATTCTATCAAAGTTCACGTGCCTGAAGTTAAATGTTTTGCTGGCCCGTGCAGTTACAGCAGGAAGCAGGTAGAAAAATAAAATGACAAAATAAAAAAAAGTTGCCTGTTCTGGAACCGCCTGCCAGCCCAGGCAGGTACGGGGAATAAGAACAAGCTGTAGGAAACCGTGGAAGGCAGCCGTGGGCAGTCCTGCGGGTCTGTGTCAGCCGTGCTGCAGGCGACGCTGCCTGGCCGAGGGGTTGCAGAGAGGCTGCCTGGCTGTCAGCTCTCTGAGGTCCAGCCCCGTGCACACGTGCCCGGCCGTGGGTCTCTGTGCCGTGGGTCCGTGCGGTGACGAGTCCTGTCCTTGCAGTGCCTACATAGACAAAGCCAGTGACACAGCTGAGCAGGTGATCCTGATAGACAGCCAGCTGAACTCTCCGGAAGGACTGGCCATAGACTGGGTTCATAAGAACATCTACTGGACGGATTCTGGAAACAAGACCATCTCAGTGGCCACTGCAGATGGAAGCAGGAGGAGGACACTTTTCAACAGTGACCTCAGTGAGCCAAGAGCCATTGCTGTTGATCCCACACAGAGGTAGGTGTAAACACTCCCTTTGCCAACAGAGACCTTCCAGTCTTCTTTCTGCCTCTCTTACAAACACATGGGTGGTTCTCATCACATCGAGACTTCAGATGCCCTTTAAGATAGATCAATCCATTGAACTTAAATGGGAGTAACTCTTTGCAAGGCCACTGCTGTTAAAGGAAGTCGTGCAACAATGGTCAGGCCACGTGTTCGACAGGCCTGAGCTGGCCCAGGCACATAGGTTGTGCTGGGAAATTGTCTGATATGTGTATGGGCTACTTGGGCAAGCAAAGTCCACATAACGAGCAGGCACACCAGGAGAGACTTTGCACAGGGTTACTAAGGTGAGACTCTGTGTTCTGGTGCCAGTTTTGTGACAGAGCACCCTGTGGGACAGCATGTGTGGGGCTGAATTAGCTGAAGTGGCTGAGGGCTTTGCTTTAAAAAGGAGAGAAAAGGGCACCTCCTACTCTGATTAGTAGAGTCCAATTCACTGTTTTCTTGCATCTCTCTCTTCCAGGTTCATGTACTGGTCTGACTGGGGAGACAAAGCTAAGATTGAGAAAGCTGGCCTGAACGGCGTGGGGCGGCAAGTGCTGGTGACTGACAACATCGAGTGGCCAAATGGCATCACGCTTGGTAAGTGCCCGGGTTGGAGCTACAGCATCTGCTGTGGTTGATGTAAATGTCCTTTTATTGTTAAACAGGAAAACAAAATGGTAAATGTGCAAAGGCTGCAGGAGCTTTGAGTTGCTTTTAGGTGTGCCTAAAGGTGTTCCTTAAGGAAAAGGGAACTTTTGGGGGGTGGATGCAGAGCCAAAATAAACCTTTCGAAGTCCAAGAGGCATCAGAGAGTCCTTGGTGCTGGTGTCTCTGGACCTGGACCTGTCTTAGAAGCAACGTCAAGACACTTCATTGGACTGATGAATGCACAGGACATCGAGGAGAGGACAGAGCCTGCAGAGCCCGTTGCCTGTCGACACGCCTGGCCAGCCAGGGTGGGGTAGAGAGGTCAAACCCATCTTGGCCTGTATCCTGCATCCTGCTGGCACACAGAGGGCTGCGGTCCTTCCCGTTGCCACGGCAGGGGGCAGGAGTGGGAAGGCAGTTTCCTGCCCTGGTGGGCAGCAGGGGACAGCCCCTCTGGAGTTGCAGCCAGCAGTCTTTAGCATGGTGCAGATGTGATGTTCTCTGCTTGGTTTTGTATTTGAAAATTCTGGCCACAACAAGAAAATGCTGCTACTGTTGTATAGTTTTGAAGTGCTACTGCTGTGAACAAATAATGTTATCCTTTAGTAATTAAGAAATTAATTAATGACTTGTTTAATTAGAGAAATTGTTTTGTGTTGGCACTCATCCACTTGCATTCTGTTTAGTGAATCCCATCCAAAATGGGTAAATTTGCTGCAGGAAGAGAAATTCAGTGCTTAGCATTCTAAATATCGTGGGACCCTTCCCTGCCACTCTTACCTGCACCCTCCCCAAAGCCTGGCTGGATGTGGTAAGAGTGACCCCACCACCCCGTCCTGCAGCAGAAGAAGGGTTTCTGGACCCAGGATCATTCCTCTCTCAAAGTGTGTAAATCACACAGCTCCTTCAGAGAGGTGTTTCATTTGAATCCCAGTTGTTCTCCAGCAAGAGGCCAAGGACTGAATTGCCTTGAGAAGGACAAAGCTTCTTGCTCAGGCACTGATGGAGTGACTCTGGGAAGCCCAAACTGCTGCTGGCTTGCTCCTCCTGGTTAACAAAAGGACCTCACCGTACAAAGCTGTCAGTCAGGCATTCCCCACACACACACCAGAATGTTCCTGCTTTTTATATTATTTATAGGGTCTTATCCCAGCATATCTGGGCACTGATTCAAAATCAGAACTAGTGTTAAAAAAAAAAAGGGCCAATAATAAAGAGATTCGTCATGCTGCCAGCAGGAAAAACATGCCGGGCAAGAGAAAAAGGGTTGCAGGAGATGTGTGTGATTTTGCTTCATTGTGTTTCACTTCTCAGATTTGCTGAATCAGCGTCTCTACTGGGTAGACTCCAAACTGCATTCACTGTCCTGCATTGATTTCAATGGCAGCAACAGAAAAGTCCTGATCTCTTCTGTTGACGATCTGAGCCATCCTTTTGGCTTAGCGGTGTTTGAGGTAAGAGTCGAAAACGGCCGCAGAACAGACTGGGGACTGCAAGAGGTCTCAGAGCTCTTCTTGATTAAAAGCTCTGCCTTTTGCATAGTGCAGAAGGCTCAGCCAGGGTGTTTGCTGCTATAGAAACCGATTAACCTGGTGTGGGTTCGGCGGGGAAAACTGGTTTTCTAAAGCCCTTAATTGGGAGCAATGCATCATCTCGTGCTTCCAGCTAATGCAGTGCACCCGTCAGGGGCTGACGCTGCCCAGTGCAGCCCCTCCCGCAGAACTGGAACAGGGGGAGTGGCTTTTCCATCATTCATCCTGAACCAGCTGTCCATACCAAGGCCAGAACTGTGAGCAGGGGCAGGGAGAAGCCACTTACTGCGATCAGCAGGTGGGACAACCATTCCCTGAGTGACACCACAGCGCGTCTCTTCTGAAAGTCAGGCGCCGAGGGGAGCTGCACGGGCTCCGCGCAGCCTCTCAGCCTGCAGCTACTGCGCTCTGCTGCTCTCACCAGCTTTGTTTCACACCATCTTTGCATTCCTGTGTTGCATTTTGTGGTGCCAACAGAACCCTCAGGGGAGGACAGACCCTTAAATGTTGCTGTGTTGGCTAGCTGTCTCTGCTCTCCATCCCAGCATCTGTAGAAGTATCCTCGGAAACATTTTCACCTGTCCCAGGAGCCACAAGGCTTCAGCTGGGAGTGCCTGTGGCAGCAAGGCGCTGGCGGGGCTCCCCCTGCAGTCACTGGGCACCGGTGCACTGCTGAGGCTGGGGGCTTGCTGTGCAAAAGTTGCTTGTTCCACCTAGTTCTGAAAGGTTCAGGTTATTCTCTTTCAGGCTGAACTGCTCCACTTGGGACAAGCAAACCCTGCCACACATCAGAGAAATCTCCCTGTTCCCAAAGTTATAGCTCTCGTCCTACAAAGTCATAACTCTGTTTTCAACTCCTACTTGAGTATGTTCCATTGAAAACCCAGTTAACCTTGCAGGTTCAGTCCTGTTGTACCCTCCCGTGTCACACCGCAGCCTTGCTCAAAGCAGGGCAGTGATTAATTAAACAGCACAGTTCGGACCCTCAAATGTCATCACAGAAGACTCTTCTGTACCTAACCAAATTTCTGCTCCTTCATCTCAGTCTCACAGCTACTCAGAGTCACTGAGCACTTTATAAACACATAGGATTGCTGTGCTTTGGAACATCAGAAATGACAGCGTCCACAAAAAAAATACAAAAAACCCCTGCAGACAGAAGTAGCATGAACCAAAGGTACCCCAGGGTGGGAACAGTGTGTTGACTTTGTGGCTGCTGGAGTTTAATCCAGCTTGAGTTGGATTTGAGCAGGGCCAGGTTGGAAATCCTACGCCTTTCCTGCAGGACAGAGTGTTCTGGACTGACCTGGAGAACGAAGCAATCTTCAGCGCTAACAGGCTGAACGGCTTGGACATCGCCGTTTTGGCAGAAAATCTCAATAATCCGCATGACATTGTGGTATTTCATGAATTAAAGCAGCCCAAAGGTAAGACCTGTCCTCAGGGTACTGTGGCCCTGAACCACGTTTATTTGAGCTAGTAAATGAAATGCTTCCCTGTGATTCTTGATGAGGGAGAAAGCACAGGTAATAATGTGAAATCAATGCCTAATGTTTGAAGTTCCTGCATAATTAATTCCGCAGCAGCATTTATTGAAAAGTCTGCAACTTGTTAATAGCTGCTTAATTAGCATCTTTGATAACTGTGAGTTACTCTTGTCACTGTGATGTCTTCCATTCATTATGTATTTAGGGGGGGTTTGTAGTGGTGTGTAAGGTTTCAATCTGCTCAGATGCTTGAGCAGCCCCATTATTGATGCAGGGAGCGGAAGAGAGTCTTCTTAGAGGAAGAATGAACAAAAGAATAAGCAATGAGAAAAATAACTTGTCTTTCCTTTCCTCCTTGAACAGCTCCAGACTCCTGTGAGCTCAGCCCCCAACCGAATGGAGGCTGTGAGTACTTGTGTCTTCCTGCACCGCAGATCTCTCCCCATTCTCCCAAGTACACTTGTGCCTGTCCCGACAACATGTGGCTGGGTCCTGACATGAAGAAATGCTACAGAGGTAACTACAGCCCCGTCGCTGCGTCGCTGTTCCCCTGAATCACACTGAGTGAATGTGTGTGTGTCCTGATGGTGGAACACAGACACTGCTGCTTGCTGCCTTCCGAACACAGCACTGCTCTTGTCCTTTGTTGAAAGCGTAAGCAGGAAGTGATACAGCAGGAAGAGGATAAAAGGGATTAAGGCCCAGCACTAAAAATGCCAATGGCCAGTAGATCATTAAAGTTTGCCATGTTATTGCCCTTTAGATACTGGCTCTGGAGAGCCCGCAGTCGGAGCTGATAATACCCTGAAGAGGGGAGTGCTCTCAGTGCAGTTTTCCCTCACGTACAAATCATTCCTGGTACAAATTCAGAATTCTGAGGCACTGAAATAACCAACAAGTTTTTGAACTGCTGAACTACTTTCCATCCCGAGTGCTTTATTACTGTTAATGAATTCAGCTTGACCTCAGGAATTCATTTCTGTAGCTTTAGGGAGAGAACTATCGATAGTCTGACTACCTGGTAAATAGAACTGGAATTTAGTTTCTGCTTCTAATGAGTGAACAGTCCTCCCCAGATTAATGTCCCCATCTGTGATTTGCTTTGTGTACTTATTTTAACCAAATGCCATTGTTGCTCTTGTCTTTCAGATCTTCCAGCTACTGTACTGGTTTCCACACCTGCAGCACCCCGTACTGCCGGTACCACAACCCTCACAGCCGCGCTTGGCAGTGCCGATAACACCACTGAAGTCGTTCCCAAAGCTGTATCAGAAGCCACAATTACCACTCCAAGTTTTCATTTACCTTCTACCACATCCATCCTGATAGATCCTGAGATGACCACTGGAAACAGCAATTTATCACAGCACTGTAAGAGAATTATTCCTCTTTTCTTTTTCTCTGTACAGCGTCTCACAAGAACTCAGGCACCAGTGGGAGACCTGATCTACCATCTGAGGTAGAAACGGGTGGGGTGCAGGCACAGCCTGTTGCACAGCAGGAGCCACCAGTGCTCTTTGCGCAGACATCAGTGTCACTTGGGATGTTGTTCACTCAGGGCTGCATCCAACACACGGGAAGCGAGCTCTAGAGACAAGGCCCTGGGAGCTCACCCTACTCCTTGCCCTGTGCCTCCCAGTGTCAGTGCTGCTTGCAGTGCTGCACACCATGAGATGGGGGATTCTGCAGGCGCTTTGCCTATTTTAATTAATCGTTAATGGGATCCAGCACAAGCGGTGGGTGAAAAATGCCTCCTGTCTGGATGTAGTGCTGCTGGATGTTTGGAATTACTACAGCCCAAGACAAGCTGCGTCTGGTTTGCGTGGCTGCGCTTTGCATGTTAATGTGGCCTGGTCTGGGACATAAGTTTAAGGTTTTGCATTACCAGCAGAAGAGTATCCCTGTGGGCAGCAGTGACGGGCAGTGAAACGCCAGCCTAGCGGCTCAGTGCTGCCAGGAAATCCCTCACATCCTGCTGCCCAGGTAAAGCAGGGAACTGCAAATGCTTTTCAGGAAAAAAATCATTCTCGTCCTGAGAGAAGACTTTATTCTTCAGGACCATCACTCATGACCTCAAACAGACCAAGATTGCTTTAAAACCAATAAAAGACTTTTTTTTCCCCTGAACATTTCACTGCCCAGGCAGTTTCCATTGTATCAGGAGAGCACAAATAAACCATTGCTGTTTGCCGAGCGCGCCTGGGTGTAGGGACAGCGATGCCTGGGGGGAGCAGAATCCACACTCTAAAATTCATTCTTTTAAGTTCCTTCTGTGCAAATTTCTTTCAAATGCAATAATGAACTTTCTAATAAGCAATGGAAGCAAGGTGCTTTAATTGCTCACATTTTAAATAGTCTGGCTCGTTATTAAGTAAATAACTGTAATAGAACAACCTGCCACAGGGAAGTATTTAAAAGGATAATTTGCCTTTTAAGTTCCGTTAATTAGTGAATCAAAACACAAACTGTAGTTAGTTCCTCCTCTCTCAAAGCCTAATATTTTGTCAAAAAATAAACTTTCTGTGCTGATCCCTTATTGCAAGAGCTCAGAGCAAACATTTTTAAGTATATAACTTGAAAGGTACATTCCTCTTTTTATTATTTTTCCCTGTCATGGTTTAGGGTCAGGGTTTAGGGTCAGGGCTGCCCCTTAGACCTCTGTTAACCCCCCTCCCTCCCCACAGGGGAAGAGAAAGGGAATGAGGGAGAGAGGCTCAGTGATTGGAAAAGGGAACTAGAACAGCTTTAGTGAAAGTAATAATAAAAACTGAATATATACAAATATATACAAAGCCAGTATCGAACCCGCTACGCCCCCCGGCCTGATGGCAGTTACGTCACTGTCACCACTGATGCTGTGGGGCAGGCACTGGGAAGGTCCCAGACTGGGCCCCGTGCACTGGATTCAGAACACACAGATCAGGAGTGAAGGCAGAATGGACAGAGTCCCCCTCAGAACGCGGCCAGTGAAGAAGAAACCAGAAGAGGACTGAAGAGCGGGGCAGGGCGAGACGCTCCTGATCCCTCAGCTCCATACCAAATCTGACATACAGGGGCTGGGATCCCTCGCTGGTCAGTCTGAGGTCCCCTGTCCTGTCTACTCGTCCCTGTAGGTGCCACCTTTCACTTTCTGCACCCCCAGCATGGTGCACAAGATCCAGCAGTGGCCTTGGTCTGCTCCCCAACCCTTGGTACTAACTCTAAACATCAGGTTTAGAGCAGACACTGTGCAAAAGCAGGCTGCTGGCTTCAGACAGGGCAGTGCGTTGGAAGAACTCAGCTGAAAAGTAAAATCACCGAACAGAATGAGTTCTGTTCTCACTCAAAGCAGGACACCCTAGAATTGTTTTTTTCTCTTGTAAGGACAATACTGAGGGTGGGGGTCACTCTTGCATGCTGAGGCAGACTGCAGCAATGAGTGCTATCAGTGCTGAACCCCGGAGCTGTAAAGAAAACAAAAAGAATTAAAAAGAAAAGCTGTGCATATGGCTTTGAACTACATTCTGACAGCTCAATAAATCATTAATTGTGTCAGCACTACAAAGTGGATTGTTAAGAGCGCTATTCACCATCCCCTGATCCACACACAGAATTTCTATTAGATGTCATGTTTTTTTAAAGCTGGCCTCCTTTTTTGTGCTTCAAAATTTGAAGCCCAGGTACAGTTGCTCACTCATTTCTGGTTAGAGCTTCTCTCCTCACAGGGCACTAAGCAGCTCCCGGAACTGGCTGTCTCTCCTGGGGTGCAGCTGGCACTGCAGCGAGGGCAGCAGCACCTCATGGCCGGGCTGTTTATTGTTCCTAAGGAGAAACAGTTCAGCTCAGCCCGGATTTGTGCGTGTGCTTTTTATCTATCTTCTCCATAATCATTTTATTACAAAACTTTTCACACACTCTTTGATTACAAAAGCTTTCTGCTGGGCAGAACAACACAGTTACTAACATAGAACATTCTTTAGTCATGGCTTTAAAATGAGCAAATTAGTTAAATCATCAGAATGTCTTCTGTAATTACAGATGCAAATGATGACCAAGGCTTTGATTCAACTGTGACAGCAGCTGTGATTGGAATTGTCATTCCTGTCGGTAAGCTGAGTTGCTTTAACCTCTGAAGGAGACCACAGCGAAATGCTGCTGTAGATACAGTCTCCCACTTTTCAGGGGTGGGGGTGGGAAGGAGCCCAGGAACTGCTGACAGGGGGAAAAGCAGCCTGGCTTTGAGACACTCATACAAGGACGGCTGTCAACGTGGGAACATCCCAGCAGATCCGTGCCTGGCTAACAGCCCTTTCTTTCCCCTTTGCTCAGTGGTCATTGGCTTGCTGTGCATGGGGGGCTACCTCATCTGGAGAAACTGGAAACGGAAGAATACTAAAAGCATGAATTTTGATAATCCAGTGTATAGGAAGACAACAGAAGAGGAAGATGAAGATGAAATCCACATTGGACGGACTGCCCAAATTGGACACGTCTACCCAGCAGTAAGTATCCGAGGAGCTGCTGCCAGAGAAGATTAATTTTCAGAGTTTAGATACAGAATTTTCTCCAGCCAATTACAACATGGCTTAGTTGTCATTTAATGACTAATAATCATTGCATAGGCAGAAGCCTAAACTTGTAGGCAGCTCATGCAGTTGTTTTATTATATAGACCACTATATTCTAAGATACTGTGTTCAATGAAGAACAAGTGTCCTAATCAATACACCTAATAAGCTAGCGAGTGTACAGCTAGCTACTGCAGCTCGGTGTGGGACAGCTGGATTCCCTTAGATCTGTGCTGAGACTGCTACCAAGTGTCTAGATGATCTCAAACATAAGTGCAGTTTCTCCACAAAGCCTCGGCAAGATGAAGCTCTGCAGAAAGTACTCACTGCTTCCCAGTGCAAACGCTGTACACAGAGAGAGAACCTGTTCTGCAGGGCAGTTTGTCTCTGAAGGAGCCTCCTTCACAGCAGCAGCCCGGCTGAGATGCAGCACTGCCAGTGAGAACTGCGAGGCCTGTCTAGAGGAGAGTATAAAGATCCATAAGCAAGGGGTGAAGGAGGTACAGCTTCTGTAGGCAGGCAGGCACAGAGGTAATGCCCTGTATTATCTGTTGGGATCCTGGGAATGGTTACAAATGTCTGCGGGGTGGGTGTCAAGTAGAAGGGGCCAGTCTCTTTTCAGTGGTGCTCTGGGATAGGATGAAGGGTATGGTCACAAACTGGAACCCAGGAAGTTCCAGCTCAACATGAGGAGAAACTTCTTCCCTGTGAGAGTGCCAGAGCCTGGCCCAGGCTGCCCAGAGAGGCTGTGGAGTCTCCTTCTCTGGAGCCTTTCCAACCCCCCTGGCTCTGTTCCTGTGTGGGCTGCCCTGGGTGACCCTGCACTGGCAGGGGGGTTGGACTGGATGATCTCCAGAGGTCCCTTCCAACCCCTGCCATTCAATGAATTTAAAGACGCTGCTAAGGATCACACTGGAGAAGGTGTCATCCCTTATGAGGAACTTTATCCAATACACAAGTAAACTTTCCAGCACCTCTCTAGTAACACTGGAGTGAGTAACCCCGGAGTGAGTAACCCCATTTGGGGGAAACTATCAGTGCTGAAAACAGATTTGTCACCAGTATGCTAGGGACAACGATCAGATTTTTAACAAGAAATACAAGTTAGCAGCAGTGCCCCAAGTCACTGATTTTTTGGGTTTGGCTGTTTCCTTCACAGCGCGTAGCGTTGAGCTTGGAAGACGACGGGTTGCCGTGAGGATGAAGTTGCTGCTCTAACGCCACACTGAACAAATTTGCTTTGGATCACAGAACCTGCTTCTTCTTTTTGATCGTTATTTATGTTGCAGAAGGGTAACCACAAAGTTATAATGAACTGCAAACATCCAAAGGATGTGAGAGTTTTGTATGTATAATCTTTTATACACATTTTAACTTGTTGCACTACCCATTTGTGATAGTGAATAAGAGACAGCTGAGCTACTAACTCAATGTACACAACCAGCCAGGCTGAAGGTTCGGTAGCTATTGCTTTATTTTAAGACTATATTTATAGATATTTTGTAAATATGTTGAATATGCTTTGTGGCTATCCATCAACATAAGTAAAACAAGTTCTGTACAGGCCCTTTAGAAATATTTATTAACAAAAGCTGGACTATACGATCTGTTCTGTAAATATAGTAGAGGGGTGAGAGTATTTATTTTTTGTATGTTTGGCTTGCTGTGCATAGATTATCTGTGTATATATCTATCTCGACTAGATAGATATATAGGCATATAAATATATACATATATATAAAAATATATACATATATTTTAAAACTACTAGCCTACATTTATGAAATTAGGGATAACTGAGTTTTTACAGGACATTTGAGAAGTTTGCTTTGAAATCTAAAGACACTAAGTAAGAGCGAGCGGTATGGTCAGGTCACTGACAGATGAAGCACTCCCAGAACAAACAGAGCTCCTGTTTCCAGACTGGCTCCTAAGGGCTGCTTTGGCATTTTCCAGTCTCTCCAGAAAGATTAATCTGCTGAGCTTTTAATGGAAGAGCTGTTGCTTACAGCATTTCAGTCAGGAGAAATTCCTACAGCGCCCAGGGGGTTTGTGTGTGTTGTACTGTTGGGATTTTACAGCTTAATTGAGGGGGTTTGTTTGTTTCTAAATATAAATCTAAATGCTTTCCCCCCCCAGGAACCTTGCACCTCTCACCATCTTTGTTTCACACTAATTCTAAGCTATGTAGCCATATACTTCATAGACCCAGAGCGAGCGCTTGTGCCGGGCTTATCAGGGAAAAAACCCCAACACAGTAACAGAAGTTAATTCTTTCCCTCCTTGCCCTTTTCCCCCACTCATACTGGTTATGAGTCCAAATCTAGGAGATGCTCTAGGGCAGTGTCTTCATTCAGCATATGCAGAATTCTTTGAAGTGCAGCAACTGCCTTCCAAATTACCGCTGCTGGAACAACCCCACCATGGTCCATCTCCCCCACCACAGAGGGGGGCAGAACCTCACAGCCTTGGCCGTATCTTTGGCTGGGTCATCCTGCACCTTGGACAGAACCAGTTTTTCCTCACCTCATTCTCTTAAGATTCCCAAGGAAGTCCATGGGAAGTGAACACACTGAATACTGGACTACACCTCCCTGAACTGTACCAAACCCCAGAGAAATCATCCCCGTGTTCTCACATCAGTCCAAGCTTTTGTATTCAAGTGAGTAAAAGAAACTTGGCCTGAATAGATTAGGGTTTTTTTCCTTTTGTTTTTCTTTCTTTTAGAAAAAAAATCCCACTGTAATGTGAGCTGGAAGTTGATTCTTGATTAAGAAAAGGAGGGAAGTATCTAAAGGCCTAGTATGCATTGCAGACATAGAAGATGCTCTCAAAACGCCTCAGGGCCCGCATAGACAATACAGAGGTACTCAAGCATCCTTCTAGTCAAATTTCAGATTTTAGTGGAAAACCAGGAGACAGCCACTTACTGCTTCAAGGTAGGAGGCTGTTTCTGCAGAGGCCACGCACTGTGTGCGTGGGGAAGGAACTGAGAGAAGGCTGTGTGTGTAACTGTAACTAACAGACGAATGTAAATATCTGTGAAAGTTCTACAGTTTTGATACTTTTTTAAGAACACGTGCACACGAGCAAACCTGTACAAACCGTGTATAAAAGGCTGCAGTTTTTCCCAACCCATTGTAAATGACTCCATGTGCAGCGCTGCTTGCAGCCTTTACAGATTTATAACTACTAAGAAGTCAAAACAACAAATTTGTTTTTTAAGAAATTAATTATTTTAAATAATGGTTCAGAGCGTTAGGATGATATTTAACATTGTAATCATTTCTGATCTGTCTCGTCCTATTGAAGTTCTGTTAGAGTAAGTTCTTGCTTGGTGCCTTTTGTGTTTCAGTTTCTATGTTACGGGCAAAAGGACCAGGGAGGGGCGGGGGCGGGATCTGCTCGGTGTAACTCGCGCTGTACCGACAGCCGTAGAACTACTGGAAACCAAATGAACACATTTGTACAACAGTGCATTGTTTCTAGAGAAAGATTAAATTTGTTTTTTATCTGAGACCACTGAACTGATTAGAGTGCCTAAAATGCCGTCCTGAGCCTGCGATTGTATCGGAGTTTGGTCTTGAGTTTCCTTCAGCTCTTGCCTTAACCCAAAGCTGGACCTGGGAAGGCTAGTGTAGAATGCAGCTGTTCAGCTGCAGCTTTGCAGCAGCAACCCTGAAAACAGCTCATATTCTACACGTAAATGAACGAGACCATTTTGTTCTGAATTGTCTGTCTTTGCCACATGGGGTTTGGTCATCTTCAAATCGCACAGAAAAACCAGCCAGGGGGTCTGCCATTTCCTTGAGCTGAACAATCACATCAGTTGTGTAACCAAAGTGAGCGAGTAAAACTTGCAGTGGTACGAGTCTGCCGGTCCTTACCCACTGTCAGGAAGTGGTGCACGGTGGATGCCTCTCTGCAATAAAACTGGAGCAGTTTTTAGCCCAGTTACATGTTAGACCCTTCAACAACTAGTTGCAAACTACTCCATATCTTCACCCAGCTTTTGGTGAAGCACAGCTACAGCAGGGGGAACACTTGTTACAGCCAAATACACACTTTTGGCACGCTGAAGAAAGACAAGAGTACTGCTGTTCTTGGAAATACAACAGGCAGCCTTAACTTTGGGGGTTTTTTTAAACATACAAACAACATCTTCAATGTGAATAAACTGGAAATGAGACCCAGGTACTACACGGAGAACGATCGCTTTACTGGAGACGCAAGTGAGTCAGAACTAAATGTGCAGTTAGCTTGCTCTCTTCCCCTTCTCTTGTGAAAATGAAATCCTAAGTAAGAAACAGAGATACTGTGAGCAAGGAGGGACAACTGGAGGCGTTTTCTGCAGTGGATGATGGGCAGTCTGGGGTCCTCTGTAAACCTCCATCTGTTTCCCTGTGCAGAGGGAAGCTTGAGCCAGCAATCAAATGCTTGAAAGACTTTTCCCATTTTAGGAATTGCTCTATGTCCCCTTGGGTCTGTTTTTGTGGGAAATTGCCTGCATAACTTTAAATTCAAGGGGAATAAATTAGCCATAAATACCAATATCCAGTGGTGTGTACCTCTTGAAAACCAAGACAACCACCCTGTGCATCAAGTGACTGTTCTTTCTCCTGCCCGAGGTAATCTGCGGGATCTACTCAAAGCAGCGTTAGAAATCCGAGCACTGAAGACAGTGCCACCTTTCACTGTCACACGTGGTGTTCTACAGCCTAGTGAAGCAGTGTTCTCATTGACAGTAACTTTCTGTCAGCTTTTGTCCCTAAAGGGCAGCTGCCAGTGGCTAATGCTTTTCAGACACCAACAGTTGTTACCAAACTGATAGGGACTTACGTACGGATAAATATGGGTGGTTTAGCTTTCAATTTAACAGAAACCATTTTTACTTTAATATATTTCTCTAGTTAAAAGCAGAGTAATATGACAGCAAATAGAGAAACTGATGACAGCAACAACAGAATAATCCAGGTCTAAGTAAAGAGGACAGCACAAATGAAGTGAAAAAGCCTCACAAGAGAGTCCTGAACGTAGCTGGGGCATTGAGAGATGCCTGCCAAAAAAACCCCTGTCTTTTTTTTTTTGTGACTTCATGCTGTATTAGCAATAAAATTCTATTTTGGGGGGGTTTTTTTACACATAGTGCCTGTACAGTATGAGAGAATCCACAGCAACACTATGCTGCCTGCTTTCATTAAGATGCTGTGCAGCTCCACACACTCAGTGTTGCTGCAACGTATGGAACTTGGTTACCTTTCTGCCTTCTGCGGGTGGATGTATGCACCATTTCCTCACACTGCATTTGCTCTCCATCAGCTTCACTTTGTGAAACGGTTTTAAATCTGTCTTCCTGATTTACATCCTTGCCTTCAAGAAGGGAGCTACAGCCACAGTCTGTTGTGAGCTTTTTCACTGGAGTTTACAGAGCAGTGCCAATTTCTGTTGTCTCCTAAATGCACAGTGTCAACATTGGAAGGATTCAATGGGAGCTAGACAGCAACAGAGACATTTAATTGAGATGTGGGATACACAAGCCACCTTTTAGATTCAAGCCCCAGTCCATTTGCACATTAACATGCTGGGTGCTCAGTGGCCAGCTCAAAACACTAATTAACAAAACACCCACAGGCACACAGTGCCTCCCTGCTGCTCTGCAGGTCCCGGTGCCCTCTAGCCAAACAGCTACAACAGCAGCGCTCTTTCCAAGCTTGCCCTGACCAAGGATGCCCTGGAAAGAGGATGCTGGGTGATGAAGGTATCAGACTGTACAGTCCCGGTGACAGCTTAGCAGAGTTGGTTTCAGTTGTAGTTTGAGGATTGTTACCTATTCTCCTGGTGACAAATATTGGGGCTGCAGCTTTCCCAGCTGGGTGTTTCTGTCACAACCTGCAAACCATCATTCCTGTGAATGGCAGCAACACGGCCCAGCCAAGACTGGCATTTCATGCTGAGGTGACACAAATCTGGGGTGAACCAGAGCTTGCAGAGTCTGTGCTGGGGACTGGCACACAGAGGGTGAGATGGAGCCCTAATCTGCTACTGTGAACTGGAGGAAAGGCACATGCTGGGCCCAGGACAGGAATACACAGAGCCATGCAGTTAAATAAATAATCTGAAGTCCCCATAAGAAAAAAGGGGGGGGGGGTGTCTGCCTGTCTGTCTTTGGGGTAGTGACAGAGGCCTAACTGGCTCTTCACAAGGAGCTTAAATGTGCTTGACAAATAGTTTACCAAGCATCTTGATCAGTCAGAAATGAGCTGCACAAAGTCACAGGCTACAAAGTCCCACCCTCTCTTAATTGTGTGGCTACGAGCACGGGCTCCGAGCCAAGACGCAAGTCTCACAGAATCAAATTTTACACGAAGATGAACTCGTGGCTTCAGATGCCACAGCAGCAGGCACAGTAACACCAACGACCAGCTCCACAAAAGATAACCTCACAACAGCGTCCCCCAAAGTGAGGCCATCTGCCTCAGGACACTGAATGTAGGCTTCTCATACCCGAAGTGGTAGCACTCACCAGAAGAACCCACCAAGCACTAAGACCATGCTCTCAGCTCTTGCAGGAGGGTGGTAATGCTAATTTGCAGCTGTACCTATGCAGCAACAAGAAGAATGAGAACACACACGATTTTTAAAATAATAATCTTTCTGAAGTTATTTGCAGCATTCACATTTCGCTGTGTGCCGCAGCAGGAGAACCTTTCTGGGGGGATTAGCTGCAGCTGCCTGCTAAGTTCTCCACACTGTTAGGGAAATCACTGTAATCTTGTCAGTCATGATAAAGCAGCCATCTTAGCAGGGAGTGAAAAGTCATGATAGTGTAACAAGGAAATCTCCCTGATGTTTCGGTGGGCCCTGGCCTGGTTACATGGGTGGCTTATGCAGGATTACAGCAGAGAAAAAGATGAACCAACACTTTTTTTTTTTGTCCTCACATCAGTTGAGTTCTTCAGCCCTTGCCTACAGGCTACAAAGTCAGGTGCCAGAGTAGATGTTACAACTACAGTTCTTGGCCAGGGACAGCTGAAGCCAAATGACAAAGACATTTCACATTACCCTGTTCAGGCTTTTATCTGCTGAGTCTGCCAATCAAGGAATTAATTAGTTCCAACTGTAGTAATTTATTTTCATGCATATATTTCCCCACTGAGACTTAGCTGAAAGCACATACATTCATTTCATTCAAGCCATGGCACAAAGGACAATGAAAAACCTTACGACAAAACACTGAAGAAAAATCCCTGAATCTGTGCATTCTGCGAATAAGGCACAGCCCCAAGGAAGACCCAAGGAAAAATGCTCAGGAGATAATACTTGGAAAGTAATGTTTAGGTCTATGTTTTGATGACAGGCATTTTCTTACAAAGGCCAAGATGTCTTTTTCATTATTACAGGAAATCTAAAACTGACAGGAAATTATGAGAAATTTACATTAAATTATTAATAGCAGCATCTGAGATGTGTGCCACGTTTAAAAGCTTGACTTTATATTGCTTTCATGCTAAAGATACCAGCGACAATCAAAGTCGTAAGTTAATAATAAAAACTTTCAAACACATCAGAGGCTGGAAGCCTGCAAATGAGCATGTGAAGCTCACAAACCCCTGTCTGTAAAGGAAACTCGTGGTGAACGTGTGTTTTTAATTCTGCACACAATCTTGATCTGCCCATCTTAAGGCCCAACGCAGCTAGAAAAGACAGAGAACATCAACCAGCATAACTGAGGAAGATTTTCACATTTTGCAGAGCTTCAACTCAGAAACACACAACTGATGGGATGAACAACAGCTAGATATAAAATAATTAAATGGTGCAGACGAAGCACTAGGACATCATCATTTTCTGAGTATCCATTGGCAGCTACTATCAGATAGGAGATGGTGTCAGTGGAATTAGCCCACTCCACGTGACAGCCCCGATGATTGGATGAGTCATTCCTCAGATTTGCTTTGCTTTCCTTTATAATCATTGCCTTATTTACTATAGAAGATGGACATTTTTGTGATAAAATGCAGTAACTGAAGCTTACCAGGCATGCTGTCCACAGGACCAAAGCAGTACACGGACCTCAAAGGCAGCTCTGCTTCCCTGCAGAGCCACACCTGATGATTACACACTTTCCCTTCCTTTATTCCTTAATATTTACAGGAGAAGGAAAACCTTAGAAGTTCACCTTTCAGTCAACACCTGAGCAAAAGCCTTTATCCCTGGGCTGCCAACCAGGTCCCAGTGGCACTTCTACACCTGTCCCTGCCTCACTGTTCCTCTCAGTTGCCTCCTGTCATTCTTCAGTAGCACCTTTCTCCAATAAATACCTAACAGTCCTGTTTAAAAGCCAATATTCAGGAGAACTGCTCTGACCACACAGTACTGTTAATCATACCCCTGTGAGCTGAATGAGAAAGGCACTCTGGCTGGGATCTTTAACCTCTGCTCTTCCTTGAAGAGAATTCTGTGAGCTTGCGGAAGAAATAGCAGCAGTCTTCAAAACAGAAGCCCCACCACACGAAAGACACGTGCAGAGTTGCTCAGGCACTAAAACCAACAGTCCTAAAAAAAAAAAAAGTTTAAAAAAAAAAAAAAAAATCAATGTTAATATTTTCAAAGTAGATGTTTTAGAAGGTTTTGTTGTTCACACAGGCCTTTTTATTATCAGTATTACAATCTTAACAGAGCAAAGGGGAACAGAAAAATTTTAAGGGCAATTGACTTGAGAAAAAAAGAACATCTGTTTACTAAAAGGAATTAAAAACAGACACAGTCTGTGTGATCTCAACATTACCAAACATGGCTGAGTATGCAAAGCAGAGATTTTCAAGAACTGTATAAAATTATTTTCATTTCCAAAACTGAATAAACATGAGCTTCCAAAAAAATCTGTATCCCTGTACCATAAATACAAGCTTTGTAAGAACAGGGAATTGTAAACCATTGGGCTAGCTGAGTAAATTAATTCTGAGAATAAGTTCATTCTCTCAGCTGTGTGAGGTACTCTGGTGTTTCAGCTCCACTATTCCAGGAATTAGCTACAGTTATGGTTTCCCATAGCAACAAGGTATATGGGACTAATTGCTCAGGAAAAAACAGCAGAATGGGAGCTACACCTCCCCACAGGGAGCTTACCCGAGTCTTTCCTTGGTTTGTAGGAAATGCCAACAAGGCTACTCCACGTGCATCTGAAACACAGCTGGAACTTAGTCAGAATGTTCTCCCATTCCCAGCTGCAGGTGGTTCACCAGACCCACACTGTTACAGTCCCTGCAGACAAGCCTGGTCAAATCAATGAAGAATGGACTAAAGACACCAAACTCCTCCCCAGAATCCCTATCCTCACTGATTTAGGTAGAAATAAACACAGATAAATCTATGTCTCTGCAACAGGACATGACAGATTAACCTTCACGTGCACTTAGATTTAATAAGTAAGAATTTATAATAAAAATGTTTAAGTGAAACAATGCATTGTTTGAAGAACCATGGCACGACGTCCCAGGTACTTACACCATCCAAGTGCTGCAGGCTGTATACCAAAGCCTTTTCATTTCAGTTAGTCGATTCAAGGCAAAGTCCTAAAGAAGACCACACAATTTGTAGTGCTAACAGCTATTAGTGCTATAAAGGCTACAAAATACTCTGAGCTTTGATTTTGTATCTCCCTTTTAGAGGACACACTACCTTCGTAACAGGAATAAGCCCCGAGTAACCTGCAGCTGCTCCTGTGCACAGCCATATATTATTTTCATTAACATTTTCTCCTTTGAGAAAAAACAACACACAGTGCTACCAGAATATTTATGCCATCAGAGCCAGTGAACATCAAATAAGATGTCAGATCACACATATAAGATGTTGGTAAGCCATCCTTTCCGAACCAAGCAGAAGCTTTGCTGGGTGAGACCAAGCTTACACAACATCAGTTTTGTTCACTTACCCCTACAGCAGCAGCAGGCCTCAAGCATCAACTCTCCTCCACCAAACTTCTTAAAGAGAAAGAAAATTAAAACTGTCTAAATTGTAATCAAAGTATAAATCAAGTTTGCTTCCAGAGAAGCTGAGAGGAACTGCTAAGTAAAGAGGGTGAAATGGGAGTGATCTGAGACCACCAGCAATTAGAAAGAAGCAAAGGGGCAGCTGGGCTGGAACTGCCCCAGCTGATGCTTATCCAGCAGCTAATCCTCTGACAAGGACTTTGGAACTCCAAGTGCAGACACACAGGTGCTGCTGGCAGAAGAAATGCAAGCAACTATAGGAAAAAAAATATGCACAGGATAACTTTTCATAGGTGAATTCATGCCAGCCTTTGGCACCTGATCATCACTACCAGTACTTCGTATAAAGCAAAAATATTTGGCAGTTTGAAAATTGTGCTCACATAATAATTATCCTGCTGGCATTCACTGTATTCAACAAGAGTACACAAAGAACTGCCTGGTAATTTCTGCTGAAGAGACAGGCAACTCCTCAAGCCACGACTTTACGCTACTATGACAACGCAGAAAGAACAAAGATGATTGCCTTCTTTCCTGCCACTACCCTAAAATTAAGCCTTTCCCACTGACACTCATTTGGCTAACACTCCTGATTTGATGAGCATGTTGAAGTAAGGCTTTCTTGGTTCCTCTTTAATCATTGCAAAGACTGCTGGAGTAAAACTGAAGTCAGACAAACACTTGATGATGAGCTGGCTGTAAAGAAAATACTATTTCCTTAGTAGAAGACTCACACTATAGATTTCATATCAGACCTCAGTATTTTCAACATTTTCATTTGATTTTCTTTCTGCCTTCATGAAAAAAAATTAAAATAAATAAATAAAAAAATTTAAAAAAAAATCACTGCCTGAGCCAAAGACTAGTTGGTTTGTATTCAGCCTTCTTTGCAGATTGTTCTCACAATTCAGGTCATAAAATCTCCACTCTAAACTGTAAGACTTCACCTTACTTAACCTTACAGTCAAATACCCTTACCTTGGGGTATTTGACAAAAAAATTGCACATGGTTTGTTATTATATACAAAACCATGATCCCTCTGTAGTCTTTAAAATCATGTAAAACTATGAATGAATGAGTTGCAAAGTAAACCCAAACACTGCAGGCTTCTGACTAATGGAGAAAATAACACTCAACATATGACTTGCTGAATTCTACTAAGGACAATGTGCTGTTGGTACCTACAGAGATCTTATGATTCAATCCTTTCATGTCCAACTTTAATCCTAATGTCCAAATCCTGCTCTTCAGCCACCAGTTTGTACTCCAGTTTAGCAATATCAGCTCCATACGCTGGTTCTGACAGACTCCAAAGAAGGATGCTCACAGAAGTGAGCAAAATGCACCACACTACATGAATGACAAAGGACATTAGAGTGGGAATCAACACAGAAAAGAAACAAACAGTCAAGTTAATAGTTCTAAGAAGAAGGAGTTGTTCAGGCTGAGACTGTGAAACACCTAGTTATCACTTTTTTCATTCTGAAGATACACAAGGATGTCTTCTAGTTTTTCCTGGCATAAGAATCAGAAATTTTGTATGCCAGAGGAAAAATAAGAAAAAAGGCATCAGCATATGATTACCTGCAGCAATCTCAAGAGTATACCTTGAATAAAGAATTAATTTTCAAGGACTACATTAGCCCTCAGTAAAATGTGTTTACTATTTATTAACAGTGCTAAAAAAAAAAAGGGTGTTAGAGGTAGCTGTAGAGAAGATATTAGGAAGATTCAGAACTTTATCTGAAATGGAGGTGGCCATGATAAAGTCAAAATAGGTATAAATCCATTTTATCGCTTTTAAGAAATTTTTCATGATGGTTCAACACTGTGAAATGCCCCAGAGTATTAAAATTAAGCACTTCTACTAAAAACTCAAACCACCTGTACTGTTAGGGGCTGGTGAAACACAGGCTTTTAAAGGTATTTCTTAATTCTCCCTTCCATGGATCTCCTTAGTGATTTTACACTAGAACTACTACCCAATTTCTTAGAGCAGACAGTGTGGCCCAGCAGTCGCTGGGCAGGCTACGTGGAGGGTGTGCAATACACTCACAGAGTTAGAAGCAGAAGACTGAAACACACACACACTTCACTGCTGCTCTGTACCAGTTTCTTCCACAGCTACACACTCAAGATCTCTCAGTTTGTTGAATGTGCTGCCCACAGTCGATGGCCCGTTCCGTCAGAGGCTCCCGTGGCTTTCTGTTCAACAGATCAGTCTGGTTACCAAGAGAGGTATAAATTACTATCACATTGAGCCAGCTGCACTAACACCTCGTGTATATATCTCCTTTCTCCTGCAAAAATATGCCATCTCCTCAAAAGATAACTATGGAGATACAGAGAAATTTAAATGAAAGAAAGGAAGTCTTTGTTTTAACCTGCACTGGACACTGTAATTGGTATTACTTTATCACAGATATAAATTTCTGTCTCGGCCTGCAAGGCAGATTCTAAAGAGATATTCTCACCTCTCTGCAGACCTGCGAAGAAAACTAGTGGAAATGTAAATAAACTGGGGAGGGGCAGAGGAAAAAAACAAAAAAAAAGATAAAGAAGAAAAAGAAAGTGTGGGGGGAGGGTGTATTTCAAAATAAAACAAGGAAATAGAGTTGTTAGACAGGCTTTCAGCTCCTGGAGCAGCTTCATGTTGAGAAGCTAAAGGCCAATGGAACAGTAAGAATGCCAACGCTCAGTCATTGTCTTCTACCAACGCTTCGTTTGGCGACACATAACACAATTCACTCCCGTAAGGAAAGATAAGAGAATTGGAATCTCTTCGAGCTCTTGCATAGTGAACAAAACATGGGAAAAAAAAAAAAACAAACCTACATGAATCTAAATGGCATGTCAGGCTAGCATAGCCAAGATGTTCAGCTTTCTATAACCCAAATAAATGAAAGATATAAGCACTTCTGGGCACCTCTGCTACACTAGACTGCATGATATGGTACCCAGTAGGAAATGGGTTGACTCGGGACAGGTGAAGTTAGGGTGGGAAACAAAAGAAAAAGGAAGGGGAAAAGGGAAGGAGGAAAAAAAAAGGCAAGGAGAAGGAAGAAAAAAACCACAAAACAAAAAAGCTTCAGCAGAAATAAAGCAGCTTTTTAATAGACATGGAATACCAGATACCCACTAAGACGATGACCTTTTCTCCAGTACTGAAATAACAAAGTCACAGAACACAAACGGTGATAAACCAACTTCAACTTTACAAAATCAATTTATGTGAGAATAAAAGAACAAAAGACATGACCTTTTCTTTACTATTAAATAAACCAAATCCATTCTACTGAAGTCTTCTTTTAGAACATAAGTTATTGCCTGACCTTTCTTATTCTATTGCAGGATGCAAAGTGGCTGGACAAGCATTTAAGCTCTTTCATTCTTCCCAGAGCAAAGTTTTGTCTCACCACAAAGAAGTGCACATCTTTCCTAACCTCAGCACAGGCGTTTCTGTAGGTACCATCAGAGATCTATAACATACCCCTCAAGGCTGGGTCAGACACCACACAGGCTCACCAGCCACAAAGGCTTGTGCTGAAACAGGCATGGGTGTTTGGGCTGGGGGCCCAGAGGCCGAAAGCGGTGAAGGGTGGGACAAGACAGGCCATCCAAACCAGCCCTGTACTGCCTCGGGATCCTACAACACACAAGAACAGTTCATGGTCTTACAGTGAAGATCACTAAAAGCAAGATATGTTTAGGGGTATTTTATCTGTTATATCACACTGAGCTGCTAGAACCACTACTGATACCACACTGCTATCCTCAGAGAATCAGAAGCACAAATTCTATTTCCTGAAATTATCCTTTTCTGTGGTATTACCATGAGATGAGGTCTTATCATTTATTGGATTCTCTACACAAACTGTTCTAGAAACAGCATGAAATCGGAATATAATGTAAATTAATGACAATTACATAATTAATGATAGTCTAAACATTATTTTACCTGCAATTTCTCTCTTGCAGGGGCAGCACCCAAGTAACGTTCAACAGATGGGTGTTGATGACGGGGATAACTGCAAAATAAGTTTCATTGACAACAGAAATGTGTTATTATTTGAAATCCTTTTAATCCCAAGAGCCATCTGTAAGCAAGATAATTTTATTTGATGTGGAAAAAAAAACATATGCGCGTGCACTTGCGTATGTGGAAATACATAAAAATATATACATTAATTCATTAAGCTGCCATCCACCACCTGTTAAACAGTTGTCAATAAGGTACTGCTCATGCACCATCCCCATTGGTTTAGCAGGATAGACTTACAGTCCCAGTGATCCTGACTGACTGGAAATCAAGAGGAATTTTCCACAAGAGGGTCAAATGACTTTGTGATGAGATCTACATGCAGAGAAAGAACTCTCTTCTGGAAGGGAATGAGTTTATTAAAGTCAGTATCACCATTTTCATCTTGGTTTGGGTTTCCATCCTCCTATTTTCTTCTTCGTCACTAAAAAAATTGCCAGTGACTTGAAGCACAACCATCCTGATGGCTCCTAGAGGCAGGAGAGCAGTTATGCACAACAGAATAGACTCATGGAAAAGATGACCAAGAACTCTTTGAAATCAGGGCAAGCAGACAGGAGAGCAGCAGGACTGAGAATTACATCTGCTAGCTATAAAATAACAGTGCTCAAACCCCAGAATCTGAAATTATATGCCTCCATGCCCTATGGAAAGGATGGTCTTTTGTCAAAGAACCATAGAGAAGATGGAGGGAATAAACACGGGTACACGTAGAGATGACAGCTAAAGAGCCTTAGTGAGCAAAGATGCACAGGAGGGCCTGTGACACAGCTCATTTCAGAGCCTGCCTAGCACTTCTAACAGCTATGAGACCCCTGAACAAAAGTCCAGGGTACTGTGAAAGGGTCCGTTTGCTGATAAAGCAGTCTTCTTCCAGATAAAGAAAAGGGTTGCCATGGCAACCCTGAATGAATTCAGCACATCACCTGCACATAAAATCGATCTGCAAGGGCCATCTTGAAAGTTGAGTGTTTGTCTCCTTGCCAGGGATCCCTAAAAATTAAACACAGGTTTTACAAATAAGGATTGCACAGGAAATGGATGGTGGTTTTGCATCCACCCAGTCAAAGACTGCTCAAAGGTAAAACTTGTCAAAGCCCTGCATTTTTGTTTAGTCATCTTCAGTAAGTATCCTCTTGGAAGCAAGGAGGTGTGTTTGCAAAGAATGTCTTTCAGTCAACAGCTGGCAACAGCAGCAGAGCACAGCAGGGAAAACCTCACCTCGGAGAGCAGTAAGGTCATTTTACTTGGCACCAAAACAGTAGATGTCACTTCTTACAGGGCTAGATTGCTAACCAAGTAGATGAAACTCAACCATATTGCCATTTCAAGATACAAAATGGGATGTCTTTTCTAACTAGTGTATCAGGATGCATAGATCAGTATTAACATAGAAACCCACAGTCAGCCTGTCTCTTACAGCCACAAGGGGCTGCTGACTCCCATGTATTTTGATGCCAATTATCTTTTCACACAATGCAGAGGTACAGAAATCAGCAGTCTTCAAAACTAGAATATAATTCTCTCCCCAGCAACAAAAGCAGTATCACAGAGATAACAGGGATCTATGTGGAAAGTCAAGATCCACACCATAGAACACGTTAAAAGCAATTAAATACATTTTAAAGAAGCATGTTATGAATTTGTTAACTTCCAAAGATTATGTTGTCTTAATTCAGTCAGTGAAAGTAGTTTCTGTGACTCAATAAGAATTAAAGACTCTGGAGATACAGGGAAAACAAGTGCATCAAATTCTGCATGTTTACAATGTAGTTTCACAACTTACAGACACGGAAAATATCAGAACAGAACCTGACTTATTTGGGATCTGCGGAAAAATAAATAAATAATTCTGGCACCCCATTCTCCAAAGCATTCAACGTTTGTAGTGAAGAGAAAAAAATAGTAGAAATACAACTATTTCAGCAGTGCAAGCAGGTTTGCACAAAAATAAAAATAAGTCATAAATCTTGCAACCTTAAAACGAAGTTAAATTAGGGATCCAAAGTGTGTTGATTTATTAGAGCTTTGTGTCAGCTTTTACTGATGTGAGAAAAACATCCAACCGAATAAAAATATTCAGAGCATGTTTCTCTGATTTCTCCCATTTCACCAAGTCCCTTAGATACCTCCTCCCCAGAGGTCAGAAGTGAAAATCGTGTACATTTGCTCTTCTTAAAAAAAAGAAAAAAAACCCAACAAAAACCAAACCACAACAACAACAACAACAACAAAAAAACAACAAAAAAAACCCACCAAAAAAAAACCCAGCAAAACAAACAACAAAAAAAGCCCACAAAAGTTTATAAACTAGTTTCAGTACCAAGATTTGGTAGGCATATTGTTCAACTACAGTCCTTCTATCATATCTAAAATGATAATGCTAAAAATGTGTATTTACAGATATATTTTCTTCAGAGACAGAAGAATTACTGTCTGTATAACGCTTTGAAAGCGGAATGAAAGGAACTACCATCCACACATTTCCATCTCTCACAAACAGAGCCATAAGCCAATGCATTCAGGCACAGCATGCCTTTTGATTATAAATGTCAAGATAACCCCAACACCACTCCGGTAGCAACATGCTATTGTAATGCCATCAAACATGACATTTATTTAAGAAGACAAAAAACTAATACACACACGGGGAAAAAAAAAAAAGCCCAACAACCCAACATCTTTATCTCACCCATAATATGTCTCCATCATAAAATATATTAGTATACACTCAAAGACAGTTGACACCTCCCAGATGAATTTAAATGCAGGTTCTCAGGATAACTCGTACTCCAATTGGCTCTTACCTCCAACACAGTAATTTAAACAACAATGCATTCAGCACTGATTTTCCTGAAAAGGTTTATAAAACAATTTAGACCCTGAAAAGGTTTATAAAACAATTTAGACAATTGTAGTAGAGTCAGTCTCTCACAAAAAAAAAACCCCAAGCACTCTGAACTTCCAGCCAAACCAGACAATACTTCAGAGGAACATACAAAGTTTATACTTAGTATTACCTTTAGATTGGACAACCCCATTCATGTAATAAGCAGGGTAGTAGAGCTACCAAAAATCCTTCTATCTGGTATAAATACTGTTACTTTTTTTAGGCTCACATTTTAATTTGTTTGTGCTACCTGTAAATGTGAAGAAAGGAACTGTTTATCTATTTCTGTATCAGTAAGGCACTTCTACTGAGGGGCAAACTTTTATATATTTTATACAATTAGAAGATCATAAAGAATGCAGAATGCAACTCTGACTATTCAAGTCCAAAGATACGAAAAACAATTAATCCTTCTTCATATTTAAATAACTAACAAAAATCTGCCCAAAAAATGGCCAAAAAAAGAGAGTAATTTTTAAACACCTATTTTAATTTTAAACAGCCCTTTGAAATTCCAGTTCCCTTGGGAAAAGAATGTAAGAAAAGCTGTCTCACCAAGGCAGGAGTCTGACCTATTACCACAGTGAACGACACTGGGAGTCTCTTGTCCATTCACATCTCTGCCCATTTCCTTTCTCTGAGCAGTCCCCAAACAGAAAAGGGCAGGTATCACCGCCAGTCCACTTACTCTCAAACTTCAGGCCATCGGTAATGAGGGTAACTCAACAAGCCGGCACCAGCCAGGAGGCCGCACAGGAGGGCGCTGGCTGTGCAGAGTACAGACCCAGTCCAGGGAACATCTTGGCTGGTCCACTGCCTTCCACAAACTGCTTCAAATTGTAACGCGGCAACACTGAACATCTGGACTCACAACAGAAAGATAGCTGCACCTCCTTTTTTTACTTATTATTACTGTGCCTAAATATTATAAGAAAACCTGTATTATTAACACGTGAATTATTTTCCGCCTAGAAAAAAAAAAAAAAAAAGCCAGGAGCTTTCGAGCAAAAGATGGAGCGCGTCCTCCACTGACCGACCCCAGGGGCCCCGCCTGACAGGGCAGCACGCTGGTCCGTCCCGTGTTCGAGCGAGGGCCCCCAGGCCATCCCCGCACAGCTGCGGTGCGGGCAGAAGGGAGGGGACAGGGCCACCAAGCACCGCTCCCGCACCTTTCCGCCGAACGCTGCCAACGGCGCTGCGAGGCGGCGGCTCGGCCTCAGTTGCCCGCGGGGACCCGCGCGCCGAAGGCCGAGGCCTTTGCCCTCAGGGAAGGCGGTCGGTCCCCTGTAGCGCCTCGGGGTGTCGCTCGGGGACTCGGCGGTGCCCGAGCCGCCCTGCCCTCCTCCTGCCGCCTCCGCCCACAGCGGGACCGGGAGCGGGAGCGGGAGAGAAGCTCGGTCCGCACGCGCCCGCCAGGGGGCAGCCGCCACCCGCCGCTCCGGCTCGCGGCCTGGGGCGCCGCCGGCCAATGGGTGCGGGAAGCGCGCTCCGCCCCGCCCCCGCCCGCAGTGACGCCATCGGGCCGCGCCGCCGCGGTGCATGCCGGGGCGTGGCGGGACCATGGCGAGCGATTTCTACCTCCGCTACTATGTGGGGCATAAGGGCAAGTTCGGCCACGAGTTCCTCGAGTTCGAGTTCCGACCCGACGGTGAGGGGCGGCGCGGCACCGGGCGGGACGGGGCGCGGCGGGGCCTCTCGCTCCGCTCCCAGGGGGAGGCGGGGTCGGGCCGGGGGCCGCTGCGGCGCGGAGCGCTGTCCCGGCTGGGGTTTAACGCGCGTCCTGTGTTCGGCAGGGAAGCTGCGCTACGCCAACAACAGCAACTACAAAAACGACGTCATGATCCGAAAGGAGGTAAGGGAGCGGGGGTGGCCGCCGCCGGCGGGTTCCCGAAGTGGCAGCCCGGTGCCGGGGGGGCGGTGGTAGTGCACGCCTCTGCCGGCCTGCGCCGGGAACGGGCAACGCGGGACGCTCCAGGGTGGTTTGTGCAAGCAGAGGGACCAGGGCCGCCTGACCGGGGCTGCTTTGTCACATCGGAATATTGTATGCAGGCTTACGTGCATAAGAGCGTGATGGAGGAGCTGAAGAGAATCATCGACGACAGTGAAATCACAAAAGAAGACGATGCACTGTGGCCGCCCCCGGACAGAGTTGGTCGGCAGGTTGGTTTGTGTGGTGTCTCTTCTGCTTGCTGCTTTATTTTTTATATGTTGGCTCACTAGAAAGGTAACTGAGCTTTCTCTACAAGCCAGTATTGTTTCTAGCCAACAGGGAAACAAATGCTGCTTTAAAACCTGAGTTGTGAGAGTGAATGTGATTCACAGACCTTCTGTATCTGCTATCTCTGTAATAAAAACGCAGAAGCTGTCATCCCACTACTTAAGTATTTCTGTAACTAATGCCAGAAAGCAGGAGTTTGAGTTACTATCATCTTTCATTTTTCAGGAGCTGGAAATAGTAATCGGTGATGAGCACATCTCCTTTACCACGTCAAAAATCGGTTCACTCATTGATGTAAATCAGTCCAAGTACGTACTCTGCTTTCTTACATTGCTGTTGGTTTTGTGTAACTGATGATTGGGTGCTTCTATTCTATATAGTTTCAAAGTACAGATCAGTCCCTGGGGGCACAAGCGCTCTGTGTTCCAGCATCATGTACCAAAGGCTTCGAGGCTGTGTCGTTACACCCGATGTTTACGGCCTCCCAAGCAGGGGGCCTTGCTGCAGGAAGCCCCGCTGGGCACACTCGGAGTCTGAACTGAACTGAACTGCCACTGGCCTGTCCACACCAGTTTCTCTGGGAGAACCACGACATCTGTATTTCCCCTAAGATGAAAAGACTGGGCATCATGATTTGTAAATCCAAAGTGCTGTTACTACTTGCTTTAATGATGAAAATGCAGCTAAAACATGCAGACTTGAGAGTATAGAATGTTTTATTAGTCAATGTAGAACTAAACAATTCTGTTAACGTCTGCGATGACCTCTGAAAAGTCTCCCTGCAGGCTTTGGTGTTATTTTAAATAGGTTAGTTCTATAAACTGCTCTCTTAGAACCTATCAATCTAACTTTTTTTTTTTTTTTCCCTTCTGCTGTGCATTGCAGGGACCCAGAAGGCTTGAGAGTGTTCTACTACCTGGTGCAGGACCTTAAGTGTCTAGTCTTCAGTCTTATTGGACTACACTTCAAGATTAAGCCAATTTAAGTCAAACAAGTTTATATTGAAGTGTCTGTATGGGGGGTGGGGGAGAGGATGCTGTTTCAATTCCTCACTATTTCTGGCCTGAAGCTTTTATGTATGTTAGAAATTGTTTTTTTACAAACTGTCAGTGACTGTCTTAATAAATTGGTGACATCTGTTTTTTTTTTTTAACTTGTAAGTTCTGGTGAGAAACCAACTTCCTAACACTTCATTTATCATGGTACATTCAGGGTATGTTACCTCACTTGTATCACACAAAGCCATATTTCACTTTTCTATCTGTGCAACAGAAGGAAATGGAATTAAGTTTGGTTCTGTGAAATGAAACTTGACAGCTCTCAAGATAAACTTTAGTTACTGTCCTGAGTTGGATATTCTGTTGGCAGTTGAAATAATTCAAAACAACTTAAGCCCTGATTCTGCACCTGATAACCAGTTAGAACAAAGACACGGGTCAGCTTCCACACAACCTGCTGCTCTGATTACCTGTCTGCCTTTAGAGCAGTAGACAACAGGCCCTGCGGCAGCCATCCAGGATCTTCACTTGTACTCCCATCCATCTTTAGAACAACTGAAATTAAAAGCAATGTAGAATGTATTAAGTTCTAGACTTGCAGAGCTTTTGTGCAGAACTGACTAAGAGAATTAGAGGTGCAGATGTGTTTCAACTTTGGAAGTTTTGTAAAGCTCTCGGGGACACCCCCAGAGTGGTCCCAGCCTCCAAGAGTGTTCCCCACAGTAGCTCTGCCAACCCCTGCCCTTGCTTTCTGTCTTTCTAAAAAAGCAGACACTGCAAATATCAAAAGGTTGTCGTTAAATGGCTTTTTAAATGGTCTAATACATCTAACCCGTGTTACCCGTGCCAGCACCTCCTCTTTTCCTTCCCCTGGCCACGGCCACCGTCTCCCTGGGCCTCCTCTGCCTTTCCCTCCCGCCCCGCTTCCCTAACACCTCTATCCCGCTTCCCTAACACCTCCGTCCCGCTTCCCTAACACCTCCATCCCGCTTTCGCTGCCCGAGCCGCCCGGGGCCCGGCCCACGGCACCTCCCGCCCGGGGCCGCTGCGGCGGGGCGCTGACAGGCTCCGCCCGGGCGCCATCTTGGTCGAGGGCAGCCTGAGGCCTCCCTTCGGCTTCAGCGCGGCGGGGAGCAGCGGGAGGGGCCGCCAGCTTGGCTGAGGGCACAGAGCAACGAGGGGGAGAGCGAAAAAAAAACCAAACCCAAACCAAATCCCGCGCTAGAACCAGGCAGGAGCGGCTTGGGACCCACAGCTGCTCCCGCGAGAGGCGGGGCGGGGTGGAAGGGGCCGCCGGCCGTCAGGGGAGTCCCGGTAGCGCGGCGGCCCCGTGAGCGGCCGGGCGCCCTGCGAGGCCATGGGGGTAGGTGGGAGCCGCGGCCGGGCCGAGCGGAGCGGGTCGGGTCGAAGCGGGCTGAGCTGACGGCCTCTCTCGCCGCCTTTTGCCTTGCAGAGGATCGGGCTGCAGCTGCGCGCCACGCTGGAGAACATCACCCGGCTGCGGGCCGAGGGGGACGATTTCCGCTGGTACCTCAAGGTGCGGCGGGGCCGGCGGGAGCTGGGGAGCGCGGGCAGCCGGCGGCAGGGCCAGCGGTGCGGGTGTCACATCGCTCAGCTTCAGCAGCGGCGGGGATTGTGCCACGCAGCGCCAGGGGGCAGCTGCAGGAGCAACGACCGTGATGGTAGCAGCCTGTAGCTATGGAAGCATTCATGCATGCAGGGCAGCGTACGTTAGCAACAGTGAAAAGCCTTAAGTTCCAGCCTTGGTCAGTGCCTCCACCGGGGAGCGGCCGTGTTGGTCAGTGCCTGCACTGGTGCGCGGCCGTGTTGGTCAGTGCCTGCACTGGTGCGCGGCCGTGTTGGTCAGTGCCTGCACTGGTGAGCGGCCGTGTTGGTCAGTGCCTGCACTGGTGAGCGGTTGGTAATCCAGTGCCACTGGCAGGGCACCCAGAACTCCAAGATGTGCTATTCCCATCTTTTATCTCGTGGCCGTGCCTTGTAATGTTTTCCACCCGAGGTGCTGGAGGGCAGACCTTGCAGTGAGCTCACCCACGGGATAGACAGCAAGGGGTACCTGCCTCTGGCTCCTCAACAGTGGGGACTGTAAATCCAGAGGGCTCACATCAGCTCTTTCAGCTTTTTAACCCCCGATTATTGACAGCTTTCAATCCTTGTGATTTCTGTTGATTTTTCAGCTGAAATGCGGGAACTGTGGTGAAGTTTCTGAAAAATGGCAGTACCTGCGATTGATGGTACGTTTCCCTCTCGTAGCCTGCATCAGAATGACAGAACAAAAATGAGAAAACAAACCTGCCTCTTACACGCAACGGATATTTAGCAACAGGGAGGTGACAACTTGCACTGTAGATGAGGTGGTATTTTAATAGCTATAGACATTCAGGAAGTGCTGTCATATTCCATATATATATATATATATTTGGAGACTTGATGGCAATATACCATTGGAATGGTGCTGTTCATCACAATTTGTGTCTGCTTTGAAAAGCTGCCTTTCTCTAAAAATACCATTTGAAAACTAATTTGAAGTGATATCAGAATAAAGTTATGCCTGTAACATATTTATCTGCTGCTGATGGAATCTTTTTGGAGAAGTTTAGGTCATTCCAGGTGAGATAAGCTTGATAAATTAGCATTTGGAAACTGAAAAAGCAGGATAAAATTTGTCAGAGAAGGTTCTGTTCTTAGGAATAAGCATCCGGTTTTGTTGCATACTGCTGTGTGGTAAGAATGTATTTTGAGGAACTAATGGAACATGTCTATATGGACAAGACATAACTATCCATTATTCACTGTTTTAAGACTAGAACAGAATTATTCATTGATAATCCCAGCTTTCTGAATTATAGCTCTCCAGTTTAAAAAAAGAGCACCTTCTCATAACAGTATTTTTTGAAAATTAAAGACCATTGTTGTTAAAAGCCACTTTACCTTTGCAGAGGTTTCCCATGACTCAGGGTGCAGTTAAAAATGATGTCTCTATTGTCGTGGTCTTTAGGACAGTGCTCCCCTGAAAGGAGGCAGAGGAAGCGCAACTATGGTGCAGAAATGCAAGCTGTGCTCCAGGGAGAACTCCATCGGTACGTGCTTAGAAATTTAAGAGGCATCATCCATTTTACACTCCATCCATTTTACACTTTCTCCTAAGTTTAGTCCCTGTTTTTACTTGACACTGTTTGTAAAGAGCATCCACCAGGGATTTCTTTCCTTGTACACTGGTGCTTGAGTTCATACATACTTGTCACTGTGCTCATGAAGGAGACAACAAGGCCTCCTGGTGAGGTGTAGTAGTGTCACGTAAACTTCTGAGGAGAAGTGAGAAAAACTGAATTCTGCCTTTTGAGGGGGCTGACTTCGGAGTTGCTTGGTTTGTGGTGAATAAAACAAGACATAATGCCACTCACTTTTACACTTCTGATTGTTTTTTTAGAGATCTTAAGTCAGACAATCAAACCTTACAACGTAAGTATATTTTCTCTTTTATATAACCAGATAAGCATTAATAATATTTTATCATCACATTCATCTTTCAAGACCACAAAAAGCTGGTATTCTTCCCCGACAGAAAATTGCCTCATGGGCTCCCACACAGTTTCAAGCATAGAATAATCTGATACATTTCATAAGCAAAACACAAAATTGCATTGCTCAAATTAGAGGCAATTATATAATGCTTGTGTTCATTTCTTTTTGAAGGCTTCCTTGTGGCAGATTAAGAAATTCTAGTTAATTACTACCTATTAAATGAGCCCTAGGATTTTGCTGTCACTTGGGACATCAGAGTTGATAGTACTGCCTTTAAAGCAATTCATTCCTAGACTTATGCTTGTCACTCTTTCTCTGATAGATGAAAACTGATGGTATTCTGACTCAATTATAGGCTGAAGACAGTGAGAAATTCAAAACGATAGTGGAGTTTGAATGCCGAGGTCTGGAACCGGTTGACTTTCAACCACAGGTGAGCTCTGGTTCCTGATTTGTTTCTCAGCACCTCTTACAGATGGAAGTGATAAAAGACACACTACTTGAAATGGTACTGCTCTTCCTGGAACATCCTCAACCTCCCCATTTTCCTGCCCTCTCCACAGTTCATTCTTTTACTCCATAAACCAAACCCACCCGCAAGCAACTAACACTAACTTGGTATTCTTTGTGCCAGTAAAATCTAAAATCAAACACGTCTTGGAGTGATATTCAGATTGCCTTACAGGTAACGCAGTGCTGCTCATTTGAATTCATTTGAAGGGTCTTCACTGCTCAGGTTATTGCAAAAGGGAGTCTTTCCCACGAGGGAATTGCCAGAATGCCTGATTAGATAGCCACAGCCAGGAGAGCACCGCTTTGCTTCTTGGTAGAGAGAGAAATGAGGGTTGGTGTTTTTCCATTTGAAACGTCATCAAAGACTGAAGATCGCCAGCAGTTCAAGACTGTTGCAAAGCACACCTCAAGGCTCAGAGTTAAAGGATTTCTTAAGGGCCAAGCCAGTCTTCAGTGATTCATTAGCTTGTGCACGGTCATGCTGTACACAAGCTAACTCCCTACTATATTTAACCTATTATTCCAGTCGGATTAGGTGTAAATAGACTGACAAATATAAACCTGTCTTATCCCTCCCTCAGACTGTGACACTGCTAAGAAACAGACCAAAAAAGCTGATCCTGCAAAGAATTTGGTCTAAATAAAATCACCACTGCAGTGTGCTGCAGGAGGTCTTTTATTTATTTGTTTATACAACTGAAGCCCATCTTTTTGAGGAACAGAATGGTTATTGGTTTATTCCTGTTTAAAAGCTTTGCAGCCAGGAACTTGCACTTCCAAGAATCTATGAGAAGACTACAAAATGTAGGAGACATTTCTAGCTCTGCATTTTAGCTGCCAATTTTATTTTTATCTGCAGAACGAAGATGTCACAGCTGTAATAAAGCTTTTCATTTAATAGCCTCAAAGTGTGGTCTGTGCCCTCTGTTGAAGAGTACACTCAAATCCCTGAGCAGCTACTCCAGGTAACTTTTTGATGCCCAAATGACTAAATATATAGACTTCTGGAGTTCCAAACAATTCTATAAACTGCATTAGATTTGACACGATCCAAACCAGCCTGACTTTTCCACAACCTCATGTCTGGGTTTTGCTTAGCACCAAGCATAGCATGTGGCCAGAGCATCCCTGTATTCTCTTTGTATTTTTTAAAAAACATAATACAACCATACTTGAAGTCAATTGAGAGTGGCCTAATGCTTGCATTGGTTAAATAAAATAATATTATTTTTTTCACAAAAAAAAAAAAACCCACTGGAGTATGAAAGAGAAGAAAATACCCTTTGATTCTCAGATGTAAACCCTCCTTTCCTACCTAGTAGCAGCAAGCAATTCAAACTAGGTACTTGTGTTCCAATACTGTCAAGGACAATTTTCCCCCTCCCCCAATTACTTACCTTTCTTGTTTAATGTGCTTACGTAGCTTTTGCATCTGCTGCAAATCCAATACATAATTTTTAGTTTTACTTGATAGTTCATCTCCTTTCCTGTCCTTGTTCCTCAAGTGGCTGCTTCAACTAAAATAATAGAGGTTTCACTATAAAAATTCTTGAAAACCTTCTTAAGCATCTTTGCTTTGTGGCAACCAATAGTTCCATGGGTAACAGAAGTGTGACAATTCACTGTTTTAAGGCAGTTGGCATTTTTACATGTTTGGTGTGGGCATTTATGCTTTAGCTGTTGGTCCTTCTGCAGTCAGCTGAGGGCAGACAAGTCACTGCCTGTCCCAGCTCCCTTCTGCAGAGATTAGAGTCTCTGCTCTGACGCCAAAGCTGTAAGAATGCAAGCCCTGCCAAGTGTCTGAAACAGAAGCTTGTAATTTCAGTCACATGGCTTCTTGTTCCTTGGAGGGCAAGTGAGTATCTTCAGGTGGCAAAAGCAGGGCTTCTTTTATTTTTCTAGTGGTTGTTCTGTACTGCAGCTCAGCACTTTTGTCCCGTGAGGCTGATTGTCCTCTCCAACCCCAGCAGTCCCCTTGAGGTGGCTTCTGACAGTCAGCTAAAGGCCATATTCACGCTGTGCTTTGCGGATAGTTCTCCTGTTGTCACGGCTGCCACTGCCACCTCTGTGATTTATTTAACTCCTAAGTGCTTAACCTTCCATTCAAGTCTCAAAGTGTTTTAAAATCATGTGGCTTCACATTCTTACACAGTTAGGTGTCTGACTGGCACTAGTGGGGATTTCTTTATTAAAAATCAAGTGTAGAACCTTTACAGAAAACCAGGAAGAAGCTACCTTTGCTTTTTAGCCGCTTCTTAATAAAATTCTGTAGTTATAAGTGGCAATGTAAGAAACCTTCCTCTATGCTACAGAGCTGACTGAGGTTTTTAAATTTAATTTTCAAACTAACAAAATTTAATTTACAGCTTGATGACTGAACTCTAAATGAGAGCTGTTCCTATAGAACACCTTGTTCTTGTGCTGTACCCAGCTGATAACGCTGTTTCCTTCCTAGTGCTGTCCTTTCAATGCTTTAAATCCAGCAACAGTAACAACAGTGAAGAACCATCAAAGGGGAAATGATCCTTCAGTTACACTAACCTGTTCCTTCTGCAGCTGATCCTCCTTTCATGTAAAGCCCACTAGTCACTTCTGCACCTGAATCAAACACAAGCTGCTTCTCCTCCAGAGTGTCTTGGATTCTGATGATGTTTAAGCCAAAACTACCAACTCTCCTCCACATTTTCTTTCCAATGTTTTCTTGCAGTTTATTATAAAGCTATAACACAAATTAAAGCTATTAGTAGTTGGATGCTACATTAACTTAGAAACTCAGGTTTATTATCTACAATACTTGGAAATACCTTTCTGGATGGAAAAATAGAGCAGCAGTGTTCCCATGTTTTACTCTGTGGTTGCTTAGACTGGATTTTCCCAAATCACAAAAAGGGTCACAGCATTATAGTGACGCTCAACCAGGAAAGAGCTTGAGCATTATTTCTACCTATTTTAAAAGAAGTACAGCAAAAGTTTGTGCTGATTTGTTTTCTTTAAATATGTTCAATCATCATATTTATTATTTTCTTGGTACAACTTACTCTTAAAAACTCTTAAAATGTGTTTGCAGGCAGGGTTTGCTGCTGAAGGTGCAGAATCTGGCACACCTTTCAATGACATAAACTTGTTAGAAAAGGTATGTTGTCTTAGTTTCCTTAGTAAATCTAACTATCTAGCTTTCTTTCCCTAAATCACTAGACCAAAATACATACCCTGTAAAAAGTAACTGAAAGACACTGTCCTTCAAAGCTCAGGATAATGACTCCAGCATTGCAAATCTTCCTTGGCTGTGAGCAGGAATCTCAAGGTCAAATTTTTTCCCTGGTATCCTACTTGGCAGGGATCTGCTTGTCTGCTGACCCACCTGACTGGGGTATTGTAAATGATAGATAATCCTTTCATCTGCCATCGTTGCGGTCTTGTCCGCCACAGGCTGTGGACTACATATGGAAAAAAAACCCCAACACTGAGACTGAAGTTCATTTAATTTCAGTGCTCTTGTTTCTCTCAGTTATCAGAACTTAGCTTAGTGACTGCACAGTGCTTTCCACAGAAATCTAAGACCCAAATTTTGAGTAAGGCTTAGTTTCAGTTTGTATTCCAGTCTATGTTTTAGACACAGTTGCAGTCTACCATCTGTGACTAATCCTGTGAAATCTTATTTCCTATAGGATTGGAATGACTATGATGAAAAAACAAAGGAATCTGTTGGAATCTACGAAGTTACCCATAAATTTGTGAAATGCTGAAGTTCATACCCCTAATAAATCCTGACATGCTTACTGAAGAAGGAGCTGTGACCATCAGAGACGCAGTTTCCCTGGAGTTACTTTTCACGTGGCTATACTTCAGAAATAGAAACCTAAGTTGCACTTACTGTCTCCAGCATGCCCTAATAAAGTATTTTCCACAGAGCACTTTGAGATGGGCCTCAGTACAACCTGAAAGAAGTATGTACATTTGACTGAATTGTGCCTGTTTCTTAATGTTGTCTTTTTGGGGAATATATATGGTTGTGGTGCACTGTAACTTAACTGCTGTATCAGCAGTGCCTACTTAGACAACTTACAGCCCTAAAGTTTTTAAGAGCCCATCACCAAGAAGTACCCACAGAAGCAAATAAGGTCTTTTCACTCACTACTCCTATCACTGCAAAATGGACTATCAGTGGTAATGGGACTGTAGACTTTTGGTCTGATTATTGTTTCCTGATATATTATTTCCTTCATCCTCCCAAACAATCACCTTTCTTTCTTTAATTTAATGAACAAGGACAATCATGGTTAAGTTTTAAAATGATCCTTTTCATCTGAAAACTAGAGCAGCACATTACAAGGCTGCAGAGTAAAGAGCCCTGACTAGGAAGAGTCTTACATATTTAAAGCACACCTCTCCCCTTCCTAGCACTTGCACTTCTTCCTTCAAGATACAGTACCGCTTACAGGTACTGTGGTACAGAAAATAGACACTGGGAGAACCTGGAAGCTGAGATACCCGAAGGAAGAGTAAAGGCAAGTAGGTTTTTGAGCCTCTGAACCTGATCTGTCACATCCAACCAACACGATCAGACTTTTATGTTCTGCTAATATATTTGGTTGTCCAGGGGGCTGTGCTGAAAGACACAAGCTGCACTGGTTTTATACAAAGCTGCAGAAGCAAGTACTACTGTGCTCCAGAGAAAGACTCCTCTTCCCAGAACAAAGAGTGGAAGTCGAGGGTTTAAAAGTCAGAGGAGTTTCAAGTTATATGGACAGTAAAGAATTTTGTGCAAAAAGGGGTATCTCATGCAAAGGGCATCTGTGTTGGAATCCCAGCAACGCTGAGCACCTTTGGCTTCTTGACTGACAAAGGCCCCTTCCCCTTTTGCTATCACCCACTCTGTAGCCAAATCCTAATTGTGAACAGCACGAGAAGAGCTTGGCATCAGTTTAACCTCACATTCATGGCATCGCTAAGTTTTACTGATATCTGTGCTCAACCTTGGAAAGAAACAAGAGCTACTGATAAAGGGACTACCCATACTGTGTCATTTTGATAGGGCAATAAAAGAACTTTATTACAATACAGTCTTTTCCAGTCAATTCAACAACACAGTTGGTGATTGCAGGTTACTTAAGGCCCCCCCTTCAGTTTTTGTTTCCTAAAAAGCTGTTACAGTGGAAAGGCTTCAAGCAGTTGAGGCACAAGCAGGTCTGATACCGATTCAAGTTTCAAGAGGAAAGTAAGTGTGACAAGTTAGTAAGCAAGCTTACTTCAAGAGTGCAAATGTAACCACTCTTTCATATCTAAAATTGTTTATATTTTTTTAAAATAAAACAGTTTAAGAGTGGCATCACAGTACTGTAGTCTGTCTGAACAGTCACAGAACACAGATGTTCTGAGTTCATAAACTTGGTAACACTGCTTTTTATTTTAGATAATGTGTTTTAAGAACACATGGATCTGCTGGAACAGATGGATCCGTTACTTAATTTTGACACTGTGAACGTTGATAATTCCTGAAACGCTGTACTTGATTTCTTTAAGACAGATACAAATTTCACAGTAAAGCTAACAGTATTCAAGTCCAGTGAATATAAATTAAACCAATTAAGCTGGGCAGTCTCAGCCATGCTGAACACTGATTAGTGTGCCAGTTAGATACAGTCTGCATTTTGTACTGTAACTGTAAAATGTTCCAACATTTTTATGTCTAACTACCAATTTTCTTGCCCTTTAAAACATTAAAGATATCTTCAAGTGACTTGTATACGCACTGAAGGAATTCTTTACCATTCCTAGAGGGGTAAGAGGAAACATTACAACCTATCCAATCATCATGTACCTGATATCCTACTCCAAAGCCGTCAGACACTACTGGGCCAAACCCTCCTAACTGCACTGCTGGGCTAACCAATGTGCTTGTAGAGATGATGTTGTGATTAAGCCGAGCGTAGGCTTGGTCTTGGTAGAAATCAGGCAGCGCGATACCTTTGGATGAGGCTAAATGGCGCAAGCCAAAGAGATGCCGGTCAAATCCCTGACCTGTTAAAATAAAATAACAAGTATTAGAGAGATGACTCATTTTTGTGGGAAGTAAAACTCACTTATTTTGACATCGCACCATTTTTCAGGCACAATGGAACTGGGGTTTATGTTCATGTTATTTCAGAACCCGGACATTCTGCACTTGTAACGTACAGATCCTCAGGAATGAGGGCTTGCTGCTCTACTGCGGGCCTCAGCCAGGAAGCGTGACAGTAAACAAAGTGCAGTGCTAACAGACAATTTTAATAATACATTGCATCCCTTGGTTAACAATTTATCTGAACATATCCAAGTTGTTTAAAGCAGAGAAAGGCTTTTCTAAAATTTATAATCGGAAGAGGAATCAACAAAAGGAGGCAAGTTTTAGACTCTGTGGGGTAACGCTCAACAACCAATTTCACTGAAGCGATACAAGTTATGCTTCTGGGAAGGACAATTTAAAAGACAGCATTTAGCAAAATACCAGGAGTAGCACAGCAAAGAATCAGACTGATCTAGAAATTGCTGAAGCCTTTATCCCCTGCAGGGATAAGACAGTAACTCCTCAGACATAAAGCCAAAGTTCTTTGTCGCCTTGGGGAGTACAACATGCACTAAGTGTTTATGAAACCTTCAAATAGCCAGCTGCTGAAAGGACGAAAACTAAAGTATAAAAAATTGTTAACATGCTAACAGTGAAGAGGGAAGCACAGAGGCATTCTCCTCCATCAAGAAACGAGTCTCAGAGAATGCATTTTAAACTGCAACCTTCTGCTTCTGTTTTTGTCAAGTTTACATTAACATTAGACCTCCATCAAAATTAAACTATTTAGTTGTGAAATAAATGTTTACAGCAGATATTTTAGTGCAAAAGCAAGACTGTTTGATATATTGCTACTTACCCATAGCAGCTTCTTTTGTCAAACGCCCATGGTATTTTGAGCACTCCCCTATCAACTTCTGCAGATCTTCTGTGCTATGTTTGGACAGTTCCCTGACAAAAGCTTCTGAACATTTCTTTGTGTGGACAGAGGCGGGACGTATAGTTTCTGTACGCCCGTGTTTGAAAGCCGCAGTACTACAAGATTCATATGTAGCAACAGTCTGATTGTACTGTCGAAGGAAAGCCATCTGGAAGGCAAGCTGAGCCACGGCATCTGGGCTTAACTTCTTCTGCTTTAGGAGGTCCTTGCCCCCTTCGTGGAACTGAATCATATTCAGAGACAGTGATTCCACAGTGGCATCAAATTTCTGTTTGGCTTTGGTAATTCCTGCTTTTAAGGCATCATTCAGCTTAAAGTCAAGTTTCTGCACTGCTGTAGAAGAGTCTACTGAGGCAGGCTGGGACTGGGGGCTGATGGCTGGTGCCTTGGTGCTATCTTTAAAAACCTCATTCTGGAACCTGAGTACAGCCACACCGTCTCCCCAGGAGTGTTCAAAATTAATCCCTGCAGTGCCATCCTTAGTTATGATAAGATTAAAGGATTTGTCATACCAGCGGTTAGCACCATCTCCGTGCAACATTGTGTGAGACAAGTGCACAAAATCTTTAATGGGAAAATCATCTAAACTTAAACAAAACACAGCAGAATCTACTTTCTGAAGAGCTTCTTCATTGCCATTGTCCAGTAGATTCTTTCTCAGTAATGCCCATGTATCTCGGTTTTCACTGGAGAGGTAGCCAAGAGGGAAGGCCGGGGCTGGACTGTTGTCACTAAGGATGTACTTCAAGTGTGCTTGTATTTCTGAAGGTTTCAGCATATTTCCATCTCTATCAATAACATCAAATACATAAAAATTCCCATTTCTTAGGACTAATAAATGTTTTGCCTTTTCATCTGTGTAAAGCTCATCTCTGTTGAGCTTAGGCAGCCGTGTAGAATTGAAAAGCCTGAAGTACTGAGACATATCCAGGGGGTAGGCATTGACCATGTAGGCACCAAACCAAGAAATTGAAGAAGGCACAAATCGGATAATGTTTTTAAAGAGCTGGGTGTCACTTTTTTCTGGGTTGAGGTGAAAAACCTCTGGTTCAAGATAACCAGCCCTGAAGGTCTTCATAAAACGTAGAGCAGAAACAGTCATGTTTGTAGCTCGTGTGAGCTGATCGTTATATTCAGATTTTGGATCAGGATTAAAAGACATGAATGCATTAAAATTCAAAACAACAGGTTCACGTGCTTTTAGATACATGTCAAACCAGGGACCTGAAAAGGGAGAGTTGAGAAATAGGTCAAAACATAAAAGCAGTTTACTGAGTCAGACCAGCAGATCACCGTCTGCAAGTGATCATGAAAAAACAGTACTAAAGTGCACACAAACAAGGCAAACATAGGCAGTAATGCTGCTCTGGTAGCGGGGTTTGACTCAGTGATCTTGAGAGATCCCTTCCAACCCCTACCATTCCATAATTCCATGAATTTCTCCATGGACTCTCCCAACCTCCAATTATGAAGAAAGGTACTAACTGTAAAAATACTCTACTTGCAGCAGTCCATATCAAGAGTGTCAATGTCACTCGCAATCAGGGTCAATTTGCGTGTTTTCTGTATGTCTCAGTGACAATAACTCCTGTGGAATCAAGGGAATCAATCATAGCTCTAAAAAGTAGTCACAGCTTTACACCTGCCTATGAGTAAACAAAAATCCAGGGGGCACAGGCAGAGAAGGGATTTAAGTAGATTCTATTTCATCATCATTATTAACTTCAAACTCTGCTCTGGTCTTGCACACTGACTGGATGCAGACCAAGAAAGCAAGCGCACACCAACTTCTCCTCAAGGTGGTTGATGTATTAACAAGCCTGGATCAGTCCCAAGCAGAAGCTTCAAGCTGGGCTGTAAAAGGGCAATGGGTAACTCAAAGACCTAAGTTACAATTTTAATTCCAGGTCCTCTCAAGTGAGTAACTAACATTCATCTAGTTTTAAAACCACATCTGTCATCATCACGTAACCTTTTAATGTTGGACTTGAAAGTCCAGGGTGGAGGCAACTATACATACTTTCAGAAACCACTTTCAAGAGGAACAGGTCTTTGATGATCCTAGAGGTCCTTTCCAAGCATAATAATTCTATGATTCTATGAAGTATAAAAGAGAATAACCAGAAAGGAATACAAACACCCTACAGTTCATGGACTAAAAGCAGCATGTTGGTTAGTGTTGACAAACACTGTAAAGTCACCAGTTAAAACCCCCAACATTGTTCAAAGTGAATGGAAAGTAAAAGACAACAGCAGCTGTTGTGAAACAATCTGGTATTCTCTACAGAATTTCTCATAGCTAACACCCTTACAGGTAGTCTTGACAAGACAGCAAGGACAGAAGTGCATTTTCTCAGCAACATGCACACTTCTATAAGTATCTGAATATTTCCACTTCTTCTGCTATCCATCCAATACTTTCATAATCAGACACTAGTATTTGGCAACCAGTGGAAGCAACAATAAGGAAAAATAATAAAAAGCCCTACATGCATACTCTCCTTTTCTTGCTTTTATTCTCACCTTCCTCTTCCTGTCTCCTGTTTTATTTTGTTCTTTAAAAGAATACGGTTTTGCAGTTCTAGGGGGTTTTAAGTCCAGAGCACTAACCACTTCTGCCTCCCAAGCCTTAGTTATATTCTCTGACCACTGCTTCAGAGTGCAGTTTTCATACTAAATAACCTGAAATTATATGAAAACAACTGCTTTAGTTTCCTTAAGAGAATTACCAGTTAAGCTCCTCTATTAACATAAACAGAGACACCAATGAAAAGAAAAAATTATATAAACCTTGTGAACTCAAATTTAAACAAAGTAATGAAAAAATACTGTTTCTTTAATATCCATCTATCCAGAATTCTGGTATATACAAGTTAGATGATGGGCATTCTTCTCTGACCAGAGACTCCGCATTTGCTCAAATACAGCCACAGGCAGTACTCACAGCAAGTTATTCCAAGTTTATGGAGTGGAGAAGTGAAGCTTCAGCCTGTTTTATTTGTGGCATTATGAGGTATCTGTTATCAAGCATGATGATCTACAGACTGCTCCTCTATACAGGAGGGCAACGTACCTGTGATGTAACTAGTATGCTTGTTCTGATTGTCTTGAGCGACCAGTTGCTCATGCAGCTCTCTTCCAACTCCCTTTTCAAAGTGATGAGCAAGTTCTTCAGTTTTCCTACAGCAATCAGTAAGAGGCAAAATACTGTCACAAGGCAGGTTTTTTATATATAAGACTTGGCTTTGAAGCAGCACACGACATTGCACTATGTGTATGTTGTTTGTTCATACCTGAATTGTTCATCATTTAAAAGCGGTTTCTGGGCATTTAGGTACCTTCTAATTGTATCCTCTAGTTTGGGAACTGGCAGTCTGAAGGAGGAGAACAGAGAGACATGCATTTTATGAACAATGGTACTTAGAAAACCTTTGTTTCTTACCCGTCTCTCTTTGCCTCCCCTCTTTCCTACCCTGCCTTATACCCCATATTATCCAAATGGCTCAAAAGGTGATTCTGGAACAAGGAAAGAGAATGGACAGCCATAGGTCATCATAGCATAAGGTTCTTGGAAAACAAGGTATAAAACCAACTTGACTGTCTTGTTACAAAGGTATCCCAGTGAAGGGCCTTAGTACCTTCCAGGGAACAGAGACAGGAGCTGTTGCATGGAGAAGCAATTAGGCAGAGGAAGGCTTAGTTCAGCTGCCCTCACTGCGGGGTGCTGAACATCCAACCTTCCTCTCAGCCCAAACAGGAAACCGCTCCTCTTAATACAAAATCACCCTATTCCACTCCTGGAGATTCCTTTGCAACCGAAGAGACGTTCATAGCCATATTCGTGCTTTAAAAAAAAACGAAAACAACTCATCTCCACCGCGCTTTAAAGAGCACGTACAACAAGAGCCCGGCGGCTCAGCCCCGGCGCGGCTACACGGAAACGGGAGGGCGGCATTTTCCCTGCCCTCTCCTCACCCCAGGGCAGCGGGGCCCGCACGG
>JANVCC010000074.1:6145165-6284385 GCA_025345505.1 Todiramphus chloris collaris
TCCCGCCGTTACCTGGGCAGGCTCTTCTGGTAGTGCATGGTGGGCACGACGCTGCGGTGCAGGAACTCGGCAGCTCCCGCGCTGCTGTAACCCCTCCGCAGCACCAGCTGCCGCGCCGCCATGATGCCCGCCAACGTCAGAAGCCGCCGGCCCCGCCCGCCCTGCGCCGCTCCCCTCGCTCCAGGCCCGGGCCCGAGTGCGCGGTTGCCGCTGCCACCCCCGGTACCGCCGCTGCCACCCCCGCTGCTGCTGCCGCTCTGGGGCGGTTGAGCTTCTGCCGGAGCTCAGCGGCTTCTCCCGGGTTGCATAATCCCAGTAGCGAAACTGGGGGGTCGCAACTGGGCTACCCAGGAGGCAGCTTCGGAAAAGCGGCACGTAATGCTCTAATAAACTTCTCTTGTGATCTGGTTTTGACCGCAGTCTTGTTCAGCAAAGAGACTCCGCTTGGTTCTTTTCTTTTTGGTGTGTGTATCTCTTACTGACCACAGCGCATTTAGACCCTGCCTCCAGAGGGGACAGCTCTATTTCTCACGAGTTTTTCTACTCGAGCATATGACAACAAAAACGGCACTACAGCGTAAAGTATAACACTGCAAACACACGATTTTGTCGTACGGTATGGGATATTTTCCATAAAAACACTGGATCATCTCAGACTAACCCAGAAACGACAGAAAATTTTTGGTAAGAAAGCATGCCGGGGTGAGCAGTCGCAGTGATGTATTTTTATCAGCTGCTAGCATAAAAACCAGCGTTGGGATTGAACGCGGGCACGGCAAAGGAAAGGAAAGCAATCCCTGTGGCTTAGTCCGATAATCCCCTGAAAGTAAATTGGCCCTACTCTAATCAACATAGTGGTTGGAAGAAAAGTGAAATCATTTCACTTCCAAGATGGTAAAAGCCAAATTCCAGGAGGTGTCCTTGCGTGTTCCAGTATACAGCCATTTTCTGTTTGATACCTGTCTCTTTTGCTACTCATTCAGCCTTTTTTTGACACAAAACTGAAAAAAGCAAACCTGCTTCAATTAATGAAGTTCAGCCTCACCTAGCTTGCCCTGTTGTGATAGTCCAGCTCAAAATGTTACCCGCTCTGCCCTTTAGAAAAACTGCAGTACCATCACTTTTACCCATCTGAACTTTCCGTTCCAAGGTTTGGCTGCCCAGACCCCAAACTGGGGAGCCCGAGGAGAGCACTCCAACACCAGCCTTCTCCCGGGAGTGTCACTTTGTTTTGAACCAGTCTTGTTTTAGAAATACTACTGCATTCTGTTCTAATTTTCCAGAGCCCCCTAATCTTCTTCCAGGCTCTTAATGATGTAGTTGATAATAGGATTGTTGGTATTAATTTGGAACAATAATGCCAGCTGCTTGCTTGGTGGCTATTGGCAGAGGGGTGACCTTGCAGGTCAGCTAAGCAGAACTGGAAGTGCTTTGATCTGATCTATACGGAGCTGGATCTGCCCACCCGAACAAGAGAAGCGAGCGAATTCTTCCTCCATGGGATGCTGATTCTCCTCCAAAGAGCACGGAGGACAGCATGGCAGTGGCTTTGGATGCAGTCCTCGCTCGGATCAAGGATGTTTTTAAAAGGAATGGTTTGCTTATCCTCTCAGTGTTGTCGGTCACTATCGGCTGCCTCCTCGGCTTCTTCCTGAGGACGAGACGACTCTCACAGCAGGTGAGTGCGGCACGGCAGCGCAGGGCTACAGAGAAAATACCGTTCTTACGTAACAAAAGAGATAGCAACTTCTGGAACTCCAGGATGGGCTTTTGAAGATAAAAAGCATGTATATGTTTTTGATACTTTTGTTTCATTTCATCTCTTTGTTAATCTACACAGCTCTTTAGGTCTTCTCACGCATTCTCAAACAATCGTCTGCAAAGGGTCCTGGTCTTTAAGACACCCAGTAAATCTAGCGTGAGCACGGTATAATGGTGCAAGTATGGGTAATAATAGTGGGTGTAGCATCTAATACAGACCTGTTGGAACTGGTACTGCAATATATTATTTGGATTTTACGTTACTCTGGAACCTGTATGTCTAAAGAAAACACTGGGAATATTTTTCATCATCAGATGTAGAGCGGTGCAGATGTTTATGTTACACCAATGATATTTTGTATTAATACATTTGAGATTTCCCAGCGTTAGCAGACTGTGCTATTCACATCACTTGGGGTTTTCTCCCCAGCGTACTTCAGCTAAGCTCTTTGCAGATACTCGTTTCTTTCTGCTGTATTAGTCAGACAGAGCAGACAGGGCAACATGCATTGCTGAATGCACTGAGCACAAAACAGAAATCTCAGTTTAAAACCAGCACTTTGTGAATGCGACTACACTAAAACAATTCTGTGGTCTGCTACTGCTCAGCGCTGTCTGAGCAGCTTCTGTGCCCAAGCAGTAGCTTCATTCACACCTAGGAAAACACACAAAATGCAGAATGAAGAGATGATTCAGTGTAACCTATTAACAGTAGGCCCCCGGAGATGGCATACTTCATTTCCGAACATTCAAACAATGTGGTGTGCTTCTTGACTTACAATACAATATGTAATCTAATTAATTTTCAAATGACCTTTTAAAGCCTACTGTCTTTGCCACCTTATATAGCCAAGCTGCAGATTTTACTGATGTTGTCTGATGCACAGCTCTAGCAGGACTCATGTAGACAGTCTTTATCTCAAAACAATAAGCATCTCTCCATGTATTTCTAGGAAATTAGTTATTTCCAGTTTCCTGGTGAGTTACTGATGAGGATGCTGAAAATGTTGATTCTCCCACTGGTCGTCTCCAGGTAAGTGAGGACAATGATTGTTCCAATAACTTATGAAGTTTCCTAAATGAGACACTGTTTCAGTTTGAACTGAATTAATGTCAAAGTGCCAGAAGCATTACTGACTGCTGTACAGTCACATTTATAGTGGAGCTTTGCATATGGTTTTTAATCGATAGGATCATTTCCACAGTAACTCATAGAGGTATTATTTGCTTAAAAATTAATGTGTTTTTAATAATTGATGTTTTATTCTTTGCTTGTAATGGGAGGACTTTTTCCTTCAAGCTAAACAGAAGTTAAATATATGGAATAAATAACCCACCTTATCAATAAGCCTACCTTAAATCCAAACAATTGGAATAATACACTATACAAATAAGACTAAAAAGCACAGCTAATTTATGGTCTTCTGCAGTATTTTGAGAGATGTGCTGTAGAATGATGAATACTGAAAGAAACCCTGTGTCTCCAGTGAACCAGTAATATATGCCTGGCTTCAGATGGAAGTGAAAATGATTTCTTAGTATATTAAAGGCAGAACTCTTACTGGTGCCACTTTATCGGTAGCAGAATTAATTATCTAGATCCTGGTACTGACAAATGGAGCATGGTAGCTGCCTTTGTAGTGGGTGAGCATACCTTGGGATAGGTTTTTCTCTCTTCCAAGTGCCTACAGGCACAAACACCAGCTGGATGGCCCAAAGCCACCTCGTGCCCAATGCTGAGAGAAGCTGTAAGGAGATATGGGCAGTAACAAGGCTACCTCTACCTTACCAGACCTGAGGAAAAGTTATAGCACTATTTGCATCTTTCCTTGAAGCCTCAGCTTCTGGAACCTAATACAGACACCAAAACCTCATCTTCCACTTGAGGAGTACAGGAAGTTTTCTAGATTTAAGATTGATAAGAGTTGCTGGAAATTAACATAACCCATCACTGATTTTATTTTTTAATCATCTACCTTTACATCTACTTTCTCATGGTTTTTCACAGAATGAAGCTGAGTTATGGTGCTTTGTGCCTGAAACTGGCTGTATGACCATGGACTCACATAGACAGACCTGGTTCTGTCCTATGCAGCTAGAGAACATCAAGACAAAACATGTTAAGAGATTTCTTTGAGAGGTGGAAGGAGAGTTTTCCAAGGGAAAAAAAGTAAATCTCACACGAGGAAGTGACGTAGTAAGGAGGACAGGAAAGGGCTGGAGCAGAGTCATGTGCCATTCCCTGAAATGTAAAGTTCTTTAGATTCACTTGTATTTCTTGGAGATGTCAGGAGGAACAGCACAGTAAGGAAGAGCAGCTCTGACACAGCCTGTGCAGCCCATGACAGCTCCAGGTTACCTACAGATGTGTCAGGAGTGAATCTCTGAACAGCTGCACTGTTAGAACTCCATCTGCTGAGGGAGAAAGAGAAGAAACTTTACAGATCTTCAAAGGGATTAACTGTCCTTGCAAGACAGTATGAGTCTATCTCCCTGTATAACAAGCTATTTCCACTGCATACTGAAATTCCAGGGTTTTGCAAGAAATAAATACTCCAGATGTAATTACACTCTTTTTTTTTTTTTACAACAGGCACAGTTATTACCTACACATATATTTCACAAAATTAGTAAACCAGTGCTCTGTATTTTTACCCATCTGCATGTGCATTTAAGATAAATTTTGTTGTGAATTTGAAATATTCTTAGCCTGTCCTGCAGGAGCAATGGCATTTAAATTACCTTTTAAATTACTCTCTGTTTACAAAATTCAGACATACAGCACCAAAAAAAAGAGCTCTAAATCTTACTCTCCTGTTTTAAATTAGTGCAAGTTTTCACTTGAACTAACTTGTAAACAAAAGGAAAGGTGAGAAAGGAAGGTTAAAAGAGGCACTTGGTGCAAAATACCCTGTATCCAGTTTACCTTGAAGGGTTGTAGCAGAAGGTGGCAAGTGTGTGGACCAGAAGACCGATAACAGACTAGAAAATCTTGCATTCATAGGTCACTAGCACAATTCCAGCCTTAAACACAAATGGCTGAAAATTTGTACTATCCCCCTTTTGACCTGATAGTTAAAACAGGAACTTTGTAGCTTGTATCCATTAGGAATGAGGAACTGATGATATAATCAGGTATCTCTGCATGTTGTTCATTTTTAAAGTTCCTTGGATTCAGAAGAAATCAGTCAAACAACAGGAGACTGTTTTTTCAATGTCCAGTTTCTTGTTTTACCCAACTCTGTCCCAGCAGCTGGAAGTGCTGTATCCCAGCACTCCTGTACCAAGCACTAACCTGCCAGTCTGAGCCCTGCATGTGCTTTTGTTTTTGTTGTGATGTGGACCTTCATTAAGGATGGGGGTTGGTATTATTTCAGTTATCTGGTTACATAAACAAGCTTCATAGCATCATACAATGACTCTAAAATAAGTATATATTTATTGCCCCATCCTCTGCGTGAGGTTTAGTCCGGCTCATACCTATCCACTGTGTCTTGTGTATAGAGTTTGCTCTTGTCAGTGATGAGAACAGGTATACACATAGCAAAGGATGCCTCTTCTATTTACAACATAAAGAAAACAACCTATAACAAACAGTCTGTCCGTTTGTGTCTGCCCTAAGAATGCTCAGTAGTGGATCAAGATCAAATCTGTAGTTACCAGATGTACAGTGATGATTATATGTATAAACATGGGATAGTATTTGTACACACAGAGATGGGAATGTTAAGAGAGCTCAGAAAGAATAGGAGCCAACACAGGTAAACACTTAGTCCCTGCCTCAGTTCTTACTGCAGCTGGACAAGCTCCTCAACAAGCCTGAAGGGTTGACTGCAGGAGATCTGAAGTTCCCTGATTCTCTCTGGGACAGAGGTCTTGATTCTCAGTTGACAACTGCAATGCAAATAATGTAGTTTCTCCCTTATATGCAAAAGGTTTCCACACCCATCCCAGGTTTTTAACAGGCACACAGAGACATGGCAGTGGCCGAGGTGCGTCTCAGCGCATCCTGCCCTGAGTCCTCTGCTATGTTTAAAACCCCAAGGGTCCGGGTCCTCAGGCAGACATCTGCTATCAGCTGGCAGGAGGTGCTCACGTTCGTTAAACCATCTTTCTAAGTCTGTACTGCAGCCTGCAGCCGGGAGGGGGCTCTGTCTCGAAGACTGAGGAACCAGTTCCGGGTGCCCAGTGACTCCAGCGCAGGGAGGACCTGTGCGACTGGGAGGCCCTTCACCCACGGTGCTAGCAGTGCTGCCTCCCCAGACAATGATAACATCTCTGCTCTCTTTCACCGTGGTTAATGACAAACTTCCACACACACGTATATATATACCCTTACCTGCTTTCAGGACACGCAGATGGGCAGACACCCCTGCAACACTTCAGTGTCTCAGCTCCTTAAACGCCTGAAATAAATCTGGTGTCAATGCCTTTGCGCCCTGCACGAAGCAAAAAACTGGGAGAGGAACAAACACTCAACTTTCCCATTAACATCTTCTCACATTTGCTAAAGATAATATAAACCCCTGCCCAAACCCTGCCCCCCAGCAGTGCCAGGCGCTGGCCCCGCAGAGGCCGGCCATGCTGGCAGGTGCTGTGCAGCGACTCGTGCCCTGTCACCTTCCTCTCTCTCTGTGTCCTTGTGGCCATTCCCTGCCCCATCCTCTTCTTCTCAGGCTACCAGTTTGGGACTGATTGACTTCCAGTGGGCCAGAAAGTTGACTTTCAGTAAGCATAAGGGCATTGACTTAAGTTTTTGTGGGAGGCTGTTACAGCTTCGAATCTTGTTGTGACTGAGGTTTTGAAGGCACTGCAAACTCTGAACAGTTACCACTGCTGAGGCATTTAGAATGCTTCTTTCAGCATGGTTTCCTTCCAGCTTGCAGAGAGCTTACGCTGTGGCATGGACCCCAGAAAGAGAATTCAATAGGCCTTGCTTCTTCAGAAACACAAGCTAAAGCCAGAGGCACACAGGCTTACATCAGCTGAACCTACTGAGTTCTCTTTGTCTTATGTGCCTACCTGTATATGTAACAGAAAATTGCATCCTTTATTTAAACACCCACCTTCTTTATATGATTAAGCTCTTCTCTGGTAACAGATCTAGGGCCCAGTGTCCTAAGACTGTGTTTAGCAGTAAGCAGTGAGACTGCTTGTGGGAAAGCATTATCAGGACAGAACTGAACTGTTCAGCTGGTGTGACAGGCTTGCTACCCCAGTGAATATTCCCTCTAGAAAAAGTAGCTTGTTTTGTCTAAGCTTAGGATAATGACTACATTTTGTATCTATTTACTACTGACCATTTCCTAGATATTTAAGAAATAATGAGTAGCAGAGATCCTTTTCCATGTGCAGAATCTGTTAAATAAAGTTTGTTTCCTTTATAGTCGAAGTTAAATAACTGATTTGGCCTGCAGTTTTAAAAATTATAAAGCTTTTTCATCTCTTGTCATACAAGCAAGTGTATAATAAAAAAACCCAGTGTATTTATTTGAAGGGCCATTTGAGGGTAGAAGTAAATATTTGTTATTATTGGGGTTTTCTTGCTGAATTAAATACAATATGCTAAATATAGAACTGTCTTTCTTTAAGGGGATTCCTGTCCATAATGCCATCAGTTCTGGTAATCCCTTATCCTTCTGCTCAGACTCGTGAGTGGGTCATTCTTACTCATGCTGTTACAGCCTAGTATTTAATTAGAAACTACTCTGTTATAGTATCCTTTTCCCCATACAATTTTTTTTCCACAGCTCTTTGATCTGGGGAATGCAATGGCATTTTAACGTTCCGCTAATGAAAAACACTGCTCATTCTGTTCTCACGGAGCTCTGCCGTTCTTCAGCTGTATTGTGCCACACCAAATTTTGCCTCTCAGGACTCAGTTACATCTGAAGAGCTGAGAATCGTATAAGCTGTGCAAGAGGATGTGGAGATGCTCTGGGTGCAAGCAGATGGGAACTCAGCCCAAGAGCCAAAGCGGGCAGACTGGCACCAGCTCCGCGCCGGAAGCCGCAGCACCGCATTAGCGCGGCTTTGCGCCCAAGCTCGTGCGAAGGACTAATGTGGCTGCGTGGCTTCCGGAGCAGCCCTGGCAGCTCAGAGCCGAGGCAGAGAGAGTTCATGTGTGTCTGCAGTTGTATGTGCAGACATACCCTAAACAGCTCCACAACAACATTATCATTTTTGGCGGTTCAGAGTCTGGTTAAAAACGTGCCGTGAGGCAGAGCGTTAGGTTGGGTAGATGGTGTTGTGCTCTGGTTTTGCTTGCTGTCAGCTGCAGATGAAACTGGTAAAACAACTCAGACAGGAGATTGTTTTAGTACATAAACTTACCATTTGTTAGGGGTGAAAATTTTGACCTGAACAATTGGAAGCCTGTACCAGAATTTGCAACCCAAATCTTCTGGCATTATTATGTACCAGTGCCTGATATGGTCAATATAATGTCTATTCAGAAGGAGAACACAGATCTCTAAAAGGCTATGGAATCTTCTTCTTCTTTGCCATTAAATTTAAACCAAGAAGACAGTCAGGATTCATTCACTCGATAATACTGGGCTTATGTGAATGACAGTATGTGCAGTACTATTTCTTCTAATCCGTTCCTGGTACCGAGAGATACTTTCTGGGTTGTCTTGACAAATTCACATAATTGAACCGATCTCACTTGTCACCATTATACTACCTTAAATTATCCATATTACTATTATATTGCAGAACAGATGTCAGATTACTCAAAAAGTTCTCCAAAGGATGCTTTGAGATGACTTGAGCTTGTAGAGGAAAATTCTATTCTGCCCTCTTAGGAACCTTATTAAGAATCCCTCCCCTGTGCCATCTTCAGAGGTTTCATCTCTTCAGAGGTATCATCTGTAATATTATCAATGTTCTCAGCTGTATTTAGGAATACAGATATGGGTGAGATCCCATATTGCTTTCTAGTGTTTTCTTTTGCTTGTGCAACCTTGTGGTCCAAGCTGTTTCAGTGAAAAACGACACGCTGCAGAGTTACGTGTTGTTGTTGACAAAATTAGAACAAGTCGGTGCAAATTATTTAAGCAATGTCAGCAGGGATCTAGCAATGTGCAGTAGAAATCTATGGTCACGAAGTGTGAGTGGGTGTAGAAAGCACTGAAGTGATTACAAATGGGATATGAGCAGATTGTGTCCTGACAGAATTTTTCTGTAGTTCTCTAAGAGCCCTAAAAAACTTACGATGTGAAGCTTGAGGGCTGGCTGTATCCCCTCTCTTTTCTTAGGATAGAAACATGTAGGAACTATAAACAGTTAAATAAAACTGACATCAGTTATAATCCAAATTTATGTTTCCAATCCTTTGGTCCCTTTCATAATCTGAAAACACCTGAAAGAACTGACAGACCAAAAAGTCAAGTATTATTAAGATACTTGTCTCTGTCCTCAGATGTGAAGCTGCACATCCATATTTTATAGTTTGTTTTCGTTTGCCTCCTGACCTTCGAATTTAGCAGAACAGCTAAAATCAATACAAGGCAGACTAAATTCTGCATGAGCTATATTACAGTGCCTCAGATCTCCTTTATCAGCGAGTGATCAAAGGTTGCTGTGCATCCCTTCCAGCATTCAGAGATGTATTGCAGCAGCCTCGCACACTGGGCTGTTTGGGAGGAAGCAGTGACGGAATAGCTGTTGGACATCAGTCCTGACTGTGTGCTGTACAAAGTCCTGCCTTGTTTACATTAGTCCATAGAAGCACACTTCCTATCGTACATTAAGAAAATACAGTGCATGTTGTGAATTCCTGGCAGGATTTTTACTATATATGTCAGTTTATCACTAAGTTACAAGGGTTAGATAATAAGGAAAAGGAGATCTCAACATTTGGGGTAAAAGATAAACTCTTCCTGGTTTAGAAAGCATTATTTAAAAAACAGGATCTCAAAAACCTGCACGTTAGGATGTACTAGAAATGCAGATTTAGTTTCTTTTATAGATTTCCCTTTCTTTTCCAGCAGCCTAGCTGTAAAATTAAACACAATCACTGAAGACAGTGTATTGCAGACAGACAGATCTTCTAACTTATTGTTCATTGCTTGAAGATTGAGAGCCAGAATTTCCACCATGCCTGACATCTTTGAGCTTCCACTGTGTTTAGTAAAATAGCGATATATTGAGGCTCCCTGAAAAGTTAATTCACATTTCAAGGGCTGATAATCTACCTGTACAGAAACTGCTGCAATGGTCCCGTTTGTAAAACAACTACCACTTCTTGTATTTGTTTCTTTTTTGAGAAAAGCTTTTTTTGAGCAAAGATACTATTTCACTTCTATCAAGATACCTAAACTTTAAAAACGCTGTTTGCTATTCCTTGATTTCCAAAGGAGATGAATCTTCAGGAGGATTCTAGACTTGTCATCTCCTGTGAAAATCATGCTGTAATACTCTGAAACTTTTAATAATACATAACCTCGGGGATCATTCCACTGACTATAAGTGATCATATTAGTCCTTTAGTTGTGTTCAGATCAGCAGAAGCCTGTTACACACCAGCAGGCTGCAAAACTGCTGGAGTCTGAATACAATTCACAGGTGTCATGTTATTGCCTGGCTGGACCGAACACAGACACACCTGTAAAGAGTGTTCATCTTATACAACTGGGCTGCCTTTCTACAAGTGCCCAACACATACCTGATCCAGTTTAGTTTGGGGTGTGAGCATGGATTATGGCAGGATTTTATCTTCCTCTGTACTCAGACAAACAGTGTCATGCCACGTGAGAGGTCCTGGCATCACTTAGCAGTGGGTGGATGGGACTGGAGCTATATGGTGGCACCAGCTTCCAACCAACATGCCACTTGCTGGTCTGTAATATGCACACCGGTACAGACTAAGAGATGTGCTAACTAGCTGCTTGTACATGCATGGGCAGGAGGCATTGTTTCCTGTGCAGTGTGATATGACATTGGGAGATGGAAAAACAAACCCATAACATATGAGTGTAGGTAAGGGCAGACCATGTAGGGTGAAGCAGAGACAGGAATGAGCTATGGTCCCCACACCAGGACCACTGCAACTCCCAACATGTGATGAGAACAGCGAACCTTCTCTCTCACAGCCATGGCACTGTCTTGCTCTGTAGGCATTATGTCATGTTAGAAGAAAGAAAGAGAATATCCTGGAAAGAAGTCATTCTGCTCCCTCTTTCTCACTGCTGAAATTATTTTAACTACACTAGAGACTAAGAGCAAAATCAAACATCAAAGTATAGAAAGAGACACAGAAAGTTTCTTATCTCTTTCTCTCATTAATTTAAAGAGTGTTGTTTAATTTGTTGCAAATTGTTCCTCCATAAATGGTACCTCCGTGGTCCTGAAGCAGCCTGTTCCGAAAGCACAGGTAGCTGGGCACAGGCAAGGAAAAGCCTGATGGTCCACTGCAATACAGAGATCACTGCAGGCATATCTTTCTTCACTATAAGTTGCTTGTCTGTATTTAAAGTGCCTTCATTTCTCTGTTTCCTTGTCTGTAAAATGGAGACGCTGCCTTCCTGTACGGTAGTACATTATAATAGTCAAGCATTTTAAGATGATTACATGGCCTGTGCTGTGGAAATGGAGATTATTACCCTGTTGAAACTTGAAGGCACTGACCTTGGCAAAAAAGGTAAGCGACAGCCTGTCTGCATAATCAGGCAGCATTAGTGAAGGCAGCACTTCACTTTCATGACGCTCAATGGAATATAATCATCTCTAATGTAGCTGTTAGAGGAGCTTCCCAGCCTCACTGGGACAACTTGCTTAGGAAGGTCTTTACTGCAGCATGCAATTACAAAATGAGAATGCGAGGGAGGGTACGGGATGAATGAAAACAAATATGATTCTAGGAACAACTGTTGGTGGTTAATACTTGACCATTACTTCTTGACAGGATTAATGTCTTTCTAATCACACTAATCCCTTCTGATAACTTTATCCATAATCCATCTATTTCAAAGCAACATCCAGATGGCTTCTGGTGGAGAGGAAGACAAAATAAACATGGTGAATGGGGTCTTACCAGCAGCTTCTTGTATCTTACATTTCTGGGGATATAGGTATTGATCTTGAGACGGGTCCAAAAATGTGCTTTAATCAGAGAGCAAGAAAAAAACTGGAGAGTTGCAGAAAAGATAGGAAGCACAGGTTTTGGGTTTGTTTTTTAAATAAAATACTTCATAAGTATTCTGATGCTTATCAGTGACAGCCAGAACTAAAGCCTAAAGGTTCTCGTAAGGCTTTAGCTACTTGTTTGCATGGGACTAATTAGATTTTCAAGATACTGAAAGAATTTCCTCCCTCATTACCTAAAAATTGCTATAGTAGTTTTTGGGGTTTTACACAGATCTCTCTCAAAGCAGACATGAAACTTACTACTGAATAGATTCATTTGTTTGTACTGTTACTAGTATTTTAAACAACCTAGTAACTGCCTTTACATTTTTAATGAGTCACATATAATAAGAATTCCTGGAGTTATTGAGGTCTTTTTCTTCCCTCTTAGTTTCCCCTTAAAAGCTTAACCTAGGTTTTTTGTCCACTGATCCTGGCTTCATTCTTCACCTTCCCCCTTCAACAAGGTCCCCATAAAGAAATAATTTACTGTAACCTTTCATAGTTCACATGGAGACTGTCCAAAACCAAAATAAACACACTTAAATCAGGCCAACCTAGATAAAATAATTTAGCTAGCATTTTTTGTTCACAAACAATCAGCACTGAAACAATCAAAGTCATACTGAAATAATTGTCTTAAATATTTGTCCCACTAAAATGCCGCAAGTAAATAAACTTTTTTTGAACTATTTGCCATATCCAGCTTTTGGTCAAAATGCTGCTACTTATTTTACTGGCTTTCTGACTTTTTTCCTCCAGTAAAAATGTGACTAGATAGTTCAGAGAAGAGACAAGACAGATTTGGCTGTATCAGAACAACTTACTGCCCAGAAAACAAAGAACAGGTTTAGAATTACCTAAGCCCCAGTAAAAAAGCCAGATACCTTTTACTTAATAAGAATAAAAGTACAAACTTTCACAAGATTGTAAACCTGAAAATATTGTGGAGCATCAGGTTTGCATTGTGCAGAGATCTTTAGGTTATCAAAACACAATTTTGAGGAGGCTTGAAGGCCACAGATATGTAAGGACCACAGGAGAGATATTTACACAGATATACAGCAGATACAGCAATTTTGGAACCTATTCTTCAAATCAGGTGTAGTCTCTGAGAAAACACAATTCCATCCAGGATTTGTTGGATAAAGAAGATAGAATTTAAAAAAAATATGAAGCAGGCTGTTCTAGACAGAAGAAAGAAAAGCCACAGGAAAATCATTTTTACATGTAATTGGAACAATCAGTGCAAGAGATAAAGAGGTCATGGAGCTACTTAGCTTATTGTTGTGTCTGTTATTATATCCAGCACCAGATATATTCAAAGCAAGGTGCAAGAAACCTCTTAAATCATACTAATCAGAGATTTCACTTAAGATTTAATTACAAGATTTAATATCTCATCCGAAAGGGATCAACATATATGTGGAAGGCTTAGGCTTGACCTAAGTCTTTTTCTACACAAGCTAAGAAATGGTCACTGGATATGAAATTACACTTCTGTGGATTTTTTTTTTTTCCAGACTGATCTGAGTGAGATGTACTGTAATTATTCAGAAAAGCTGCAGAATGGTTTTCATTGTCTTAATCCTGTTTTGCCCGTTTGGTAATCATTAAAACATGTTATGGAAGCTACACATGAAAGATACATGGGGAAGGTACTTAGCTATATAGTAAGTCAAATGATTTTAATCTATGAATCAAATACCTATCCTGTTATTTCAAGGCTAACCAGATTCCAAGGCTTAACACGAATTAAAGGTACCCTGTTTTTCATTCCATTGAGTTTCATGAGAGTCTGGTAGTGGATGGCATGGGAACATCTTTGCTCAGTCTTAGAAGCAGTTTGGGAAACTGTTGGGAAGTTTTTATGTAGCCAAGAGTGTCTGATGAAAATTAGATTTAAAGGGAAAACCTGAACATGATACAGTGATCTTAAGTTAAACCATGTGGAGGTTTATTCCTCCTGACTTCCCTGTTCCCTAGGAAATAAGAAAAGTACTTTTTCTTGCCATTCTTTGGCTACATTATGTGAAGGTTAGAGCTCTAGAGATCAGGAGTGAGGAACTCCTGGGATGTAACTGTCTATTCCTCACTTCATACAGTAACTATGATAATCGCTATGTCTCTTAATCTTTATGTCTTCTGTCCTCTGACACCGAGCACATGAAGTCAAATGAAAAACAGTTAAAGAGTGACTTACTGTCTGATACTAGTTACAGACATTTCTTTCTGAAAATGATTCTGATCAGTTGCTTAAAATGACATGAGACCAGTGTTACACCACAGCTTTTGGAGAATTTCTTCCACCGGTACCTTCTTAAAACTGAGCATTGGAGATCATGGAAGCTACAGGGCTTTGTCTGAACCCAGACCTTTGTTCGTGCTTCTGGTACACCACAGTTACCCCTGTTGCACCTCCATAGTTAATTACTTTTGAGGACTTTCTCATCACAGCATGAACTGAGCATGACTTTATCTGGTGACAGGATAATCTCATTACAGATGATGATCTTGTTAATGAATATCCCCAAGACAGAGCAATCTCATTATTAGCCCCCTCAGGATTTGTCACCTAAGAGCCAATGTATGACTAGATTCTAGCTGCACAGCATCCTCCCTGATTCTAACAGCCCAGCATCTTGAGGCTGAGGTAGCTCCCCCAAAGGCAGCACCAGGAAGACAAGCGTACTGTCTGTGCCCTCTCCAAGCAATCACGCTGCATGGTGTCCTACCTACAAGCTACAGACCTACTGCCCGATGGTCATGCCTTCATACCTCCGGTGTCTGTTTCCCTGCATAACAGATCTATGAAGAGCACTGAAAGTTATGAAAATGAGAAACATCCAGCTAGTTAAATATCATCCTGATATACATCTTTCCTTTTTTCTTTTTTCCCCGGGAAGGCTGGGGTCAGGTGTGGAACAGGGCTGAAGTCCAGTACAATGCAGGGATCTCCTTTGGGCATCAGCGAGCTGTTGAACTGGCTTAATGGCCTGTGAAACCTCAGCCTGTGAGAAGAGTTCAGTCCTAGAAAACTTCTAAAAACATAGAGGTTGTTTTACAGAAACCTGACACAATCATTTGAGATAAATGTATTTAACTGTTGTATCAAAAAAAACCCTCTTTCAAATATTTACTCTTCTGTACGGATCCATCCAAGGGAATTGCCAAGGAATGAAGTATCACTGCTGCTACTGTTTTTTGCATGCACAGTGCTGTGTTCTTACACAGTGCTTTACAGACACACCAAAAGGTGGAATTTTTATCATTGAATAATAAAATAGAGGAAAACAATAGTTAGAAAAATGGTTACGAGAGTAGGAGTTACCAAGGTGCTCATTTTCTGAATGACCTGGTTTACAGCGCAACCAGTGCTTCCCCTTGTTCCCACAGCGTTAACAAAAGCCATGCTAGAGGGGAGACTGTCAATGCAGAAAAGCAATACATTTTCTTAATTAATCTAGTGGATAGCTTGAACCTGAGCATTAAATCCCACCCATTTGATTTCATTAAATCCACTATAAAGGTTAAGCTGCAGTTTAGCATTGGCTGTAGACAGCCTCACTCAGCAGAGTGAGGTCAAGGAGATCTCAGTCAAGGAGGAGCAGCTTAGTAAATTAATATTGATGAGTAAAGGCCTGATGAATGGCTCTGTTTTGTTGGGAAAGTTAGACAGTGGGGCACACCAAGCAGTAAATGTGTGGTTTTTTATCTCACCTGCAGTTTTCCTGAGATGTATTCTCTGAAGAGTTCACTGAGAATTACTGAAAGCTAAATCTCAATTTAAAGCCCCAAGCAACCCTGCTGTCACTGGAAACTCCAATCTCAGCATCAGGTCACTTGGAAATAGTGTCAGGGTCTATGGCAGAGCAGCCTGAAGCAAGTTCAGGAACTAAACAGTGCTCTGGCGAATTAATAAGGGTGTCACTGGGAACTTGAGCATTGTATAGCTTGGCAGAGGCAAGCCATGCAAGCAAGAGGATGGACACTGGTCATCCTCTGGCAGTGGTAAGCAGGGAGCTAAGGAGGAAAGAAAAGGCTAAAGTGACCACAGCATTTTCTTTGCTTGCTGCTGTGCAGTCACTTCTGCCCTTGAAGGAGTTTCCTTTGCGTAACATACACTGTCTCCACTTCAACTGGAGGCACAGTTCACTCCCCAGTGTACTCCTGGTACAGCAAAAATATATTGTGCTTTGTATTGATCTAGAAAGAAAAAAAAATATGTTACTCTTTTAGGTAAAAAAAAAGGACTGTAAGACAAAATTTGCCCTTAGGGTTTTAATTTCAAAATTGTGGTCCTGCCTCACATAGGAAGGGGTGAGGGCATTGACCAGATTTCCTCCAGAGGTCCCTCCGAACAGGAATTATTCTGTGATTCTGTAATTCATGTGTTGAGTTTCATACCTAAGCTTTTATGACTGATTATTGGCAGTGCTCCTGTGAACAGAGCCATCACATGTATAAGTTATATAAAACTGTCCCTTCAACTTCAGGGAGCAGTCAATAGGATTCAGTACCCGGGTGTGCAGCCTGAGCTTGAAAAGTCCTTCAAGTAACCAGGATCTCACGTGGCAATTGGGAAACATGCCTTTAAATCCAGAGGCTAGAGCTTACTGGCAAGCTTCTAAAAATGCTGATATATAGGCAATCCTGGAAGAAGCAGGTAAACTGGGGTAGCTAGGAACCAGCTGCATCGGTGCTACACAAAAGACACTATGTATGTTGTGTTTTCTTTCCACAGCTTAATGTCTGGGCTTGCAGCCCTGGATGCCAAGACCTCCAGTCGATTAGGTATCATAACCGTCACTTACTACCTGTGGACAACATTTGTGGCTGTGATTGTGGGAATAATTATGGTCTCCATTATCCACCCTGGTGGAGCAGCACAGAAGGAGAGCACTGAAGAGGGTGGAAAGCCCATCATGAGCTCTGCAGATGCACTGCTTGACTTAATCCGGTAACTACATTCATTCTTTCTGCTTTCCCACGTTAACGTTTCGTACGTAACTGCACAAGGAACTGTGGCCTGGGGATAAGTTCTGAACCTAAGGATGAACTATTTGCTTAAATCAAGAAAAAGTAAATTTCAGAAGTTGATTTTCAAGTTATCAGATATTTACACTGGCTGATTCTAGTAAAATTTAAATGAATGGCCACCAACTGTATCAGAAGCACTAACAACACTGGGGGAGCGGTTTTTTTATCCCCACAGAGTCACCTGTAGCCTGTGGAACTCACCATCAAATCTATTATTAAGATCAAGAGAGTATTAAAATGTAATGCTAATTTAAATATGGACAGACATTTGTAATAGGCAAAATCCTAAATTTAAAGCCTGAAACACAATTTTTTTTCAGGAAATCATTCTTTGAAGTGCTGCTACAACTGTTCATAGCAACTCTCAGATAAAGCACACAATTAGAAAGACCAGTGTTATGATCTTTTTATTCCTGATGTCATATTGTTTTTTGTTTTTTGTGGCATTTTCGTGCTTGTTTTACTTCGTTTGGAAGAAGGGAGGCTTGTTCTTTTAAAGAAGCGTTAGAGCAATGATAGTATTTCAATAGCCTTGCTTGAACGTCCCTCTTTGTCTCAACATTCAGGGTGCTAGTGGCATTAGTTTCCTGTCTGAAAATAGCATGTGCCTTAGCTTTGTTTTGTTCATGCAGAAAAACCAGGTTTTGCTTTTGGTTGGGAGTTCATCAATTCAGTGATCTTGTACTATACTGGGCAAGTGGTTTCAGGCCACTGTGCATCTGAACCGTGAAAGAGCTGTCTTTGGATTTTGACAATGAATTTAAAAAGTTGCACGGTTTGTCTTTCAGAACCCAGATTCCTGGCCCTGGCAGGGTGTCAGCACACAAAATACTTTAGTTAGAGATACTGGTACCTCAAATCAGAAGGAACTGGGATGAAAAACTTATAAAAAATTTTTTTGTTTTCCTTCCAAGTTGCACTTAGCCAGGCCATCTGAAAGCTGCTTGTTTTTCTCTGGTATCAATGTCCTACAGAGAATGGGCCAAATTACATTAGTCACAGAGCAGCAGCTGAGTGCACTCTTTTGTGACTTTCCCCAAAACCACCATCTTCATCTGCACTGGGAGGATGCCACTTCATGGCATCCCTATCTCCCCAGTGACTTTGCCACGACGTACGTGCCATGGAACTCACACGTGTTTGTCGCGTCACGCTAAGTCACGTTCCTCTGTTTCTGCTGCGTAAAGGACTGTGATTCCTACAACAAGAGGAAGGAACTGAGCAAGTTACTGGAGTTTTGAATCCCTTAGTATGACAGAGTAGTGTAAGAAGGGAAATTGAGGACACTGTAATCTTTATGATTATCTTCACGGCAGCAATGTCTGGAAACCCTTTCTGGTGTGCTAAACTGTTCCTAAGGCCTCGGTCTGAGGCAAGAAGAGGTCCCATGAGACATCCTGTGCAATGTTACATCCAAACTGACCTAACAGCTCTCTTTGGAAAAGGTCTCCCTCACCACAGGTCACCATCTCCTTCCTCACACCAGCCCAGTTCCTTTATATGACCCAGAGAAAGCCAGTTCATGGAGACGAGTCAGATGAAAAGTCTTTCAGGCCTGCAAAATCTACACTCAGTTCTATAGTATCATGTTTGCATAAAGCTGCCGTATGTCTGTATGAGGGGAACCTGAGATCTGGGTTACAATCTCATCTCCTCATCGCCGGCTAAGTCCCAGGGCAGCACAGGTTTAGTGGTGAGGTTTGGGAGCATTTTCTTTTGCTGAGCCTTACTGTCTCGATCTAAACATTTACAAATATCATCTCTAATTCTACTTCCTACAAACATTTACCTGAGCAAATTCTTAGTTTGTGTGCAAATGTCAGGTATTCATGTTTCCAACCAGGCACGTGCTTTTAGCCTGCAAAATGTTGGAGTCTTCACTGGTTTGGGCAGGTGTCAACACTGCCAGCCCAATGAGCCACTCTCCTTACTGGGGCTTGAAAAGAATAAAGCTCACTCTGGTTTTGCCATGCAAAGCAGCAGCAACAGCTGCAATCTTTCTATCCCAAGTGCACAAACTGACGGTTTTTACTCCTCCACTACAGAAATAAGCACATGTACTAAATAAATAAATAAATGTGAGGAACACAAATGTGGGGAATGGGCTTCCAGCCTAGGCAAACACTCTGGGTGAAATCCTGGCTCTGCTGATGTCTATTGCGAAACTGCTAAATATCTGTGTGGAAGTCTGGATTAAATGTAATGATGTATCTGCTGGTTTGAGCTAGAAAAGCTGATCCTTCAGCTCAATGATAAATCACTTCCATTCACAGCTGGGGACCATCTTTTTTCAGCCCAGATTGGCTTACCTTCTCAATTCATTAATTTCCTCTCAATTTATCAATTGCATATGTGCACAGAAGTGTACACAGGAAACATCTGGTATTCTGCAAATGAAGAATGCTAAATGTACAAGAGGAGAGATGATGTATCTGACATAATTATGGGGTTTACTTTAAAAGTATGAATCTTGGCACGGTGATACTCGTACTCACCCTTGCTGATTTCAGATCTGAAGCCACTTTTGAAATGGTGAAATACATTATTTCTTGTGACATTATATATGACATTGTCAGAGCTGGGATTTGTGGCAGGGAGGATGTTGCTAGAAATTTAATTTTAGGTGAGGATTTTGCTTTTAGAAGTGGCTTTAATCAGAAATTAAAATCAGAAACTAAAGAATGTACTGCCTCAGCAATAAATGAAACTACTAGTGCAGAGTCTCATGGTCATCTTAACACCTTCAGCATCAATCAATAATCACATTATTATTCTGCATTATCTTGTAGATGGTGCTTCCCCTGTATATTTGTCAGTTTTGTAAAAAAACCCCAAAACAAACCAGCAATAAAACCTCCAGGTTATATGACTTATTAGGACACAACAGTGGCACTGTAGTGGATAATTCTGAAGTGGCTGTAAACCTCACATCAAGCAGGTCATACATAATCTCATCAACATCCTGATTTTCATACCCCAAAAACTGTATCCACAAGCCAGACATTTTTTGCCACACTAAACAACAGTAATTGAAAGACTTCCTCTCTGAAGGGAACCTCGGGAGACTGGGGACAAGATCTGTGGACGTGCATCTGCCCCTACTGATTTCCTCCTAGATTCAGTCTGGTGAGAGAGGCCACTGAATGCGACCTAAGAGAAGTATTTTCAACATTCAATTAGTTTTCACACCTAAATACTTCAGTGCTGCTTTGGCTTTAAATGTCTCAGTTTTTGCCTTAGTCTGATCCATCTTTAAACCAGATACATCTTCTGCTGCCTGTGGACGACACCCATTTAACTAAGCTGTTGCCCTTTGTACCTGTGCAGGAATCTTCCCTTGCGTAACTCGCCCTTCTCTTCCGGCAGCGTGCCAGGATCCAGACTAAGGCCAAGTAATTCCAAAGGCAGCTGTGAGGCTGCCGCTGTGCAGGAGGTGCTGTTCTGACGATGCTTCTCTCTTTAGCTGCCACTTTATTATGTGAGACAGATGTACAAATTATATTTAAGGTTTCAGGTGCAAGCACTGCCAGGGTCTTGAAAGCATCTTGTCTTCCATATTTAAGACTATGACTCCTCAGGCTAAGGAGGATTTTCCCTTTAACGCACCTGGTGCTTCATGAATTTTAATGGTTTATTCTCATGATGTGTAATACTTCTCTGGGGTAGGCAGGGACCATTTTCCTTGCTTACAGATAGAGAACCAAGACATATAGAAAAGAAATTACCTTGCTTAGGAATCACAGAATGTTAAGGGTTGGGAGGGAACTCGGAAGATCATCTAGTCCAACCCCAGGTTGTTCAGAAAAATCTTTGGTGCCAGAGGAAATATTCCCAGCTCATACAAGACCTGGCAGGAATCTTGTTCTAGGAATGTAGCTTTTGAGGCACCTCATTGGAAGTAATAGCAATGAATCAACACATATCTGTACCTTCTTTTTCCTGGGTGAATTACCAGATTAACTCTGTACTGTCCTCAAAAATAGAAGAGTGAATTTTTAGTAGCCTTTTCTGAGTTAAGAAATGCACAAAGGTGAGATAACATTTTTCTAAAAATAATTCAGACTTTGAGTGTTTTCTTCAAAAGGAAGAAAAAGGACATATTTACAAGAACAGCATTCACTTTAAAACATGAGGTTATATATAGTCACCTGACAAGCAGAACAGAAAATGCCTATAATTTGTGGATGAATATTTGTAAAAGAAGGCACAGGACCACACTGTCTCCGTTAGCAGTTAGTATTTCCACCACATTCTGTTGACATTACCAAAACACTTTTGATTTAAAAGGATAAATTCTGGTGCAGTTTAAATCATGCTACTTGAGTTTGTCACCAAGGGAAAGAAAAACTGGCCGATGAGATAAAAACAACCAAGCAGAGACCATGCACAGTCACATGAGGAATCAAATCCCAGCCAGACTGGGGGCTCACATGCCTGTCTTACGTAAGGCTGCGCGTGGAAATCTGGGAAGGAGCAAGTGCAGGCCCCACATGCAATGTAAGTTCTTCTCAAGTCTAACCGGGCAGCTTGTTCAGTTCAGATCAGCTCTAAATAAAGCAGTTCAGTCAACGCAGTCAGGACCAGTCAAGCCTTAACCAATGACACACGGATTTGTACATTTCTGAAGTTTGCTGGGAAGATAAGTCAGAGCATTTTACCAGTGAATATTCAGGATTGCATCCAATTTAATAGCAGGTACCAGGAAACTCAATCTGGCTTAAGCAAGAGGACATTTTTTTATACCATTAATAGTTAGAAGAGGATATAAACACTGTAGAGGATTTATGTTTTCATGGGAATCCTGAGCACTCTTTAAAATCATTTCCTTTCCCTCTTTTCAAGCCAAGGGTTATATTCTATTTTATTGAAATTGTGTTTCTTGAAAAATAGGACAGGAGAAACCCAATACCTGCTGCAGACTGGAAAAACTACAGGCTGTGCAGAACCAGAAATCACATTTTTAAAACTTTACAGCTGAAGACTGAATTGTATATGCACAAAATAAGATATTTAAGAGTGCACTGAATGACCCAGGGTTCAAACCATGAAAGACCTTATTGAAATAAGTTTGCCCTGCGTTCATGTATCTCTTGCCCAAAGCCACTGCGTACTATGATAGAAATATTTACCTGTCCTCTGCAGCAAACTACCATTTCTTCCTCATTTCCGATGGTCGGTTTTCTTTTCTCCCACAAAACCAGCCTGGTGCCAGCACTGTTCTGCATTGCATGCGACCAGAGAGTTGTTTCTTTCTCATTTTAAGTTCAAGCTGCACAAAAGCCTGAACCTCAAGTCTTTGCAAAGCACTCTGAAGCCCCTAAATGTGTGGGTCCAATGTGGCGCAAAAGGAAACCAGTATGGAAAAAGGAGAATTCCATGATGAAAACAACACGGGGGAGATGGACTGCGAAGCACTTTCTGCTCTCTGGTCAGGAGGCCTTAGTCACAGATGGGGAGGAGCATGGGGGGCCATGAGTTAAAACTGCATTAGGAAACCTTTGACCCTAAAGGGGAATAAATCATCTACCCTCCTGACAACTGGCCTGGACTTCTTCCAGTCTAAATGTACACTTCTTGTGACATAACTTTTCCTTGCTGGAACTGTAGAGGAAATGCATTGGGCCCGTCATGTTTTCTTTGATAGGATTCAACCTTTCCAAGATTCCTGAAGATGTGATGTCCTTGTGCTTCCTCTCCAAAGGATGATTTTCTCAGAAAGCCCTGTCGGGGCTGTGTCAGGACCTTCTCTTTCAGAAGAGCAGGCTAAGGAGGCTCACCCTGCAGATTCCTTATTGCGACAGAGAAACAGTCCACGTGTTTGGCAGAATGTTTCACAGTATGAATTCTGCTCTGAACTGCAAAAGCAAGACAAAATGGCTTAGACACGATTAGCAATTTTGGCATTCTATTAGTAACTTGTATCACAATAATGAGAATGTAAATGCCTCATTAATTCTGAAAAAGCTTTCCTTGGTCCTTTTAGCAGGAGGTAGAAAGATTGGTACTGAGAAATGAGATGAGGCACTGGAGGTGACTACTGATGTGCAAGATGCATTGTCCCATGGGCCTTGTGATAGGTAATGTGTTTAGTCTTGCTGAATTAAACTTTGCCCTTGATTTCAGGAGGGCAAACCCTGATGGAGCCCACTGACACCAGCGGGAAGATATTTCCCATCTGATTAAGGACAAGATTAGTGGCTCGTGTGGTACAGTAATGGTAGTCAGGAGTCTACAAAGCTGATGATAAAATCATTCAGAGGACAGCAAAAGCAAACAGATTTTTTAGATGAAGATGTCACCGAGAAGGACCCCAGCCTATAGTAAATAGGAACCACAGTGCTGTGCACAGCTGCGAAACCCGGAAACTTTACAGTTGTCCTGTCAGGCTATTCAGACTCCTTTTTTACTTTCTCTGTACCCCTGCTGTATAGAGTGACAGGGCAAGACACTGAAGTGTTAGAATACTGTCAAATACCCAGCCTTAAATCAATATTCTTGAAAGCTCAGCTATGCTAGTTCAAATGCAAGAGCAGCATGTCCACAGCTGGTTTATGTCCAGTGCAAATATAGGCCAATAAAATATTACAAGGACACGCATGTAGTAAAAACCCAGTCTGGAGGCTTTAATTCCACAGCGTGAGAGACTGCAGCCAAAGCCTGTCTGGTGTGGCAGGGATTAGGTACTGATAACATCAAAGTCTGAGAGCAAAACCAGATTGCTGCTGCAGAGCAGAGAGGGAATGGGTGTTCTGAGTCAAGGAAACGACATCTGCCGTACCTGTGGCTGCTCTTACGCTACAGCAACTGCCCTAATTTCTTATTAATAAGATCTACAGAAGCTGAATGCTTTGAGTTAACAGATGTTGTAGTCAGGACACAGAATGAGTATTTCAGATATGTGGTAGTATAACTGCAACCAGAATTTGGCCTGTTATTTCTAATAGAAGTTATCCATCAAACTGGCTATCCCAGTAGCAATTCAGCTAACAGCATGAGCAGTGAAACACTTCAACAGTGCTGGTATTTGTTTCACTGCTGTAGTTCTCAGAGTCAGCAACCTTCTGAAGAGAGGGAGAGGGCTCCCACATCCTGGGGGGAGTGCCAAGGCACAGCCCGTGCTTAAAAATGGCCTCCTAATTCTATTCAGCTTCCTAAAGCATCAGAAATCTAGGGAAGCAAAACCAAACAAGTAGTGTTAGTTGGCAGGTTAATTGCTGGGAGACAATGGAGAAGGAAGAGGACCTCCCACTTTTGGCAGTGGTGAAGTGCTAAGCACTCCAATGTGTAATGGGAAGCTGCATCCTCAGAGCTGCTCCTTAGACCAGGTGCTGTCACCAGGTACTTAGACTTAGCTGCTCCTTAGACCAGGTACTTGATACAGCTCTTAGGATGTTCTCCAATGTTCTCCAAATTCCATGCTACCAAACTGCCTCAGTCATACATACACATTTCTGACTTGATACATCTCTTCATCCCATACAGGATTCAGAGAGGGACTCACAAATTTGCTAGCAGAAGGAAGCAGCCTGTACATCACAGGAGGATGTAGGCAGAGGTGTGCAGCAGACACGGGTGTGTTTACGCTGCCACTGCAGCAAGCGCAGGCCAGGAGCACGCTGCCAGCTGGGGCACGATAGCTCACGGGCTGTGGAAGGTTCACTGAGCTGATGCTGAAGTTTCACATGCATTCACTCTTCTAGCCTATGTTGAATGCTCCTGCTATATCTGTCAGAACTCCTGAAGCAGAAGATGCTCTGGGAAATGTTCTTCCTCAGGGCAGACAGTATTTAGCTCTAAATTTTTTATGTAACCAGAAACCATATGTCTCAGTTTTTATTTTACAGTCATATCCTTGTCTTAGACCTAAATTTACCAATGTTCCACACCAGCCTGTTATTCACTGTATTTAATTCCCTATTATTATGTGAAATTATTTCTGGAATGCTGAATTCTGCCACAGAGGCTGGAGGTAATCTTTCTTGTACCAGAAAAATGAATCACAGACCCCTTTAAATTTCCTGCACTATGATTTTGTGTCCTGTATCTTGTAAGCTATCTGAAAGCAATGCTGGAAATTTAGAAGTATTTTATCCGCTTAGTTTTTTTAACTGCATAGTTAAAGTATGTTAAAAACATAGTTAAAAACACAATAGCATTCGTAAGTGGTGACAGGACAGTAGCTCATCTCGAATTATTACTTCATAGGCACTGGCAGTGTCTTTAATTCAGTATATGTCAGTGATATGCACAGTAGAGTAGAGAGAGAATTTCTCTTTGTGATCCTGATACCAGATTCATGTGGGTAGATCTTCCTCTTGTCCAGAATTGCAGTAAAGCCAGTAGAGATCTGCAGGGGCCGGGCTGGATGCCTGGAAGATAGGTGGGCAGAGACACAGACTGCAACACCCTGCCATTCATTTTGTAATACGTTCAGGCAAATGCAAGTGCCTGGATTTTGTGCTAGACTGAAGCTCCCATCCGAGCTGGCATTCCCCAGTGCTCAGGTTTGGTGGGTCAGAGACCCACAGAAGGGCTGCCCCAAAACAGCTGGGCTGGCTGCCAGTTGTGAGGATCCCACTGACCCTCCTCATCCCAGTTCAATAGCAAAAAGTCAAATCCTCTGCCATCAGTCTCACTTCAGTCTCTTGTTCTGAAACATTCACGGAAGATTCCTGCCAAACATCCAGCTCATGGCTGGAAATGTCAACAGGCAGCAAAACATACCCCTAAAGTAAGATTTTTCTCAAGTGTTTCTTAAGAGGCCTGACTGAACCAACAAATGCTCCCAGTCATCTCCCAGCTCTAGGTGATGGTTTGGCACTTTCTTCTCATTATTCATTTTTAGTCCATTAGAGTTCTCATCCACCAATTGCTCTCTTGAATGTTTTTAATTAACAAAACTAAATTTTGGCTAATACTGGATTTCCTCAATCCAAGTAAACCAGCTTAAAATAAAAAATAAGCTGAGGCTCTGGCAAACACATTGAGGTCAGCCCTTCACTAGATAAATTGTGTAGCTTTGGTAAGGCTAGCCTCAAAGACTGGATCACAGTGCATAATGTATTAAAAAACATTGGGAAAATTCCAGCATCCAGCATTAAGTGGGTAGTTGTAATTCCTGCAGGATAAAGAATGATAAAGAAATAAAATGCTTTAATCCTCCACAAATTTGTCTAACATTTAATCTAGCTACTAACCATATGATATTTCCTTTCTCAAGCAACCTTTATTGTTCTTCGTTCTACTAATTAGGACTATGAAAGTACGGGAGAAAGTGGAAATCATCAGCAATTCAATTCATATTTCATTGTAAAGCTATGGCTCACACGTGACATTCATATCCAGAGCTGTGCAGGAATCGTTGGTGTGGATTTGTGCCTTCAGAGTATTTCATGTTCACACAGCACGTCAGAGCACAATCATCACACTAACACTGGACACTCCAGTACCACCTTCCATCTGACCAAAACCAAAGATTTAATATTAATAAAGCTTTAACACTCTGGAAGCAGAATTGCTTTATGAGGCATGATAAGGCAGTAACCATCTTTTCTCTCCAGTGCTTCACCTTCCTATAAACATCCTCTCCAGCCTCCCAGGCCCAGCTCCATCCAGCTGTTTACCAGTTAGTCCCCCGTGTCAGCCAGTCCCCTGGGGCTCAGGCAGAAGGACGTGTCTGCATCTGACAGGAAAGCAATGCACAGCTGGCTGTTGTCTGTGGCTTGCTTTGGCTACAGATTCGACATCTGAACCAGAGAAGCATCAGCTTTCTGGGCAGTTTGCAGAGATGACCCAAAGCTCTGCGCTGCTCTCAGCAGGGTGACAGCTCCGCTGGTGGTGGCACAGCACTCAGATGTGCAGCACTGCTCACAGTGCTGACAACATCACTACACAGTGTTGTAAGCTAAATTGTTCCAATTAAACCAAAGTGTGTCCAAAGGGACTGCATCAATTTAACTAAACCTCGCCAACATCCTATTTCCTTAGACGGAAAGATGATCTAGATGGCCTTTACAGGTCCTTTCCAACCCAGCCGTTCCGTGATTCCATGGTTTGTACAGCCAAAGCTGCTGGCCTCTGCTGGCACGTCCCCACTGCACACACTCACCAGCACAGCAGGGGCTGTTAGGCAGGACTGAGGAACTGGGAGGTGTTCAGCATGCAGTGCAGCGAGTGCTGTCAGCCCGCGGGAACGCCCGGCAGCGCATCGGGCTGCAACTGGGGCTGAACAGAACTCTCACCTGCACTGAGGCAAGGACAGGCCAGAACAGGTAAAGAAGAGTAACTGAAGTGCTGCACACCAACCTCCTGTCTTTCCTGTTGGTAACTCGTGTGTGCAACACTAGTTTACCCAAAAGCAACAGCCTTACTGATGATGCCTTTCTGTGGCTTGTCTGTTCTCACACAGCAGGCCAAAAAACCCTCCTCACTTTCAATCTTCTGTTTCAATCATTAGACAGTACTACTTCCCTTTAATTAAAATTCTTCTCCCTCTGCTTTACTCTGAAAAGGATAATTAATTATCTCTTTGTAGCAACTGCTCTCAGTGCCTGATGCTACTGAAACAGATTCTACCTCATGATTTTAAGTGTGACCATAATGTCACATTATGATCACTTCAAATAGCAATAAACCCGTTTTTTCCTAAGGCAGAGCTGCACACCAGGCTCTCGCTGCGACTCCATCAGCAGCAGGTATATGAAGGGGAAAAGCAGGTCTGGAGGCTGTCTCTGTTCAGTATGCATTTAACTGTTCCTACATACAGCAGTTCTCTTTGGAGAGAGAATGGGCTTTTCCATCCACTTAGCTATTGGCCTGCCTCAGAGCTTGAGATGTCACTGTCTTCTGCCTCCAGGTTCAGAAACTAGAGCTCAAAGTAAATCCATTCTGGAGGTGATTCCATTGGAATCACCAGACAAATCTCGATGCCCAAATGCTTCACAGAAATACCTGACTTTCAGCCTTTTTCCCAGCTGTGCTATGATTCCTCCTGGAAGCCTGCAGAGGGTGTGCTCTTCATTTCAGATCAGATTCAGTGTCTTCCTGCAGAGAAGTGATCCAGCACAAACAGAAGTTAGAAATTAGCTCCAGATATGATTGGGTGAAATGCTGACTGAGGTACACAGAAACTCAGAAAAGATGACAAAAGTCACTGTTGGAATTTAAAATCTGTCAGTCTCACTGCAAATCTCACAGCCACGAGCAGAGAGGAAGCTGCTGGCCTCACTTCAGTCTCTCAGTTCTGAAGGCTCAGAAATATATTAAAATACAATTTAGCAGGGACTGTGCAGCTCTATTCCCAATTCTTTTAATCATGAGTGAGATCATCTTTTTGAAAAGCAAACTGTTCTTGACCAAACCACTGTAATGTCTACATCACTTGTAATTTTAGTGATGAAAGTGTACCAGGAGGTACTAACATCATCTCACAGGAGTACTCAGAAGTCCCAAAGTAGACTACAGCACCCATGGGTCTCAAAAATAAATCCCTGAACACTGACTCTGTCTTGAACAGCTCATTATCTAAGTAGGGAAGACAAAAAATGGGATAAAGGACTATTCTCCTCCCCAGTTAGCAGATGGGAAAGGGAATGATAGCAATTATGTTGTTGCAGTGAAAACATGGAGACTGTGTCAGAACCAGTAACTGAAACTATAGCTTCTGGGTCTAAGATTTACACTCCAGTTATTTAGAAGTAATCCCAAAACTTTAATTCTGAGGAACTGTCTCTCTGTTGAGCCTTGCTCAGTCAGGTACAGCTGCATGGCATGAGTGGAAAAGAGTGGCAGTCTTCTTCACCCATTCAGCCCCTGCTCTCTAGAAGGGTATATAACGGACTTTATCAGTTATTGTGAGACCCAAGGCACAGTAAGGAGAAGTTGTTTTCAGTTCCATAGAAGTTATTCTTTTATTTGTTCATTTTTAGGAACATGTTTCCAGCCAATCTTGTTGAGGCCACATTCAAGCAGGTAAGTGGCTGTGTTCCTTTTACAATGGATGAAAGAGGTGAGCCAGCATCACATAAAGCACATATCTTCATAAAACAGAATCCACACACAGACACTGCATTTTACTGCAGATTCTATTTCTACCTTCAGCATTTAGGAATTACTGAGTCCCTGTCCATTAGCCTCAGCAGCCTTGGTATCTGAAGGCAAAAGAAGCAAGCATAAAATGCATTGTGACTGGAGAGTAGACATGTACACCTACATCAGTTCCATCTCCATCTCCACCTCCACCTGAGAGCAGATCTTTGAGGATCCTGAGAAAGGTTCTGTACAGAAGCAGAGTAATTTACGCCAGGATGCCTAAAGCATGGTTTCTCTAAAGATGGGACTGCAGTTACAGGGTAGCTGGAATCTCTTCAAAAAAAGAGTGTACATTAACACGATGTAAAGAAAGAACAGAATACCATGTCTCATTAAAGCAACAAAATAACATTTACTGATTGTGTATATCTCTCTATATTTGGGGATTGGACTAGATGACCTTTAAAAGTCTCTACCAGTCCAAACTATTCAGTGATTCTATAGGGAACTGCTATGCTTTTCAAAAAGCTGCTTTTACAGATTTAGTAGCATAGGGACAGGAGCTGTTACTCTTCAAGCTTCTCCCTTGAACATGCAGCCTTGTTGAAACAGAGCACTTAGGAGGTCTCATTAAAGTATTAATTCCTGCTGGGATATTATAAGAACCGTTGTGTTTTCTTTCAGTATCGCACCAAGAGTATTCCCATCATCAAATCTAACAAAGCAGCATCTGAAAGCACCACTCGTCGCATTATAATATATGGAGTCCAGGATGAGAATGGATCCAATGTCCAGAATTTTGCCTTGGATATCACTCCTCCCCCTGAAGTGATTTACAAATCAGAACCAGGCACTAGCGATGGCATGAATGTGCTGGGGATTGTGATTTTCTCTGCCACGATGGGTAAGTTTCAAACGTGTTTGGTTTGTAATAATCCAAGTGTTCATTAAGAGAAAATTATAAGGATCAGGTTGTTTTGTTTCCTGGTTCACCTTTTTTAACTGCCTCTATGTAAATGTTGTGGGGAAAAAGGCAAGACTGTTACAGAGCTGTTCTCCCAACCTTCCAAAGATAAATCTTCAAATCCTTGATGACTTTCCTTCCGTGCAGTCCTGTTTTCTGTAGAAGCACTTACACTGGCTTTGTTCTATTTTTTTCTGGATTATTTTGAACTTTTATTTATGAACTATTGCTTCCTGACTGTAAGAAACACTAACACAGTGTGCTCAGAGGAGGCAGGAATTACTATACCAAGTCAGACCCATGGCCCCTCTGCCAATATTCTGTTTCACTCTCTGGACAGTAGCAAAAATTCCAGACAAAGTTTCAAGAAATTCTGAAATAAACAAAGTCTGGAGCAGACTTTCTTTCCAAAGGCCAGGAGGTTAGCACACTTGTAGTGTCCAGAGCTCCAGGTGTTGTTTTACAGGAAGAAAGAACCTCCTGCCCTTGGTTGAGGGGGCATCAGTCCCCCTGCTCTCATGACCGGACATTCCACCCCATGCAGCTGGCAGTCCAAGAAAAACCCACTCCCAGACTAACTCCTTGCCTAAAGTTCCCCCTACCAGGCATAAAATTACTTTAGCCCTGAGAGCAGCCCTGGCTGTTGTTCTTACCCATTCTTAGTCACATTTACCACATTAATAATGCAGAATATAACTGTCAGGTATCTCTGTAAGAACCCAGCTCAGATAATGAGCCTCAGTGATACCCCAGTCTGGTGAGCTACAAAGGTGTCATGTTTTATTAGCTTTAAGTCTGTGGATCTTCTCTTTGATTGAAACTTTCTGATTTTATTTTTACCATCCAATGGACTCTAAGAGCTTCTGTCTGGCTAATCCATTCGGCTTCAGTCACTGGAGGAACTCTTTGGTTTCACAGGTGTCATGTTTGTCAATTTGGAAGAGGGAATTAAACAAACATGCCCCAGTTGGTCATAAATTTCTCACGATTTTCACAAGAAAACATTGATCAAGTTTTCCTTCTCCAAATTTATTCTTGGAAATTAATCTGAACAGCAAAGGTAGTTCCATAAAACATCTTTGACTGTATTTATTATTTTATGGTTCATACCAGAACAAGGGGTCAAAAATCAGGTCTGGAACTAGTAGATTTGGCTCTTTTTTGTTTTCTTTATTATTCATTACACTGAAAATATTTACACTGAAATGGAACTGGGTATATCAGGGCTGCAGACAGAAGGCCACAGCCCTGCCCACTCCCATCTGTCCCCAGCAACAGCCACATGCTTAGGCAGGACACCGTTTTAAAGAGCAAATTTCTGTTACTCCTGTAAAACGAATTTTTCTGCATTTTACAGAATTAAAAAGCAAGACTCTTGTAAAGAGCCACTGATCAGGCTAGAAGAGCTGAACTATATTTAATATCTCATTACCAAGGATGAGCAACATGCTTAATAAAAGAATGTTGTTTTCTGACCTAAAAGTTACAGCTTAGATGAATATTAACAGGCTTACAAACCCACATCTTGAGTGCACTGTTGTTGTGAAATCCCTGGATAAAACAGCTGAGAGCCTCCCTCCCTGCCCGAGGAAGGGATTGCTCTGGAAGCAACGCTGGCTGAAACCTGGCTCACAAAGGCAGATGTGGGCTCCGAGGGACAGAGCCCAGGCTGCTGCTCAGAGCAAGGACACTGCATATCCAGAGCAGCAGGCACCCCACTCCAGCCCCTGCTTCCTCGGTCAGACCCCTTAGGAGGCAGCCTCGCTTGGTGCAGCCAGCTTTTGAAGTGCTCCCCTGAGCAGTTAACTCAATCACTTAGAATCCTTTCAGGCAGTGGTGGCAGAAAAGTAATAAAATAGAAAAATGATGTCTATCTATATGCGTTACTTGAAACTAACATTCTCTGGAGAATATATGGTTAGGTGGCACATCCCAGAGCTATTTTCTTTTCCTTTCTGAGCACTGTATGCATGTAAATCTTTCTTTTTTTGCTTTCTTCTTTGCTGGTTGGTCTAAACAGACTCATTTTGCTTTTCTTCACATGAATTTGCATTTCCTTATCTCCCCCAAGTTGGCAATCCTGACTGATTATGAGGGTTGGGTGTTGTTATGTAGACAGATAACTACTAAAATACGATGTAGAGCCCTAACTCCTCCAAACCTCCAACACTGGCTTTGCCCCGGGAGTCTCCGGGATGCTGCCTGGTACCCTGTGCACAGCAGTAAGGCAGACTGCAGGCAGAGACAGTTTCCTTCACTAGAAAAATGTTTTCCAGTTTTTGTACCAGCAGGTACATCCTGTTGAGAGGCCTATGAAAAGATAGTAAAGGAAACAGGCTTACTACCAGAGGGGCTAAATCTACAGCCCGAAAGTAACTCCACAGGAAAATGATCAGGGAATTGCAAAAAAAATGCCACTCAGACAGGGGAGAGCTGCCTGTGTGGAGCCAAAGCACGAGGCTGTGGCCTGGCTTCCTCAGGCTCTTGTGTTTGTCTCAGGTGAGATTTTCAGATGCCATGTCTCTTTATACCTCATGAAGATCGATATTCATCCAGTGAACTCCCGCATAGCTCACTCTGAATTACAGCAGGGAAGGAAAGCACTGGGGCTTTGCATGAAGGCACCTGAGAAATTGAACCTAAATGCTTTTGTTTGCAGGTATAATGTTGGGAAGAATGGGGAACAGTGGTGTTCCCTTGGTCAGCTTTTGCCAGTGTTTAAACGAATCTGTCATGAAGATAGTGGCAGTTGCTGTTTGGTGAGTAACTGTTTTAGTAAGAAAATCAGTATTTTGTTTAAAAGAGTAAGAAAATCTCAAGAGAATAGGATGCACAGAAATCTCATACACTTATTTCCAGGGAAATAAATTAAGATGAACTTAACCTTAGCTTTGCAAGGCCTCAGCATTCGAAGGAAGATACACACACATACACCCTGACCCTGGCGTGTACTGTCAGTTTGACAGGCACTCTGTGTATCACTCAGCAATAAGAAGAGGCTGTAGCTGTATGCACTCGGGCACTGCCAATCCTCCAGCAAGCTGAGAGGAGTTAGAACACATCCAGCCCAGACAACAGGAGAAGCATGCTGAGATGCTCAAGCTGGTATTTCCATCCCTTACAACACTGCTCCCCTGGAAATACTCACATGGCTTCAGCTTGCTCTGAAGAGGGCTGGGCTCTTGTGCTGATGTGGCTGTACTGTTAGTAGTGTGGTTGCTGCTAGCTTGGCTATCTCTGCAAGGAACAGCACCCTGGAGATGACAGACCCAGAGTGCTTGGCACTCCAGAGGTCTCCAGTCAGCAGAATAGCCCTCAATGAACCATCCTAACTTGGGAAAAGCCTCCAGAGCAATCCTAAATTACACTGCAAGCCAGCTAGACCTTCCAACTCAAGGAGCAGAGCAACAGTAGGTGACTGGCAACAACAAAAACTATCGGCTTAGCATCTCCCTCACCCTTCAGAAGGTCCCCCAGTGTGGCTCTGCCCATGGGGAGGATCCCAGTGACAGCATTCAGCCTTCGCTTCCAGTTTCCCGGTCCAGCCTGACTGAGATGGGTCAGGGAATGATTACTTGGTTAGGTGGGTCCAAGGGAGTAGTGATTTCTGGAAGGATGAGGGGGGAAGGGGCAAGTCTCTGGAGATGGCACAGCTGCAAGTGGAAGGTGGCTGGATGGCCCCAGATTTTTTTATTCCTTTTAAATCTTAAGCTCTTTTGTCACCCGTGACTTTGTGTCCAGCCATGCACAGCGGCACACCAGTTTTGATAAAGCACCTATACCACCTCCAGTCCAGAAAGGGTTCAGTAACTATTCTTCTGCCTGTCTATCTGCCCCAAATCAAACTCCCAGGCAGTCCAAAAGCAGGTCTAGTGCATGTCGGTGTTTCTCCTATGTCTTCCAAAGGCACCATAAACATTTACTGAACAGCTTCCAACTGAAATCCATGAACGGTTACACGAGCCCAAACACATGAGCAGAGCTTTTAGCAGTCATTCCCCTTCTCCCCAGTAAATGACCTGCCTTAAGCTAAAGTCAGAGCTGCCTTCTGAACCAAGCCATTTAATAGTCGTCCCTGACCAGCACCATAACCTCAGCTGCACTGAGTACCCCACACAGAAGATTGTGCAGCCCAGTGCTCTGGGCACACTCCTCAAGTGTGTGAGGGAGAGGCTTAGTCTGATAAAGCAGCAGAATCCAGCCATGCCAGTTCCAGACAGGCTGCTGTTCCTACATTGCTACTGGAGGCATTTCCCAGTTCACACTGTCTGATGGAAGTGAGCTGTCTCCTCATAGTAACACTCTTTCTTTTTGCTCAGGTATTTTCCATTTGGAATTGTGTTCCTGATTGCTGGTAAAATCTTGGAAATGGACGACCCTTCAGCCATCGGGAAGAAACTGGGTTTCTATGCCATCACAGTGGTGTGTGGCCTGGTGGTGCACGGGCTGTTTATTCTGCCAATGATGTACTTCTTCATCACCAAGAAGAATCCCATTGTCTTCATCAGAGGGATTCTTCAAGCCTTGCTCATTGCTCTGGCCACATCCTCCAGGTATTATACAGTTTCTAGACAAATGCAACAAAATACTTGCTAGATCCTTACTCCAGCTTGCTCTTGGGAGCAGCACACTGCAGCTGTACTGGAGCAGATATATTTGTATCTGTACAATGGCCTGGGTCAAATTCACTGGTTTATTTGTAAAAGACGTGTCTCAACATTTGGTAACTGTGTGTGGGAGCCACTTGACAATGATGTTTGTCACACTGTTTTCCCTCAGTTTAAAAAATATTGGCCAAAAATGTTTTTTTCTTAGAGGACTAGAAAGGAAAGAGGAGCATTTTCCCATAAACCCAAACACTGTGTTTCTACAAAGTTAGTATATGTTAAGGGGACACACAGTTTGTCCAGACTTCATTTTTGGTAGTAGTGGAGAACCTCCTAGTTCAGTCACATGGAAACATTTTAGCCTTCCTACTCATCTTAAGTCTTTGTTTCTTGGTACATCAAGCTAAGACTGTGGTTGCAAGCTGTTGTCCAGCACTGGGAAAGTATTTAGCTGTTCTGCTTAAGGAATAATATATACCCACCTCGTTTTATGGGGTAATAAAAGCCACGATACAAGTGGAGAATGCCAGGTAAATAGGTCTCTTTAGCACATCTTACATATTTATCATTTCTACTGTCAGCTGTAAAGGAAAAGGGCTACAGAAAGGAAAAGATACCTTTGCTTTATCTCATTTTTGCTTTTGTATTTTTGTTGTTATTGTCCTTTTGCAGAGAGACTGGAAAACACAAAATTCCTACCCATCTTTTGAAATGATGACAGCTAGTGGCAAACACCTACCCTCATCTACCTAGTTTAGGCTTCAGATTAGTAATCAGTAAAAAATACATGATAAATTGAGAACATCTATTTATAAAGAAACATAATGAAAAATCAGAAGTTTTTATTAACCCCAAAATAGTTATTCTAATTAACAGCAATGAGTGAGGTGTATTTCATCTATAAACACTTATTGCTTCTACCATCTTCTAATCATTTCTGTAATAAGTTGAGCTCTAACGACTAATATATCCTTGCAGGCAACAGCACTGTACCATATTCTTATCCCTTGTGCCTCTCATCTTACTTTTCTCCATAATTTTCCAAGCTCCTTGAGGAAGAATTCACATAATCTCTCCTAAAATTGAGTGACCTACTTAGAAATAAAGTTTATTTGTAATTGGTTGGATTACTGAAGGAAAAGACAGGAAAGACACATAGATAAAGAAGTCCTGGGAAAACAGTCAAACAAATATTGATATAAGGGCCGTATGCAATCAGCACATTTGGCTTTGTGTAGGGCATCACCACTGATAAATAAATATGTGACTTTTGCACAAGTCTGGAACTCCTCGGCGAATTATCTAAGCAAATAAATACATGAAGTAACAGTGCAACTTCCCTGAACTCAGATTAGCTGATATTATTCATTGTCGCTATAATCTTCTGCAAACCCTATTTCTGTTATAAAACATTACTTTGCGATGTGGTAACTCCCATCAGTGCTAAAACAGTCTCTATTTTGATGAAAAAGAGGAAACACAATTATGCTAGACTTGGGGAAAAGAGCCTAAAACTATTCCCCCTGGCTCATTGGCCTGATCAGGCTCGGTACAGTTATAGTGAGGACCGACAAGGTAATTTGGGGCAGGAAGGTCAAATGCTGATGCCTGTTTCTCCCAGGTATATATGCACAGTGATTAGGGCAGGAGTATGCAGAGCAGAAGGAATGTATAAGAATTAAAAGAAAGGAGAGGGAGGAATGATTATTTCAGTACAGTTGGAAGATAGTGGCTTTCCACTATGTTTCATTTTACAAGGTGTTTTCATCTATAAAAGTTTGCTCTAAAGTGACCTGTAAAGAGCAACATGCTGTGAAATACACAATCCAGAAAAAAATATATGCTGGGTGCTGTTTTAAACTCCAATTAGGCTTAAATAATTAAGCTTTTTTTGTTAGGACATAGAAAGTTTGTAGCTTGAGATGTCATCACATCCCCAGATTGAAGATTAAGATGTTAATGTTGGCCAAGGCTCCTCAGGGTCACATTTGACACAGACTATCTGCCCCGCTCCTTGAAGAATTCTGAAGAACTCTAGTGCTGACAACTCAGGGATTTTATCTGTGCCGTTCCATTCATTCTCTTTTCCTAGACAGAGACTTGCTCTTAAAAAACTTATCTGATTTTTTCTCGTTTTAGGGAAAAGAAGTTTTTGTAGTTTTTGAAGTTTTTGTTCCTTGTTCTATCTTTAGTGCCTGTAGAAGAGTTTGGCATTTTCTTTTCTGTTAATATGAACGAAAATAACCAACTTCTTCAACAGTACAGACCCTTTTAATAAGGGAGGTTTATTCAAGACTTAAAAAATCAGCACATTTTCCACTATCTTCACAAGCATATTCTTTTCTTTATTTTCCTTATTTTGCATCAGCATTGCATTCTGATTTTAGAACCAGTTTACTGTCCTGGAAACTTTCAGGGCTATTTTTTTTCCTATCAAGGGAGTTCATTGTTTCTTCAGTGGATCTCATCTCCTTACTCTGCCTCCAGCTCTGAAAGTACCAAGCCACTTTACAATCATGAAGTGCCCTCTTTGCTGTTTGTATTATATTCGGGTCCAAGCTCCTTCTGGTATATTTAGAGCTTAGAAACGTTCCTGTGCCAGCATCGTCAATCACAGTAATAAAACAAAAAGTCAGACATGACGTGTAGTCACCAAAATACACAACCAGGTCTACAAAGGCGTGCAGGGGTTTGGTTCCCAGTTATACACAAGTGGCTAAGTTATACTGCTACTTGGAGGAAGTCCAACAGTGGTTCATTGGAGAATTTTTAAATGATATTTTTGTCTCTCAGTTATCTGTAGAAGCATAAGGAAAGAACATTCATGCCCTCTAGCAAATGTGAGCTAGCTCACGCGCTATCACAGTGAATCACCATTGCAAAGATTAACTTTCAGGCAGCTTTCAACCATGCAGGATGCCTATGGTTCATGCTGGAACTCAGCTCCTCAGTGGGAGAGTTGGGCTCCTAGGAAAGAGCTTCAAAAGCCAGCACGGTGAGGAGAGCTAGGCAGGCATCAGGCATAGCTAGAAAACAAAAATCTCAGCCTATAGAAGTGATGAGAGAGAGGTGTCTCTGCAGGCTTCTCTTCAAGGAAAACCAATCATTACTTTAGGTTTTCTCCAGCCCCATTTCCTTACCCCAGGCTGAAGTGAGCATGCCAGCTGACAGCGGGGAACACATGGGGGATTCAGCATTCCCTTAAACCTGTGCTAGCTCTGACTTCCCAGGGCTGACTCCCAGGAGAGAGCCCATCTCCCGGGGATGTCAAGTACTCTGAGACAGACCTCTCTCCCCTTCCACTGTGCAAGGCCCAGGGAGCGGGTGGTCTGGGACCAGAGCTCTGGCACCAGCTGGCAGCTCAGCCTGTCAAGAACCAGCTTTAGTGTCTTTTTCTGTCAGAAACTAATGTGCCACCAAAGTTAAGGTGAGTCCCGGGGAAAGTCTCTGAACTTAGGGATTTGGGACTTGTACATGTTTGATGGATTTAGCTCTGTTTTCCCCTTCTTAACAGTGTGTATATTTTGCAAATCCAACACAGGCCCAACGTGGGGTTCAATGTTTTTCTGCTCAAATAGCAGTGCCTGGTCTAGAGATAGCTGAACTTTTCACCTTCATTACACAGAAAGGAATGGATACTGCTCATAACTGAGCTGTTGCCAACAGAACATGCACAAGTAATCGGGGCTGGACAGAATTGCTGCTTCTCCTGACAGTCAACACATCTGTATTTGGTTAAATAATGCTTGCCACAGGGGCATTATATAACACTCATAATGTGGGTATTGGATTTTCAGATCATCTTAGAGGAGAATGAAGAGGTGGTTTTAAGCATACTGATGTGTTTCTTGGGGATGTTTCTGTGTCAGTTCATGTCTACATCTAAAGATAGACAAAACCCCACAGATGAGTGTCCTGATGTTCATTCCAGCCAGTCTGCACCTGTGGAAAGCTTGCTTTTTAAGCTAAAAGTCAAACCACAAGAATCAAAACCAATACCATATACAAACCCAAGAATGTAACACAAGGGAACCTGAAAGCCACTGAACAGCCATCTCATGGCAATGATTTTATTGGACCTGAACATTCTTTCAAGCCATTTCTCTTCAGTGAAATGTTCTGCAACCCATTTTCTCCAGAAATCCCAATCACAGTAATCCTTTGGTTTGCACAGATATTACTGGAGAGGCAGTGACAGAGAAGAAGATCTCATATTCCTTTTATGCATCATTTAGGGTGCAGTAAACTCAATCCCTACACCTAGCACTGAGTCCCTGCACCACTCACCTGGGCAGCCAGCCCCTGAAGCCAAACCCCTGGCCCAGTGCAGGCTGGCTTTGGCAGCAGGAGCCCATAGCAACGTACACAGCCCCTCTGCTGCGTCAGGAAGGTCTGCACAGCACGTGCTGGCCTTGCCCACCCTGCCCAGCTCAATGCTGTTCAGGCTGCAAAGCTGAGGATTTCTGAGTTGCTGCTTTCTTCCCCCCACATCATCCCAATCTTGTCACCTCTCACTGTACTGAAAAAGCAATATGTGGCCTACAGGCAAAAGTCTGCTTGATTTTAGCTTTCCTCATTCCGATGGCAGATGGAATTTTCTTTTCTTTTTTTTTTTTGGTTCACCTTTCCATATCATCAATGAATTAAAGCAGCATCTTCTCAGTGCTACAACCCATCAAAAGAAGCAATTTTCATCTTCTCTGAAGACAAACGAAAAAAAACATCAGTTTTTCAAGGGTTTTGCTGCTTATGAAATACTAAGATCTTGGCTATTGCACTGTGTAAATTCAAGGCAGATTTAGCGAAAGGGAGATGAGATCAGTTTGTTGATTTTTTGGAGCAAATATCAAAATGCATTTGAACGATAAGATAAACAGCGCACACTGAACAGCTGTTCTTCCACAGTGACTAGCTGTCTTTGTGGCTCGCCCTCGAAAGAGCTCGGCTTGATCCAGCATTAGCTTATGCACAGTCTCTGCAGCTGCAGCATTCTATCCCAAAATTGAGATAAGACTTTAAAAATGTATTTTTAATTGTTACAGTTAGTGCTGGGAGAAGATACTTCTCCTCTTAGCCGAAAGCTTTAGGACAGTTTTTATTTAAAAGACTTAACAGATTAAGATCAGTCCTTGGAGTATTTTTTCCTCCTAATAAATGTTACATGTCAGGATTTCATGTTACTGCTCCACTGTTTAACATGAGATAGAGCAGCTTTCAAGAAATCAAATTTCATCCAATGTAACAGGAAGGACAAATTAAAGTATTTCTTTGAGAATTGTTTTCTTCAGCCATTGAAATGCTGTATATATAATACAACTCCAAAATGACAGTAGGTGCACTGCTTTTTTCATTGTCACCTGTAACTGACCAACAGCCAAAGCCTTAGATAAGACACATCTTCTGTCACGTGCCAGATGATACCTTATGAGTAAAAAGGAACCATTATGGAACAAGACAACCTCTCCTAGGACACACCACATAAGTCTTGTGGCCTGTATTCAGGAAAAGTTCAGGTTGAAACAGGTGCTGAAAGGGTATTTAGGGATGTAAAGTATAAATGTTGTAAGAGAAGAGTCTAAAAAATCTGATTGGGCTGAGAGGGGACCAAACATTTCTAACAAAACGCGTTGTAAGAGCTGGACTGATTTGTGCAAGGAGAAATTCACAAAGCACATAGAAGCAAATTTAGTGTCAATTGGAAAGAGGCCATTTCTCATCAGAACAGTGAGCTGTGGAAAGCCTTTCCATAGGGACATTTAGGACAGACAATCAACTAGCTCTAAGATGCAGTGTGGTAAATTTGAGTGAGACTGTTTGTAGTAGCTGCCTGTGCTAGGAAGGTACAAGGATCTATGATCTGGAAACTTGTTTCCTTTCAATATTTTGCACGGTGTTTTTCATCATCACTGCACTTACATTCTGCCCAGTTTCTTTTTTATTATAATATTTAATAAACAATGAAACCAACGTCTGGTTGTGTGGCCTAGGAATTTTACTTCCAACAGAATAAAATTAAAATGGAAGTAACACTTGACTCCCTGAGATAATGCACAGGTTTATAATCTGGATTCCTGCAAAGACAGTGTCAGACATGGTGTTTCCAGCAGTGAAGGCAGATATGGATTTTGCTGCTATTATTTGCTACTGGCATTACGGGATCACTTTGCACAGTTTTGTCACAGCTCAGCCAAATGGGAAGGTGGCAGGCAGTTCCAATTTGCATATTTCACAGCTCAGGTCCCTGCCCACGGAACAGGAAGACACTGAAGTTTATAATTCTGGTATGTCCTGGTGTGAGCAAGGTGGAAAAGACTTGGAAGATTAGCTTTTTCTCTTCCCCTCTGATAAGTTAGACAGGCTTTTGTTACAGAAAAGACAAATGGCCAAGGAAAACAGTAAGAAGAATGGTCTTTCAAAGCCTAAGAAGTAACCCTCCACAACTGAAGTAGCTGACGATGAACACAAGTTTAGTAATTGCTTCCTGGCCATGCCTATAGTTAAGAACATCTGGAAGTACCACTGTGTCAGTCTGTTCCTAGCTGCAGCTGCACCAGGGGGATCTGCTCTACATTATCTGTGAGCCCCAGCTTCACCCTTTTATTTTATTAACATTTTAGGGTAAGCAAGACATAGAGAATGTCAGTCATTCACAAGTGACTGAAACGTTATGCACATGCCCAAGAGAGAAACGACATCTGATGTGTAGTTTGAGGGGGGGATTATGTTTTGCTGGTTTTGTTTTTCAAAGGAAATATTGATTAAACGTTAGGACTTCTGGAATGAAAATGTTTAACGTGCCTCAGGTACCAGAGGTAACCATTCTATTCTACTGCTTCCTTGCCCTCTCTGTTTATTTGCATACTTTTGTCCATGTTGTTTCATGGCAGTCACTGTCAGTCTGTAGTCAATCATTCACCAGACAGACTTCAAAAGGTTACTGAACGCAGAGACATCCTAATGAAAGCATAAACTTGTCTTTTTTTCTTTTGTGTTTCTATTGCAGGAAGCCACTTTTCCTTTCCAAACACTGTTACTTTCCTCAAATACAAAATGCCAACTCCCACTCATGAAAACATTCTGCTGATGCATTCCAGCAAAGTTGGGGTTATGATTTCTGAGTTTTCAGGATCTCCCTGTGCTTTCGTAGGATATTTGTAACAACTGGGAAAGAATTTGTAGATCAAATGTATTGTGTTCAACTAAGAGCAGATAATGGTCATGATAAGATTTAGGTGTCACAGCCACGTGTTGATGTGAGGCTTACAACACACAAAGACAAGCAATCTGAACTGCCCAAGCTAGTGGAAAGACACCTACATTTTATGGCTTCTAGATCACCTGAGAACAGAACTTTAAAGACCTTTAAATATCATAACACCACTATTTCCCCTGTAAGTACTGATGCCTTTAACGGGGTAACTTTGGAATGATTTTGGAGGAGTTTGCTATTTTACATCTATTTAAATACTCTCAGACACTGAGCAGTATATTAAAGTACGTATCATACCAGTGAAAATATCTTGTCATTTGTATATTTTCTTCAGTGGCATTACTTATTTTCCATACAAAATGACATGACATAAAAAGTACTCCCTCACTCACTTGAATGCAGTTTTTAATTACTCATGACTCATTAGTGGATATGACACCATAGGGCAGAATGTTACAAAAAGGTTGATAAACTACAAACATGTTTAGGTGTGTTACTATTTAAAAATGCATTCATCTTATTGAAAACAAGGGCACTTATGACCTGATAATATTTAATTAATTGTCTCGGTTAATGAAAACAAAAATTGGATTTTTTTAGAGAGTCTGAATCAAGGATTGAAGTTTGGAAGGGGTCAAGCTCATTTAAAAATTAGTATCTGTCTGTCTTATACCATTCCATACAATTCCATACGTGTATGTATTTATATCTCATTTACATATGTACACATTATTATTAGACTTGCACTTCTGATGATCACACAAGGGACATGCACGGGTCTGTCCCAGAGAGGAAATGGGATTGTCTATTCATCCCCAAACAGGGGAGCTTGATCTGTAGCTTTTATCTTTAGCCCTGCTGTTGGAAAGATCTTTGCCTAACCACCTGCAGAAAAAAGAACCTGCTTCTGTGCGAGGTAGGACGTTACTGCATTAAAGAGGGAGTAGTTTCTTGGTCAGAGCTGTTGCCCACTGGGATGATTTAGAGTTTAACTCAAGCAGCACTCCGATCTCTTGTACACTCTGTCACTATAATTCACTGTCTAAACTGATTATCTTGTTACTGTCAATATGCAGTGAGAGCTGGATCAATCCCCAGGGACATTTACGTAGCATTTCCCTCCAGGGAGTTGAGAGCCTTTCTCGCTTTATACCTTTCCTTGGTTTATGGTTACTCTTGCTGTTTAAAATGGCTTTCTATTTCAGAAGGCCTGGAAAGAAACTTTTTTAGCAACGGTGAGTGCACAACAGTGTTCAGGGTTGTACTAATAAGCTGCAGAGGGTGTTTCCCTGCCCTGCATTCCAGTGTAGAGCAGTGCTTCTGGGGGATGTCTGTCCCTTTTCCTCAGAAAGAGGGAAAGAGAGAACGATGCTTTTATTTTTCAGGAAGCAATATTTGCACTAGCTCTCATTTATACATGTAACTGTCTTCATCCTCCCTCAAGCAAAGGAGCGAGTTACACAGCCAGTGAGTACCCGTGCAGCCCGAGGAACGAGAAGCAGTGCTCAGATGGTTAGGGTAAAATTTACCCTGCCTGGAGAGGGTTTGCTACAGTTTGTTCTGTTCCCCCGAAATAAAAACAACTCAATGTGTGCTCCTCTGCTGTTTTGCAGCTCAGCCACGCTGCCTATCACTTTCAAGTGCTTGTTGGAGAATAACCACGTGGACAGGAGGATTGCAAGGTTCGTGCTGCCCGTGGGAGCCACCATCAACATGGATGGGACCGCGCTCTACGAGGCGGTGGCTGCCATCTTCATCGCGCAAGTGAACAACTATGAGCTGGACTTTGGGCAGATTATTACTATAAGGTACCAACCGCGAATTCCACATCCTGCCATTTGCTTGTCTTGTCGAGTCTGACACTTGACAGTTCTTGTATGTAGCACTGTTCAGAACAAAACTACTCTTTGTTATTATCGAAGGTCGCATTCCTTGTAGGGTGGTGATTTTTAAGTAATGCAGAGATCTGGGACTGTACAATAGAGCCATGTGGACACCAGGAAACATGCTTCTATTTGAGAGTAACTGTCTGATTTTTACTGTTAGGCAACCCATTGATCATCTGCTACGACTGGAACATTTTACTATTATTAGTGGTGTTTAAAGCACTATTTAAAATGTCAGACTTGGTTTTAACTTTGAATCTGGTTTGCATCTTTACATGAGAGGAAAACGGTTCAAAAATGCAAACTTGGAAGTCCTGTATCAGATAACAAGGAATAGAGTGTGTTAGGAAGCTCTCTGTCAGACCTTGGGGGAGTAGGGGAACAGGGAAGAAGGACAGATGCTACTTTCAGGGCAGGTTTTCATGAAGAATTCGTATCACTCAGATATTTTTCTAAATGTCTTCTCTGCTTCTTGCTAAAGCTGAAAACTTCCTAACTGACCATGCTTTCAGTGGGTAGCGAGTGCTATAGCTGCATAATCTGTCCTTGAGGGGTCTGTAATGGATCCAAAAGACTAGAAGATCCAGCTGAACAATTACTGCCAGAATGACTCCAGTGGCTGCCAAAGAATGCCTCGGGGACTGAAACCTGCAGGTTTCCAGCAGGGAACAAATGATTAGAAAAACATTCCTCATAGGCAGAGCCTTGTGCAACATGTTTGACATCCGCTTATCTACCCACCCAGTGACCTCATCACTGCCCCATTTACACCGCTGGGCCTTGTCCATCTTCTGCTGGACTTCATGACAAGGAGAGGAGAGTTGTGAAACTAACCCCAGATGGCAGCTGGAGTTTGCTAACGGGCTTTTGGCATGATCTGGTTAGACTGGGAACAGAAGAAATAAATTGTGCCCATATGAGCCCTCGCTTGCTCTCTCTGAAAATTGTTGAAATGACCTTGTGCTGAAATTTAGTCTTTGGTGAATTTGAATTTGGTGATGTTTTTAGCATGTGGTCCTAGAATATGGCCCAGGGCATGGGCAGACATTACATACACCTTGAGTCAGAGAACAATGAAGGAGGAGGGTGATAATAAATGGAAAGAGGGTAAGTTCTAGTTTTCTCTTAGCAGAACCTTATTTTACCTCTTTATTTTCACTCCCCATATTAAGTGCTAGTACATAAGGACCAAGCAGAACTAAAGAGAATAGAAGGAAAATACACATGAAGATTGAAAAAAATCCAAGAAAGGAAAAGAAATAGAGACTTGCTCACAAAAGAAGGATGTAAATAAGAACTCACAGTGGATTCAGTATCTTGAACATCTGAAGCCAAATTCTAACTGTATACTATGGGCCAAACCTGTCCCAGGTCTTGGAGGTTTAAAATTCAAATACTCCTGAGTGCCAGGATACTTCTGCCAGAGGGGAAAAACATTAGAAAAATAATCAGTCTACTTTGCTCATAGTTTGTAAAATCTAGTAAAGATTTTGCAGACTAAAGATCCTATCCCCCTCAACTGAGCATACTGTAGAAAGAAATATCTACATTAAGGTAAAAATGGAATAGCAGAGGATCTTGCCTGCACAATCTTAGTTAAACATTCATGGTTTTGCCCCCAGTCGAGTCATGAGATTTTGGGGCCTGAACTGACTTAGGAGGCAGAAGTGGTCCTGATCAGCTAGCCAGTTTATAGCACTAACTGGAGAACCTTTTAACGTTCATTATATTTACCTCTTATTCACCTACTGAGCTTCTGCCCCTTCCTTTCTGTCTATACTCTGCTCATGACAAATCTATTAGGTTGCTATACAAGCTAACTTTTTCAATATGTAGGTTTAAGTCTTTCTCCTTTCCCATCACACCTACATGCAAATGTATTTTTTTATTACAGGAAAGGGCCCTAGGTATAAACACCTATAGAGACCTATTGGCATCAATAGCAGTGCCACTCTCCTGGTACACTGTGCAGATGTGAGCGAGATGCTGAATATCTGTGTTCCAGTTTCCATATGGACAAATACTGTTACCCTCATTTTCCACCATAAGAGGTTAATGAGACCTAGCAGTTTGCCAAAAGCTCTGAAATTCTGGATTAATAAGTGCAGTGGATTATCAGTGTATATGCTTTATGTCATCCTTTTACAGTTGTCAACATTTGGGTTTTGTCTTTCTACTGGATGGCCTAGCTCTTGGAAGTGGCTAAATGGGTGGAAATTAATATTTCCAGTCACTTTTGCTCCTGGAAAAAGGAATGAAATCCCTCCCCTAAAAATATCATTGTGAAAAAAAATGTTAAACCTGCCAGGTCCACTCTTGCCCTGGTCTCCCATTCATTTCTGCTTGCCTGGCTGAAAAAATGTGTGAAGGTCAAGTAAAAGTACTTTCCAGAAACAGAAGAGGTAAAGTGACAGTCACACTTGCTTCATATTTAGATCCAAGTATGCAAAGCCACGTGCTATGCAAGGAGTTCACCCTTGGCCCAGGGTCTCTGTGCAGGACTGCCACGAACGGCCCTCGCCGCAGCCGGGTCTGCCTGGCACAGCAGCGGCCGGCGCTGACTCAAGAGGGCTGCTGGGAGCTGCTGCCAAGGGCAAGGCAGCGCTGAGGAGCTGGCAAATCTGTGGCACACAGCGCACATGGGAAGCTGACAGAACTCGGAGGAGCCCGCAGCCTGGCTGCCCCCCTTTCTCTGCACTTGTGATGTTAAGACAGAACAGAACTGCCGCACCAGTGCCAAGGCTGCCAAGGTAGAGCATGAGAATTTAGCTCTGGGCAGACAGGTTGGCCCGTTCTTGCTCTCTGACCTGGCTGCTGTCCACAAAACACTGGCACTTCTGTGCAGGAGCTTGCGTAAGCGGGATTATGGTTTAGTAAAGCTGTAGAAACACGATGCAATTCCTTGCAGAGCAAGCCTCACTGGTAAAGCTTGTTCCTTTCTTCCTTTGTTAAAGTATCACAGCGACAGCCGCCAGCATAGGTGCTGCGGGCATCCCACAGGCCGGGCTGGTGACAATGGTTATTGTTCTGACCTCCGTCGGGCTCCCAACAGATGACATCACGTTGATTATTGCTGTTGACTGGGCACTGTAAGTAACACGAAGCTTTGGAGGTTTCCAGTGTGGCGACGTGGCTAAAAAGGCAAACAGTCTCCAGGGGTATTGCAGTACAGAGAACCCAGAAAGGGCATGGGAACGGTGCTCATGTGGCCTCAGAGTAAATACTCTGCCAAAGTGGGCATTATAGTGAAAAAACACCCAGACAAATCAGAGAGGGTCTAGATGAGACTTGGACAATATGACCTACGTGGAAAGGCTGAAGAAGCAGAGTTTGTTTAGTCTAAAACCAGAGCAGGCTGAAAGAGGTCACCATAGCCTCTGACATAAAGGAGGATGAAGCAGCAGACCAAAGGAACTACATTAAGTCAAACCATGGTGATTTTTATGACTCCTGTCTACTCAGGCAATGGAAGTGGCTCAATGTTTTGCAAGTGCAGCCACTCTGTAGAGAGGTTACTCTGCTGCATGCCTCATCACTGAGGATTTAACAGCAGAGGCAGAGGCTAAACCAACACACTCAGAATAAGAGAGATTTGTGTCATCTGTGAGAAGAGCCACTACAAAAATTCATGAGGAGGGGTTTATTTGAACTCAACTTTTATGTAAATGCCTGTAAAAGAATTAATTTTGAATAGTCTAGGAAGATGAATCGTAAACTACTCATCCCCAGCTCATTAACATTTCAATTAGCTACATAACTAGATTACTTATCCCCAAGGAAACAATCCAAATTGTTTTGTATTCAACCTATAGAATATATCTCCATTAATACAGTGGAATTTCATTACATCAAGGTTTTGGGTAAAAAAAGTGTTACAAGTCCATTCTGTTATATATCCTATTTAACTTTAAGTCACTGATTTTTTTGTACAACGATTAGTGAGAAGAATTTATTTATTTTACCTGTTCAGTGTAATAGAATATTATTATTAACAGGAGTCATGAGTATTGTGTTGTATGGATATTGTAAGACATTTTGTTTAGGAATATCAGGAATATTCTTCTGTGCAGGATAATCAGTATCTGCTGTGAGCACCTAAACTTGGGAATGGCAGTTCAGATTTAAAGAAAGCAGCCTTTCAAATGACAGTCACTGAGGCCCACTAGTTAATGAAGCACAATAAAGCTGAAGTACTTTAAGCTGTATTACAAAAGCTTTTTCCCCTCTATATTGCTCAGCTTTTGCCCAGCTCTTGCAACATCAACATTTCACTGTTTTTCCAGTAAGTCTTCCAGCATATAGGGGAACTATGCTTCTTTTCTCTTACAAAACTTTTCAAAACAACAGACAAAAACCTTTTTCAGGCTACAGTTCCAGATGGTATTAAAAAGTGAGAAAGGAACAGACCCAATTTTCTGTCTTTTGCAGATGACCTTTCATACAAAAAATATATTTCTGTATTTCGGCACTCGGCGGCTTCAAGAGCCTGCAGATGAAGTGTCAACGTGGTTGACATGCTGAATCTTGTCAGTATTAGTTTTGGATGTACTGGAGTATGGAGAGTGCTTAAAGAAAGCTGGTTAGATGATCTCACGAGGCCAAAATACCCATTACAGTGCACTGCAGGTATTACAGCTTGTTTAGGTAGCCACAACAAATATTTGAACTTCATACCTTTAGCTGGTGCCTACAGACATAAAGAAGAAAATCAAAGTGTTTCTCAGCTAATTTACTAACCACAAGGTAAAAGCTCTGCACCTTTAACAGTGCCATCCAAAGCTGAAATACCCCTGCTACACCTGACTGACGTGTTTTCACCCAAAGAAATGCCGCTAGCGGCAGGCTGGCATCTTACTGGAGAATCATCACTGGTGTGCAGTGTGGTTCTGCTCTGCCCAGTGCAGACCACTCCGTACACACAGAAACATGGGACAGAACTGGTCAAAAACTGTGCCGGGCAAACCTTGTTCTAAGAGTTTCAGTGTGGTGTGCTGTTTCCTCAGAAAAAGCCTGTCTGCAGAAGAGGTGCTCAGCAGAGCCCAAAAGGAAGCGGGAACTCTTGAGCTGTGCTCATACAGCTTCCTCTCTACCACAGCCGCCCCTGCACAACCCAATACTGACAGCTCAGAGCATCTCGCCAAGAATCAAAGCCTGATCAATCAAGGACAAATAAACACAAGTCTGTTTGTTGCAGGAAGACCTAGCAATATGTTCTGTAACAGTGTTTTCCTCTGCTCAGGGCATCCCTGTGGGAATTTTCCTCAAGGCAGAACCCAAAATCAGAGCAGCAGGAACCAGAAAAAATGGGTTCAGCAAACAAGTGTAGGACTGGGTCCTGGAGTCACCAGCCACATCCAGGTGTAGGCGGTGGAATCTTATTGCTGAAGTTATTTGCAACTGCCTGTACATTTTGGGTAACAAAAGCAAATAACCTCCCGTGCAGGAACTTCCATGCTAATTAGGCAAGCAACTGCATAAACATTTGCGTGTACAGAGTACATGCCTAAAATAGCTGGAGAAAAATCAGCACACAGTTTCAATTCTTTTCTATATTAAGACACAGGATCAGAAATCTGAGCACTGTTGGTATTGGACCATCAGTGACTTTAAGAAGCCAAACATCTGGAGATTTCTGAACCTCCATTTTATAACACACATCTATAAATTAAGTTACTAATATGACACAGTTTTCAGATGTGTATGTTTTTCTTGGAAAATATGTGATATATTTCGGACTTAAAAGCTCTAACAGCCATTTGAAATCCTGTCAGTTTTAACTAATAGATTCCAAGCTGTTTCAAGTGTAACACTTGTCCATGACAACCACTGACTGTTCTGTATTTACAGTCTATTTATAGTATTTTAATAGATTTATTTTTTAGACAGTGGGTAGAAGATGTAAACAGGGAGGAAATGATCCCATAAATGAATAAATAAAAAATAATGAAACTGCATATACACAAAGTACTGCCAAGCATACAGATTGAAACTGCAAAAGATGAGAATTGAAAAAGAAGACTCTTTAAGAGGCACTGGTAGCCATAGCAACCATAGCTTTTTCAGAAATTATTTAAATATGGGAAATGCCTGCTTAGTTTGTGAGTGTAGTTATCTAGCAATCTTCTGAATAATTTTGATTGGATTCTGCACATTCTACCAATACAATTACCTTCTTAACTAGCGCTTCGGTTGCTGACATTGGGACCTGAATAACTAATATAGGGTACTGGCTGTATTAACTGCCCTCTGCTTTTATTAAAGTAAGACATTTGCAGCATCAGCCTCCAAATCTGGCCCTTAACATAAAAACGTCTGCTGTGTTAAACCTTTTTAGTGCCGAATCAGTTTGTATTGTATAGGGAGGCATGGCTGCTCCAGTTAGCTCAGTTACAACTTAAAGTGTGTGGCAGGGCAGCGCCCTGAGCTCAGAAAAGGCTGGAAAACTCAACTGAGCAGCTCAATAACAGTGGCTGCCCCGTGCCAAACTCCTTACTACCATTTCTGAGCTCGTTAGCTCGTAAAAACAGCAAAACTGGCCTTCAGCTGTAGTAACTGCAGTGATGCAGGCATAGGAACGTACCCAGAGAGCCAACAACTTACCATTGCTATTGCATTCTCCAGAGACAGGTTCAGAACAATGATCAATGTCCTGGGAGACGCGCTGGCCGCTGGGATCATGGCCCACATCTGCCGGAAGGAGTTTGTCAAGGACGGCGATGAGGTAACCGCAGCATGAGCCAGGCTGTGCCCACATGTGCCGGATCGTGGCAAAGAACCTGGGAGCTTCCAGCCTCCCACGTTTGTTTCATCTGCTTTATAAAAGGTGTTTTAGAGAGAAGACAGAATTGGGCAATGTGCTGCTTAGCCAGATGGGGTGGAGGGCTCCTTTTCCATGAGATCATGCAAAAAGGCACTCGAGTTCAAAGCTTGCCAGCCAGCTGTGGCTAGCGGGCTGGGGCGGGACGTGCAGCTGCACTGGCCCACACTCCCTGCTCAAGTCCCGACTGGCCAGTAAGCTGTGCTGCTTCTCAAAATGTGAGCAGCAACAGAGCAGGGTGACAAGTGTCCTTGAGTATTCATGTGTAGGGGGAGGTAAAGGGATCTATGAGCACATACATGCATAATCAACAGGCTCCCAACAAAAGCAGCTACCCTGGGTGTTTCAAGCCTCTGTGTTAGCATAATCTGAAGCTACCAAGGACTAGCACAAGCACATTGCTCCATTCGAGTTCGTTCTCAGGCACCTTCTACATTTAATACTAGTCCCTCCTTCCATCTTTGCCTTTCCTTCAGTACCTTACTCCATACAGCACACGTACAGAGGTACTCTGCTCCTGCCTCCCTCCACTTCTATGCTTCTTTTCCTTCCTTCTCGTCATGCAGAAATTCAGTCTTTCCTGAAGGAAAGTCCTTCTCAGGCTTTTCCTTCAAGTCCTTGACAAAGGAGGTTCCTACTTCCCCAAGCCCATGAGGCTTGGAGATGCTAATCTCCAGCCATTTCAGCTCATGGTAGGCTCTCACCACCTCATTTCCACAGAGACAGAATAGTTTAAGCAGAAGTTTCTTCATCAGGAGTGGTTTTCACAAGGCATATTTCATTTCTGTGCATCATTTGTAGTATTCTACAGAGAACAATATTAATAGTAAAGCTTTATTTCTATTATTACTTCTCCCATTTTACAAATATTCTTTCTGGTAACTCCCATTCTCATGCCTTCCTGTAACATGCATTTAAAAGTCCTGCTCTTTCAAGGTTTGTACAGAAAGGCCTTACCCTCTGAGGTACTCAGCACCTGCAGTACCCCACGACACGATTAGGTTTGAATATATGGGCTACACATATAGGTAGCCACAAAAAAAATAAACCTCCATCCCAATGTTAAGCTAAATTATGTCATCTGTTACAAAGCCAGACGTGTAGTCTGAGTTCCTCCATAACACAGGCCTCCTGACATTTCATTGCTGTATTTAGAACTCAGCCAGAACTCAAGAAGAGATGTTTCAAGAATATAAAATCCATCCTAAGGGATTATTTAATCATCTGTGATGAGATTTTTCTATGCATCCTGCTCTATAATTGTGTTAAAATATACCATCAGTCTGCCATGCATTTTGGCTGCATAATTTGTGGAGTTAGTAATCTATACCCAAAGGCCAAATTTTCTCAGCTGCAAGCCCACCTCTTTTCTTTGCCAGTATTTACATCTTATTTTCCCCATTGGAACTTCTGGTTTGATTTAAAGGACACTTCAATATTTAACTTATGAATCAGTCAATAAAATTCTCTTCATTTCTTTTGAAATGGCACAGAGTGAAAAGACAGGTATTAGCTTATTGGGTTAGAAGAGAAGCAGAAGCAGTAACAACTGACTTACTGGTCTGTGTTATTGCACTCAAGAGCAAGCACTGCCCAAAGCTCAGCACACTGGTCATTGAGAGGCCGTATCTTTTGAAATTCATCCTGAAATTCTAGTCTTTCTTTACCCAACTCACTCACCTTGCTTTACCGATGCAAACATTTCTTAGTGTGAGTATAAATGAAATCAGAATTGTGGCAGAATTTTGAACTTTTACATACTTAGAGACACCTTCACTTTATCCAGATGGTGCAAAGATGCTTTGGTGTATATAAGAAACAGGTCCTGGAAATCTGTGGAGGCGCTAGATAATCCCAGTGAATGGAAAGCAGACCACAGGCTTGCAAAGTAAACATTCTTTTCCTGTTGTATACAGCAAACAACGGCAGTATTCCTGATCTTAATGCTCTTCACACAGGTGCCATTGATCTGTGAAACTAAGCCTATTAACATCCATCAGATTGTGGCTTACCAGAGAAACGGCTGTGTGAAGACCATGAATGAAACTCGTGGACCAGAAACAGTGAAAGGCTTTCAGCACCACATACCCGTACAAGTGGAGCAAGAAGAAAGTCCAGTGGAGAATCACACTAAGAAATCCAACAGTAAAGACCACTGCACTATTGAAATAAATGAACTAGAAACAAATGTGTGACTGCTACACTCAGTGGTATCTCACACCCCAGTGACCTGATACCCAATCTCTACCTCACAGCTGGAAGAGGGACTCTTTGCCTTGAACAGGAGAATGTGGAATTATCACCAGCCTGGTTGTACTGGAGCTAGGAGACCAGCTGTGAACAGCAGGAGAGGCACGCAGCTTGCAGGAGACACGGGCTTCTTTAAGTGGAAGAGTTTAATACTGAAAAACTAACTAATGGATGACTGCTGTTTTAATTCTGCACTCATTTGGCTCCGCCATAGTATTTGACACTCCTCTGGCTTCTTTTTTTTTAAGTTTTTTTTTTATTTGACCCTTTTTAATTTTCTAACCAAAGCCTTCTTTTTGTGAATCTCAGTAATTATGAACACTATACGTATGTAGATTTTTTGCTATGTGAACATGTTTCACCAAAACTGCTAAAGATAATTGATTTTGTCTAACATTTGCTAGAGAGTTTGTGCTTAGCTTTAGAACAGCAGTAAGAAGAACACACTGATTCCTGATCTCAACGGGTTACAGACATCAATCAAGCAGAGGTGAAGCACGTGTTCTTGCAAGAAAGCACAGTAAGGTGATTCTGATGGGCAGCCTCCAGAGACAGGCATTTGAGTGTGATACAAAACACAAAGAATTCCTTGGTCACTGCAGAGCACAGTTTGCCTTCCAAGTGCCAGATTTATTAACCTTTTTTTAACCTAACTCTTAGTAGAGTCAGTACCATGCACACGCAGTGGCAGAGGCAATGTGAGCCCTAATCCATAAGCACTGGTGCTAATGTGTCCTCTCCTGTAATCCATAGGCTGTTCTACTGTAAATACGTACACATTCATGCGCTTCATCCTAAGGACAGACCGCACACAAACTGGAACCTGATGACGCTGAGTGATTTTGGGGCTTTGTGAGGAGTTTGCTGTGGAAACGGGCTTGTTATTTCTCATAATCCAGTGGCTGATCTACAGTGACAGTTACTCCTTTTCCACCATCTACTGAATCTTTCAGTTACAATAAAATCTGCTGAGTATGTTTCCAATGTTTGTGATAGAGAACGTTTATAATAAACCTGCCATTTAAAATCAGCCTGTCTATGCACTTCTCCTACGTGTTGTCTTATTTCTCTGCTGAAATGGAGAGTGGAAGTCAGGAGACCTTTTGAAAATATGGGGTTCAATCCCAAGAGTACATACTAGTTCATACCAATACACCTGATATATTATATTTAGCTGCTTGTGGCACATCGGTTTCAGATAACATGTGCCTGGTATCAAAATATGCTCTTCTCATCTGTAGAGAAAAAATAACCCAGTCAAAAAGGGCAATTTCTGCACTCACCAGAAGCTTCTGCTACCTTTGTGCTTCAGGCAATAATCATGCACATGATTAATGGTTTTTCTGGGATGTGTGTGTTCACCTCTTCGCCGAGGGGTCCTGTTCAGACTATTTCTTTTGTCATGTGATAATTAGTTGCCTCAGGGGCCTGCAGTATTGGTAGTTTAAATATCAAATAGCAAAGCCAGAAAAGACAAACATATATCTTATTGTCTGTAATTAATCAAAAATGCTGTATTAATATGAAATTACATATATGTGGTAGCTATTTTCCTGATCCAATCCTAGAGTGAAAACAACAAACACAAAGCACAAAGAACAGGGAGGAACTGAAATTATTCAGAACAACTCGCTCCTGAGAAAGCCCTATAATGGTCCTGCTCTATAGTGTGCCATTGGAATGTGGGATTTGGGAGAGCTGAAGCTGGTCTGTGCCTCTCGGAATGGGCAGAAGCACTAGCTGACAAACACAGCATCTGATCTTTCATCTCAGCAGCACTGGCAGCTCCAGGAGGTCCCCTTCATCCTTCTCCAGCTGTCCATTCCTCCCTCCACTGCCTCCCCTCCTCTCCCAGCTCTACAGACCCAATTATTTAAGAGGCCAGATGAAGAATCAGATGAGAAGTATTTTTAATTCAAACCAGTTCACATATGTTTTTAGCACAGCTAACAGACACTTGTGTCAATGCTAGTGAAGGGGTGACACAGGGACAAGAGCAAGCAGTCAGGGATGAAACAGCGTAAGCGCATGTGCTGAGGGCAGGATCTCTGCACGCCGACTTAGCCAGCAAAGAAACCATAACAGAAACTTTCAGCTTCATACAGTGAATCACAGCTCTGAAGTGATAGGAAAATCCTGCCAGTCATCAATCACTTTACAATCACTTGGCATAGATAAAAATGATAACAAGAGAGGCCAAGTAGGTTCAAGATTTGGAATGAGTAGTTCCAAACTAAGTGGTTTTGGATGAGTCTGCCTACACACCATGTCAGGGTGCCATGGTCTGCCAAGCAGAATGCTGATAGCCTTACTACCACCTTCTTCTCCAGACACCTACAACCTTTGGCTAACTACAAAGTACAAATCCTTTTGCCTGCTTGCCTGAGACAGCTTACTTAGCTCACCACTGTTCAGCTCAGTCACGTCTCAAGAGCTCCAAGCCCACCCCAGTGCTACGAAGCTGCAGCTCCTACAAGGAGAACTTCAGTTGAGGTAAAGCATCAAGGACCAGAAGAAGCAGCCAGTTGTGTTCCACAAGTGCTCCACAACCAAGAAAACTACAGTTCTGCCTTTTAGTGTAGAGTGACTTTGACTGGAGCATCTGACAGCTATGACAGTCATTCTGTACTGAATACAAGACACCACTTAACTGAAGAGAGGCAAACACTGAAGTTAAAATAGTTTGTACGGTAAGTTTTCCCCCACATTAGCTCTTTTGTGTGTCTTATGGTGTTTGCTGTCAAGCAGCTTGATGGGCTAGCAGTAGGTTCCATGTCATATTTGCATGCCTGGATCTGCTCACATTTTCCAGCTATAATGAGACTTCCTTCCAAAAAAAATAATGAAGCTGTTGATTATCAAGTTAGAGTGCAAGCTTTCTGTTGGCAAATACGTTTCTCCTACTTGGAGAGCATAAAAACAAACATGTGACCTTTATAGCTGCAAAACTTTTATACTAAAAAAATCAATCAGTCAACCAATCAATCACTAATTACAACAGTTTGCATGGAATACTTTCAAGTATATGGGGAAAGAACACATTTCTTAACTGGCAACATTCAACCTTATTTTGAAGTTCCCCCCACCTCTGCTAAAAAGAAAGGGAACATAGCCAATTAAAAAATACTCAAGATACACTAGAGGAGAGTGTTGGGGAGGGAGAGAAGATAATTAAGAGCATGGTGCATTGTACACAGTAAGGGAAGAAATTAACTGGGAAGTAACCCAAATTAACACATGCCTATTGGAGACAGTTGTTTGGTACTGGTTAATTTGCACCTATCTGCATTGCTCTGCAGATCCTGCTGAGAGGAAAGAAGCCATTGCAGATTGTAGTAGCATGATGCATCATTAAAGAAATCTTAAAACAGGCTCTTGAGGATTGTGCCAATGCTAAGGAAGTTCTGAAGTGTTGAATTGCTGTAACAAATTCTTGTGCAAGAATCAGAACTGGGAGAGACACAACCAGAGCACTTATGCATCCCACTAACTTCCAAGAGCTTTTGGCTGCCAACACAAAGACAGAAGTTTATGGAACCAATACAGTTACACATATTTTCAGTTAGTCTTAATTGATGCCACTTAAATGACTTAATTGCAGCTAAGCTTATTTGTGCCACCTCAATATGTATTAAATATAAAAATAAGATGATCTAAGTAATTAGATGAAACATTAAGCTGCAGATTCCCTCCATGCTATACTAGCAATTCTAAGGCTCTTAGAAAATACAGTAACTCCGTAACATCCCCATTTGATGAGCTCTCGCTTTCAATTGTACAACAAACATCAATTTTAGTCCCTTTTTAACAACAGTGAACTGATCTGTAATACTTTCAAAGCAGACAGAAAGCTTCATCTTCAAGCCAGATGTATGGGCTTGAAAATTACCTCAGTCCTTTCTGTACTTTCCATAAAAATGAGGTAACTACTAGCAGAAGGTGGTTGATGTGTGCAATCAAAATGTGTACCCTGGGAAATGAATTGAATTTGGAAAATTCAGGCTGGTTTTGATCTTGCCCAGTGCTAAGCACTCCTGCGTGTGCATCACAGCAGGACAGCCACCTTTCACTGCAGTCACAGGGGCAATAAGGAATCGCTGGGTTTCCCCTCCAGGCACTAAGCTGGCTGAGATCACAGCCCTACAGCTGAGGACTAGATACAGTGGGGGGAGAAAGCAACGTAGGTTTTTCTACAGGGATGCTACTACTGCCTGTCTTGCAGTGGGGGAGGACATCTTTTCGCAGTAATAATGGCTGGAAAATATCTGACTTTACCACACATGGAAAAGAAACTCCAGAATAGACAAATTCAATGCATCCATTCACTAAGGGTCAAGCTGCAAATGAAATACGTGTATTAAATACCTCACTTCAGCCCCTGATTTCACACACAACTAAGGAGGCAATACAGGATCAAAATTACATTCCTCACTAACTACTTTGGAGCACACGGATTGATAATTCTGGAATTTATAAGAGGTTTTTATCCCACAAAACCCCAAATGGATGAGATCAATAGAACAGGAAGGGTGGTCACTGCTTATATTCAGTTCGTTATTCAGACTTCTCATGTGATCTCATGGTCAAGTGACCACAAGAATGTGGGATTTGCTTGCCATAAACAGAAAAAAATGAGTTTTCTAATTCAACTGAGTGTTGCATGGTAAGAACAAACCAGCTGAAGACTGAGTCAGTTACATAACACATCAAAGGGGACTCATATGATTACCTTGGATTAGCCACTTCTATCTCTCTGGAAGCACAGGATCACTACTCACAATAATCCCAGGAACTGCCAGGCTCCTGTTTTAAGTGACAAAACCTCAGATTCCATCATTTATAAAACAGCAACGGCTGCATCTCCACAGCCTAGAAGATGATATATGGGAATGGGTTTGGCACAGCTGAGACACTTGGCAGATTTGTGCCACGGGATATTTTAGATATTTTACAGGCTGTCAAAGTAAAATCACAGCAGTGTGTTACTGAGAGAGGGGTTTTCTGGGGAACAAATAAAGAGGGCTTCAGGAAGATGAGATGAGTAAAGAGTGTTTAATCATCACTTCTGCAATAGAATCAAACCTCCATTCCTTGCTGGCTCCAAGATGAGAAGGTACCAACATCTGGAGATGCAGGGATGGAGAAAGCCATTGCTCTCCCCACAAAGCTTCTGCTTGTGGACAGCCACAAAAGACAGGTCTGCAGGTATCCACAAGCATCTGTGACTCACTGGCCACCCCTTCCCAGCTACTTCTTGGCTACCTCTCACTCACCTAAAACTGCTGGAACAAATTATGCAGTTACTGGAATACCTCTCCTATGATGAAAACTTACTTCTACTCCCACAAAGACTTGTGGTGGTAGGGCAAGCTGGCCTCTCTTCCAAACTAATATAAAGCATTCAGACCAGCAAAAATCAAGCAAATATTTTTCCTGAAGTGTTTTGAATTAAGTCATTACAAAACCCTTGACTTCCCACGTAACTGGGAATTATAGTTGTGGTCAGGGTACATCACAGTTCTGCTTTTCAGGTCCTATCACAGGAATTTTTCTTCTGTAAAGTACAGAGTTCTGCATCTGCTCCTTTAGGAGTAGCCATCTTCCATCACAAAGAGGTATTTGCATTTCATTTAGGAATGAAACATATATTTGTATGTGTCTGCACACAACACTAGCTGAGAGCCAGGATTTGACCCACTACATGAAAATTACTGTAGATAATTGTTGCTTTTGAACTTTTTGAACTATAATATCTCTTATCTTTTTTCGTTTATTATTATTTCCCAAAGAACGGTATTTTAATAAGATGGAAAAAGCGGGGGAAGGATAATAAGAAGTTCTTTATGTTCACAGATATCTCACATTACATCTGCTGCAAGTACTATATGGGCTAAATCACAAAACCAAAAGAAAAACAAGATTGACCTTGAGATGTTTCATTATGATTTCATTGCTTCTAGTGGTTTTATTGGGTTTTACCACTAAGATATTAAAAACATGTGGAAATTATACAGAACTAAGTCAAACTGAGTATTTTCAACCCTAATCTTCCATATACTTTTCCATTTAAATACTTTAAATAGTTCTATATTTCATGAATTCTCTTGAAAACAAACTCAAGAGTAGAGATTTGGGTAGTCTGTATTTCATTGATAGTTTAATCAGTAAATGTATGATGTTTGTTTTAGAAGAAATCACCCAATCTTCTCAGGTTTTGTAACAGAGCAAAGCATTCCTCTGTCACAAAATCCCTCCTAACCAAGTATCTCAGGAGGGAGGAATCAGGATGGAGAGGAGGGTATCGGGTTAGCACTGTGGTTTGAACTATCTCTAGCAGAAAGTTCAGAACGCCTCAAAGCTCTCCTCTGACAGAGTGAATTTCCCTGTGACTGCTCATTCTCAGTTGTTTTCTCATGGGTGCTGTGCACAGGACTAATTACAGCACCATACCATACTTACTGCACAATCAATCTGCAGCTCTCCAGAGTAAATTTCATAAAAGGTATAAGAGATTATCTGCATCCCGGATGTTTTGCTCATCCCCTCTCTGAAAGCAGGTGGGAACAACCTGGAAGGCTCACCTTGGTTATTCCTGCCTGGTTTAGCATTGGGGGATTCACCTTAGTTCTTTCTGCCTGCTTAGAGAGGGAGTAGGAATAACCACAGTGAGTCTCTCAGTGTCAAATCTTTTAAGCTCTGGATAATGAGGGTGCCTCATGGTGCGGCAACTCTACCTTCTTCAGCGCATCACTAAAGAGCTTTGAGTTTTATCCCACTGCTGAATTGGAATTAAACAGAGGTCCACCACAAAGAAGGGGAGAGATCTAAAGTGCTATAAAAGTAATCAAAGTTAATTTTAATCCTGTATAAGAGATACATCCTAAGTAACAATTTTTAAAGCTAATTTCTTTGATTTACTGTCAACGAACACAAAAATATATCCTAATCAATAAAAGCATGAGACTCCTTAATTTCTTGTCTACAACTGGAGCTGAGAATATTGCAAATCAATTTAACTTTTTATCAGCAGCAACATTCTCAGCAGCATCGTAATCATATGCTAAAAACAGATTCTGGAATTACCATGGGGAAAACTTGAGAGAGCCTGTACAACTGTGCATTAAAACAGTCTTTGCCTGATTCAAAACAATTTAAAGAATGACATTATTGATGGACTGTTTAATGTCCTTGGATACTACTGAAGAATTTTTATGGAAACACTTTGTATACTGGATTATTAGAACACATTTATCATCCACTGCCTCCACATATATCTCACAGCTGGCTGACTTCACAATAGCAGCATGAATCAGAGCCACAGGGCACACCAATATTTTCCTCACTAAAGGAAATGGAGTTCTTCAGGGAATTTACTCACTGTTCTTAATATTAACAGCATAATAAAGCAACTACAATGACCACCATAAATTAATCCCATTAGAGAAGGAAATATGTTGAAAAAACAAGCCTAGATTCATATCATATAATACTCTATATATGTTGAACTTTTAAGGCTAACTATTCCTAAACCCAGGAATAAAGACCAATATTACAGCACAGAGTGAAATCAATTAATAGGATATTGAACTATATTATAGAAACTTTCCAAGACATTGCTTCCCATCAAAAGTATTATTTGTAAAATATATCTTTATTCTTATAACTTCTTTGCAAGCAAAACTTGTAAAAGTGTTATTGGGCCCAGTCAACAGTGTCACAAACTATCACAAATTAAACCCTTATTAAATTCCAGGAACCACTGTCAAAAGATGCCTCCTGCCTCCCCACTCCCTGTGGACTGCTGAGGAGTGGAAGAAATGGCAGTTGGGTCCCAGGGAGGAGGACACTTCCTATTCTCTCTCACTCTGTTAATGCAGGTCTGTAGCCTCACTCCTGTGTGTACCTTACTTCTGCTACTCCAGATCCTCAGCCTTTTCAGGAAGAACTCCCCTCTATCCACCTTGCAAAGCAGAAGAGAGGGGAGTTGTACCACAGATGCATTAGCAGCAGGCCTGCCAGCCCAGCTCTTCAGCACCTGCAGGACTCAGAGGATCCTTTCCCCAGCTGCCCTTTTAACAGACAATCCCGTAGGATTTATGGGAGGGAGCTAACAAAAATAATCTCCAAGTCCCGAAAGCAGCCATTCTCTTGTTCAGAAAAACCCATCAAAGGTTCAGCCTGGCATGGCCGTCTGACCCAGAGCCAGCTGCAGGGAGGGTGGCTGGCAGCTCCCGGGGCCAGCAGCCCCATGGGCACGCTGTGCTACTGCCACAGGCCTGCGGTTCGCTAGGAGCTGCCGCCATTCGCCCAAGGGAGCGCTTGGCAGCCTCTCTCCTTCTCAAACACAACCGCGTTCCAATTTTGTCAAAAGTTCTCCTTTGGAGTTTTTTTTGTTCTTTCTTAACTCACTATTCCTTAAAGCAGTTCCTACATAGTGTGCAGAGCACCTCTGTTTCATTAAATACAGCACTTGAACCCCAAACACCACAGCAAGGTGTGGCGAGGCTCTCGAGGCAGAGCAGGAGCCCCCTCACCACACCACAGAGGCTCTCGACCCCAAGCCCCTCAGCCTGCCTCCCTCCCCGGCAGCATGGCTGCTGGCGTGCCCAACAATTCAAGGCAGGGGATCGGCCCTCACCCTCCACCTCCCGTCATACCTCAAAGGGCAGCTCGCAGGGCGCCATCTTGGAGGGGCCTGGTGACACCACCCTGGCCACACAGAGGAGCCGCCACAGCCAGGACTGCTCCTTCCCTCAGAGCTCCTTTGTGGGGCCTTTTTGCCCTTTCGGGGTAGGAGGAGCCCTCTGCTTCTCCTGTTCTGTGGGGAGCAGCAGGAAGCAGGCTCCCCACATCCAGTCTGACCCCCAGGACCTCAGCGTGGGCCCCACAGGCCCTCCCTGAACCCAGGGAGAGAAAAGGGGCCAGAGCCCCTGGGGAGATAAAACTTCTGGGCAAGATAAAACTTCCGGGCAAGATACAGTTCCCCTGGGAGCCCCCAAGTACCAAGTACCCCAGGGGAGCGGTGTGGGCAGGAGCAAGGGCCAGGCCTGCAGAGGCGGGAGTGGGCAGGGAGCCCCGCCGTGTGCCCCAGGCCTTGGGAGGGAATGGGCACGGGGGTGAGGGGCCTGAGGGAGCCCAAGGGAGCCCAAGGGAGCAGGGACCAGGGGAGAGCAGCTGCGGAACGGCCCATCCCGGCTGCGGCTGGGCTACCTGCCCACTGGCTGAAATGAGAGCTTGTTATTCAGGGTCTGGGTTTGGCACCTCTTGAGGTTTGTGTAGCTCATGTCCTGTTGCTGTGAAAGATCACATCCTATCTCAGAAAAATCCCATTTCCCCCTCATTTGTGCAGTATCCTCTGTAACAAGTAAACACAGCCTTTGAAAGAAAAACAGCAAATAAACTCATTTTGCATACAAACAACACATAAATACTAAGCATGTGCAGATGAATACTTAGGATTGAAGTTGCCAACTGAATGGTTTAGGCTTCAAGTCTTCACTACCTGTACATCTATTTCAGCCTCAAAAACTTTCTAGTCCTCTCTTTCCCAAACCCAAGCAATTCATAGGAAGAAATTTATATGAAAACAATGGTTGTGTTGTTTCTTATTGGTCACGTTGAATTGTCTAAGGTAGGAAATATCAGCTTGAAATTACTGTCATGTGCTATGGGAACCCAGAGGGAGAGTGTGGAACTTCTCCAGCAGGAAAAACAGCTGGTAAAAAACTAAGCCAACTGTGTTTCCAAGTAAATCCTGGAATGCAGTATGCAAAACAACACATGTTCAGTCAGAAATCCTCAAAAGAAAAGACCATTTTGTCAAGCAGATCAGCTACCTCAGATGAAGGATATTATAATGAAATAGGTCTTTTCCTTGGTTTCCTTATTTTTCATGATTCCAACAGGAGCTGAGAATACTCAGTTAAGACATGCATGACAGCAGGCACTCTCTCCAGACTTGAACTGAACAAAGACACTTTTCTTGATGCTTAACGGTTTTCTCCTAAGACACCCCACACTCACATCTCTTTTGCTTCATTCGACTCACTTCTGAATCTTAACATAAACAATAGTGAAAAATTCTACCACATATATTAAACTGCTTCATTTTAATCTTCTGGACATACCTTTGGAGCCATTCACACAACTGCCACATGGGCAAACAACAGCAAGACACAAACTTTACCAAAGCTCTGTAAGGCAGACATACAGATTTTTTTATATATATATTCACAAGAGCAATTGTTTTATCTTAAAACCTTTCTAAAACAGGCATATAGTGCAGGCTTTGGCAGTAGAGATAAAATATATGGGATCCAGCCTTACTTTGTTTTTCTCATCCAAAATATACACATTGTTATAACAGAGGAATAGTTGCATCCAGAATTATTACTACTGCTTGATGACCAAAATGCCTCATATACTGCTCCACACATGAAACTACTGCAAATATCCACCTCGCTTGATCAACAACAGCTCCTTGGGGGTGGAGGGAAAGAAAAGCAGCATATACATGGTTCACTTAAAATGCAGTGACAAAACCAGCATTTGAAGGCACATGTTCAAAACAGTCCCATATTGTTATTACAGATGGTAACAGTGAAAGAAGAGAAACAGAAGAAACAAAAGCCAGCTTTTGTGAGTTCCAGAGCAATCCCTTATGATCCTGGGTCTTGTATAAGATGATTTGGAAGCTTTGGAAAGGCATTCAGGGTCTCTCCCTGAATAAGGCACTGTAACACTCTGTCTTCCATGAGCCTGGCCCAGTGCCGTGACAGTTTCTGCATAATTCATTGCATGTTTTGCTAAGTGTTCTCTATATATCTATATAGATATATACACATAGACATATATGTAATTTTCCATATGCTTACCTGCAAAACAACAGAAAAACAGAATCAATTATGTAATGGGATACGTAATTCAGATTATGCTAAAATTAGTTACCTGCTGACAGGTCACATGTGCCCCAAACCAGAGATGCACTGATTCACAAATTATATGTTTTCATATAACCCAGCCAGAAAGTCTAATGTTTGACTTTCCAAGCAGGTTCTGCCCCTTTCAAGCTCCAACATCTTACCTTCTCAGCATTATTAGCATTAGTCCTAGCAATTCCTTCTGTCATTCTCCATGACAAAATGTTTGTTAGGGACAAAACTAAACTTTTCTTTCCAAGTCTTAGAGTTTAGATCTCCGAAAGTAGAGAGCAGCATCTTGAATTATATCACCTTTGAATATAAAATACTTTAAAAATGCATTAAGCAGATTCCTGTTCCTTTTATGGAAAAATGCATATTCTTCAAACATCATTCTCCATTCTTCTTTTCTGAAAAGAGGTTCAACTAGAGAGACTGAGTGGCTGGCCAGAGTGTCTATGGAATAGTGAGATCTTAATTTCAATTACCCGTCTGGAATCAAAGGCAGCAGCAATCACAACCTGTAACTGGTCAGAGGCCTTTCAGTGAATCTGGGTGAAGTGAGCAATGAACCCTCACTAAGACTTATCAGGAGCAAGAGCACAGGCTGTTGTGAGAACTGGCTGTCCTGAACCAGGCATCAATCCACCTCCAGAAGTGACCTGAAGTAGGTATTCTTTCCAAAATAAATACACCAAGTATAGCATTGTCTTCCCACTCTGGTCAGTGATTTAAGGACTGCTTAAGATAGAGGTTGTAATCTTAATGCCATCTTTAACAGGCACTGATGGGTCCATCTTCCTTTGTCTACAATCTATTTTCAGCTCACATGGTCCTCTGCATCAGTAAGCTTCACAGTTTGTTCTTTGTTTTTCTTTTGAACAACTTGCTTAAAAATACCATGAAATACCTTTTCATTTTTTGTTATCAGAATTAGTAAATAATAATACCTTCATAATTTACCTACTGAGTCTGCTGTGGCTGTAAGCAGAAGCCACTGCCTCTGATAAAACACCAATATATATTGACTATTTGGTTTTACAAAATAATGTATTTTCAACCCTTTTTGATTCTGAAATTCCCAACTCATGTTTGAGTGGAAGCCTTTGAGTCTAGGGCTCAGAAACCCACTTGTTATGTTTCAATCATACTTGTAAACTGGAATTATTTACAGAAGAGTCTGCAGACTGGGTGCTGGATTTAACTAAACTACAGTTGTTACCTCCCACATGATGTGATTGTGTGAGTTCACATTTTATCTCAGTTCTTCTTCCTCCTCCTCATCTTCCATCTCCTCTTCTGAGTCATCCTTATTCTTTGAACTGTTGCTGAATTCAAGGTTCCCTTCAATATCCAGTACCTGTAAGTGCTGTAGGTTTTGGAAGGTACTTTCCTTCAGTGCTCCGACTGCAATCTTATTAAACCTTCAAACAAACAGAAGGGCCTTTCTGTTACAATGAATCCATTTTTATATCCAACACAGAAATGAGGAGACTAGGAGGAAACCATTCTGCACAGTTACTCTAACTTACACTGACACAAGTTACTCTAACTTTACACTGACCCACTACAGTACTCTAGGAGTACTCACTTCTCTGGATGGTAAAAGGAAGGGAAAGCAGGTACAAACAGCGAGCAGGGAAATGCAGTGACTGAGCAAAGCTTGCTGGCAGCACACTGTCAAAGGACCTTGCAGGAAAGCACTGGGAAACATGAAGTATCTCCCCCCAATTGCAAGTTCACTGACCTCAAGCTTTCAGAAGAACTACTTTTCGCCACCCCAGCCCCTCATTCCCCCCTCTGTAAATGTATTCTGCAAGGAAAAAAATCATAATACTGGAATTCCTCCCCCACAAATTCTCTCTCTTGGTATTTTGCTTTCCCCTTCCCAGAAAGGAAAGGCATCAGCTCCATAGCCCACATAACCCTCATGAAATCAAAGTGCAGCTTGATTTCATGAGATGCTCTGTTATCCCTTGATGATTTAATTCTTCTCACACAAAACTCAAAATACTCAAAGTAGCCCTTCAGAAACAAAGCAACATGCAGTAATTTTTCATCTGTTATTTAGCTTTCCAAGAATATAAACAAACTAATCTGCAATTTAAGAACCTCTCACATATACTGCTTGGCCTCTTACTCTCAAACATGCTAAAAATCATATTCTGTCTAATATAATAATATACAATAATGTATATTATTGTTTCACAGCATTGCAGTGATTAATAGCCTCACATTAAGAAATACAACTTAGCTTGGGTGCAGTTCCCTCTTAAATATGCTAGCAAAATAGTTTTGCAAATTCCTTTTTTCCCTTTATATAGAAATATAGAAAGTGGTATGTGGTTTCTGGTTTGTATCCAAGCATTCACTAAAATCTCATAAATGTGAGCAGCTGAATAGACAGACTGTTCTAATTTACACCAGACTTTGTAATTTTATTTGCTTGGTATGGAATAATTCATCCAAAAAGGTATGCTTCAGAACTATTCAGAACTACAGAACACTTTAGTTGCATACAGACAAAATAAGGGCCTATTTAGTCTTCTGCAGCAGGCAGCCTAGGCTTTTTGAACACATCCATTGGATCAGCTTAATCAAATATTCTGTAGGGGATCATAAATTACTTCTAAGCAATAATTCTCAATAATCTTCCATTAGACCAAAACTGAATATATTGCTAGTCCAGATTCTTGTTTCACTTCCTGTGATATAAATCTCTGCTTAAATCAGTTACATTACTGTGTTTACATTATATGTAACAAAGGGCAGTATCTGTCACCTGTAAAAATGAAAGTCCTGATCCAACTGACAGAGTAGACAACCCAGAAAAGCTTCTGAACTCAGTTACCTGTCACAGTCATAACTTGTCACCTGCTTCTGAAAAAACTATCAAGAGCACGGGCAAAACTTGAAGATTCATCACACACACCTCACTAGAAGGGGATTTTGTCAAAATCTAGGGCTAAGAGACACAGGCAAAGCTGCAGTCCTACAAGTGGACTGTAAACTTTTATCTCACAGCTGAATAATGGAACATGACATATTGTTAAACATTAATTTCCCATAATTTCTAACATGTCTAATCCATTCCAGTAAGTACAGAAAAGACAAACTCTCCAAACAGAGTTTATTATGTGTATCATGTCTTTTCTCATCAGATGAACATACGTTTCATCATACATTACTATAAAACAAAACTGTTCATTTAGAAAGTTATCATTTTAATTATTTTCTAATAAGTAAGCAATTGTAAGCTGGATGAAGAAGAAAAAAAAGTCTTGTGTCACGAAGGGGAAACCTGACCTTACCTGAGGTAAATCCCCTTTATTTTGGGTGTGGATTCAAAAGCATTCTCTGAAACTGTTGTGATCTTGTTGTTCTGAAGATACAGATATTCTAGAGATTCTGGCAGGCCTGATGGGATAGAAGTCAGCTGGTTGCCAGCCATGTCTAGTGACTGCAAGGAAGAAACAACAAGGGGTGAAATAAGTAACTGAATTTAAATATTCGCAATATTCCAAAAAGAGATTTAAGTTTGACAACAAATCAGATTCCAAAGGCTGGCTTTATACACACACAACCTCCTCCTTTGGAAGTTTATCCATTGTTTTCATACATATACACACACACACACATAAATCTATAAAAGTACATATATATATGTACATAATAAACTTTGTATGGTAACACTGCAGAAGTGATGTATTTCTGCAAAGCTTATCAATGCTTTGTTGTTTGAAAATAATATGGAAACAGGCTTTATTTTTCAGATGGTACTTTGAGTCTGCTTCAGAATCTCTCCCTTTTGGTAAGGCCAGGAAAATGACAGACACCATGTGAACAGTGGAAATTGCAAGTTGTCACCCGTGTAGAAAAATTCAGTTTGAGTTCGTGGGGGAAGAACTGCAGTGGTATTTATTATAGCATAAACTAATTTAATCTAGCTCTAATTTGCATCAAGGTAAGTGTGGTCATGACAGTTCTGCTCTCACACTACCTTTCAGCATCATGATTTCACATGAGACATCATGTTTTGTTTAGCAGTTCCAACATTTATCTCTGTCCCCAGGCTGTAGGCCATGCCTGTTCTGAGTGAATTAAAAGCAGACTGGGTTTCAGATATGCATGAGAATTTCTTGGAAGCTGGAGAATTTCTTGGAAGCTGCTACTGCAAACACTTCACTAGCTAAGGTTGGTGACTACTTAGAGATACACATAAAAACATCTGGAAATAGTCTAAGATGAAGAATGTATGAACATATCAGGACTAAAGGCTATACTTCTCAGATTAATATTATGTAAGAAAACAGATCAATAGGAGTTTTTTGTTCTTGCATCGTAGCATTTTCACATCAGTTACACATTATTCAAAGCTACACTTTTGCTAATGATTGTCATGATTTCAGGGGTTTTATTCTCCACATAATCCCAGTCTGGCAAACAATTATGTAAATGTCTAGCTTGGCAATTGCAGATAGTCCTCTCTGATTTCCATGGAAACGGTGTGGACTGAAGCATATGCTGAGTACATGCACGGTCAGGATTTTGTGTGATGGTTATTTGTCAAATCCACTCCAGTGCATCATCTCGTAAACCAATTGCACAGTTAAGCCCCTAATGATAACAAAAATTCACATATACTATCAAGAAAATAACAAGTAGCAAACCTGTTCCAGAAAAAAAGCAATGGCCAAAAATCCACTGTTAGTCTAACAGAATTGTAAGTATGTGCTATTATCCTACCCTTGTTTAATACGAGCAGGGTTTGCTGCAGGGTAGGTACAACTGAAGGGCTGCTGTTTGATTCAGCAGCCTGTTACTCTGGCTTGACTCTGACTACAGGGGACTGACAGCAGAACAGAAGGAACATGAAGGCCTTTCAAGAAGGAAAGCTTGTCATTCCAATCAGCAACTCAAGCTGCCTAACAGGTCCCATGACCCATTTTTGTTTGATTAGGTGACAGTGCCTACATTTTATTAAGCTACTGCAGTGAAATAATTCTAGCATCTGTAATACTCAACAGCATCTTCCTTCCAGACTATTCATCTTAGATCTATTTGCACACACACTCACATATATATATATATATGTACCAGTGACACACCAAACAAATGCAAAATGTATTATTAAAGCCATGGACCAAATCTGCAGCTGATGCAAACCAACAGCTCTACAGATACTGTTGCTGATTCACGTTAACCAAAAACCAAGCTATTGTTGATTCCCAGAAATAACAGAAAGGGAAATAATCACATTGATAGATGTTTGGGTTGTCAGAAAACACACTGGGGGCCAGTGTGACATATGCTCCGTGTCCCTTACTCCTGACCTGCTCTGAGATGTACACACTTTGCCTGTACAGTGACCTAACCATAAGCACCCTTGATGGCTGCCATATGACACAGGTAATACCTTTTACTGCAGGAAACAGGCTGTTGCCTAAAAGGAAATGCAGACAAATCCTTCAGCCAGTGTAACAATTTTGAAAGGTCATTTTGCACAGCACAAATGCGATTGTTCCTGCCTGCCTTATGGTTTGTGTTTAACTTTCTCCAACAATTAAGCAAATGAGAAGACTGCTGATTGAATCCAGACCTCCTAGCTGCTATCCAGGTGCCTTAGCCAGCTGAGCTGCTAAATCCTACAGCTTGGCCTGTCTGACTATAAGCTGATGTGGGTGCTTTGAGAATTAAGAGTGTTTTTGTTTATGCGTTCCTTCCTCCTGCTGTCCCTCTTCAGAGCTGATTTTAAATCTTTTGGGAGACAAGCTATTTGAAAGGCATGTTTTCAGTTGTAATGACAACCTTCACTAATGCTTATGTGAAAATGTAGGACACCATCGGGGTTCAGGAACAAAGATGTCTTTACATTTCCCAGAATTAGAAGCACATGGTGGACCACCATCCTGGTCCACAGTGGGAGGCACCCATCTCTGGCACAACAGCACATCATTGCTACTCTAGAAACAGAGGGTGCAGTACTTAAAAAGCAAGCCCAAAACATGAGGACCGAGCACATCTAGTATTGGTGCTACACAAATTGGCTTAGGCAGACAGATGAGGATATCAGCACTACCAAAACAATTAGAGAAGGTGATGTTTCTACCTGGAGACTGCTGAGTTCTCTCCACGCTCTTGAATAAATTGAATTTATTTTCAGTTTATTGTTGCTCAAATACAGTTCCCGCAGTTTTGTCATCCCAGACAAAGTCCCTTTTGGGATGATGCTTATCTCGTTCTCCTTCAGCTTCAGAATCTGCAAGTTCTTTGGAAAGCCAAAAGGCACCGTGTGGAGATTGTTTCCAGAAAGATCCAAGGACTTTAGTTGCCTCAGTTTACGGAAGGCCTCCCGATGGATCTGGGGACTTTTAAGCTTATTGTAGCTCAGGTTCAGCTCTTCAAGGAAGTAAGTGGTAGCAAAGTCATTCCTGTTAATCTCAGAGATCTGGTTATGAAGGATCATAAGTGTTTTCACTCGCCGGGGCAGCCCACTGGGAATCCTTTCCAGCATGTTGTTGTACAGGTGGACAGTGTGTAGCTTCTTTAAGCCATGGAAGGCTAACGGGTGAATACCTCGGGCTTTTAATTTGTTATTGTGGAGCAGAAGGTACTCCAGGTTCTTAATTTGGGTCAAGACATCTCTGCCAATCACCTTAATTGCATTCTTCTCCAGGTGTAGGAGGATGATGTTTCGAGGTAAACCACTTGGGATTTGTGAGAGGTTATTGCTGGACAAATCCAGATATTCAAGACTAGACAATTTCCTTTGGAAAGCAGGAAAGAAAAGACTCTCCATTTAGATTCTGCAAGATGAAATGATAACCAACTTCCCCTAGGATTTTACAATCTTTGCTTTAGAGTCTTTTTCCCCAGCACAACTCCCCCTACCTCCCTTTTTTGTCTCATGGTATGACTGATGTGGAGAGCAAAACGAGGAGCTCCCATACCGCCACTAGGGGTTAGGGCGAGGCACTGCCATTGCTCCCCAGCCACACCAGCAAGAGAACCTGCCAGAGTCCAGAGACATCCAAACTGCTCCCAGGCTGAGACCCGAGGTCAGTTTTGCAGTCTACTGTTCTCTCATTTCACACCATGGACTGCAACAAATGAGCAATTTCAGGGAGCAAATACCACAAGAAAGATGCCATGGGAGCACCATTAGAACAAAGAATTTTGCTCTCTGTTTCACGAAAAGGTAGCCTGAGCACGATTAATTTCTGTCTCTCTGAAAGTGTACACAAACTGAAAAGCAAGTCTGCTTTTTAGATGATAATATATTACTCTTATGAAAAGCAGAAATGCTAATTCAGAGTCCTAGACTAAGGTACTGAACTTCTCCTGACCCCCTAGCATTATGGAAGTGAGTCAGGGCTAGAGCTGCTTTGTGTAAGCTACTGAATCTGGAATCCACAGACTCAGTTGAAGATAAACTAAATCCTCAGACCAGACACTTCTACCAACTGGATGTGGCTCAATGGCACAAAGAAGCCCTGTGTTCCCTTGTATTTCCAGTCAGTTTCTCAGTTCAAATGAGACTTTTAATCTTCAGGGCACCACATTACCCACTGAAGACATCTGGGAAGTTTTCAGGAACTGTGAGAACTAAAGCATCAGAGACATTACTTACTGGTTACTACAGTGCTATTTACAGCTTTCCAAGCATGCTCTGATTAAGCAAATATACTCTCTGGGCAAAGCACTCTTTGCAAGTTGGAACATTTCCCCAGCCTGGGTACATCTCAATAGCGCTGTGCTGTGCTGTACAGATGGCATGAGAGCAAGGAACAATACGCACCCCTCTGCTGACCTGACTGTGTCATAGCTACAGCCACTGTACCCTATTCATCAAAAAAGTAACAGAAATGACACATCCAAAGCAACCCGGAGGTGGACACACCACAGCTATGGCTAATTACTAAGGGAGGTTTCTAGGAGGGGGAAGTGGAAAAGGAAAGCACAGTTTGATATCAGTTCACGTCTGGAGATCAGAAAAGTTAACAGAATTAAGTATTGTCAGGACAGATTATGTGATCTGTTTTTTCAGGTAGTACAAGTGCAGCACCCAGTATAAGCAGAGACACAAATGTTAACTTTTTGAAGTGCTAAGTCCCAGGCTAAATTTAGGGCAGCCAAAGGCTATTTCTGCGGCACCAGTTTGTAGCAAAGCTTTTGCAGCCATCTGGCTCTTGAGCAGCACCACTGCAGCTCTGCCTACCCCATCTGCACTGGGGCACAGCTGTGCCATGGATTCACAGCTGGGTATCTGAGGCTGCTTTCTAGTTACCTTCACAGGAATACTGAAGTGTCTCCAGTGAAGACGGTCTGCCCTTAACTTCCAGTGAACTGCCCTTGAAAGTGGAAAGCCCCAGGTAATCTCACTTTTGACTGGTTTGGAAGAACAGACACTAGCTTCCAACATTGTTCTAGGCGTCCTTTTCCCAGAAGGCACTTAGTACCTGGTATGATTTGGTCTGTGGCAATCAGGGAGTGATGCAGCCTGACATTCAGCATTGTGTCTTCTGTATAAAAGTATTCTGCATTGTGAATTCAAACTGCTCACGCAGACCTTTGCTTTTGAATGGCAGCATCTGAACCTAATACTTTTCCTACAGACTTAACAGAAAAATGCAACGTGTCATGCAGCTTTAATAAATGCACTTTGAAAGATGTACTTCGTTCAGTAGATGTGCTACTGTACCAGAGGAGGTAGGCAGACACAGAGGCAGGAACTACAGATCTCTGTCTCACCAGAAAGTTTCATTGTCCATTCCTTCATTAGTCAAGTAGTTATTCTGTAAATACAGCTCCCGCAGACCTGTAAGCTCACTGAAGGCTCCTTTGGGAATCTTCTCTAGCTTGTTGTTCTAGAGTCACCAGAAGCACAAAGCACGTTATTTGGCATGAAACAACATAGGACATTCAGGTTCTCCTCAACTAACACCAAGCAATTAAACTTCAAAAGGGATAGACACGGGATATTTCAGGGGGCATTTTAATTCTGCTTAAGAAATAATTATAAACAGTAGACTGAAATATTACAACCTATTTCTGTTGAATCCCCATGGAATCTCTGGGCTAAGGAGTTAGAATTTGATCCCCACTCCCTAGACAGTTTTATATCATATTCACAGTCCTTGCACCTATGGGTGAATGTATAATGTAATCTAGGTAACTACCACTAGAGTTTGCTCAGAATTTCTTGATTTTGTAGGACAGATTTCACCATAAAGAAGAATTTGTTTGGAAGCTGGAAACCAGAATTAATGGCATTCCACAAGGCACGGTTCCTACAATGTAGATTCAAAAATAATTACTCCTGTTGCCTTAGTGTGGCTTTGGAGTAGCCAGCAGGCAGACAAAAAAACCCTGTAAAACTAAATTCCACTTAGAAATTCTATACAGGAACTGCAGGAATTATAAAAGTATATATAAACCACTAGGAATTATAAAAGTATAAAGTACCTCCCACAATCTACAATAATGTGATGGACAGACTGGACTAGATTCATGTTCCAAGCAACATAAAATGGAAACCTCCACAGACACATTTGATTGAATGTCTTGATGAAAAGTGAAAGAAAGAAAAAAAGACCTGTCACACCTAAAGTACACCTTCTGGTCCACTATTGGCTGTCTCTCATCTCTCATCGGCCTGGTTTTTTCACAGTCTAAATGTCAAGGTAGATGTTACTGCTGAGAGGCAGTGCACTTGAAAACAAAATGCTCATCTCTCTCCTTCTGCACCCTTAACACAACTGGTTTCAGTAGGGAAGGATACAAGTTTGAAGAGTGGTCCTCAAAGTCTGAGGCCCCTTTGGGAGATAATGATTATCTAGAAATGGCAATAAAATGCTGGGACCAGTAACTTCACACTTCGCAGAGAAATTCCATCAATTTAAAGGATCAGACTGTTTGTCTTTTTTTGAAGCTGGAGAAACCTGTTTTCTAGAAGACTTTATGGGAATTCGTGGTGAAACCTTCAAGGGAAAAGAAAGCTTGGAGGCAACACAGAAGTGCCTAAGTCCAGCAGCTGATAACAGACTCCAGTTTAGAGACGTCCAAGGAGCTGTCAACACTAGGAGGAAGCGGAACCAGGACTTCCCACCGCTGCAGCTCTCCCATTGTTAACAACGCTGAGGTCTCTAGCATAGACATGATGAAGTGCTTTTATCAAAATCAGATGCCATGGAATTAAAAACACTGGAGACTAGTTAATACCACAACTTCTGCTATTGTACTATGGCTGGAGAAGTTTTAGCAGTAAAGAATCACTGATCCAAACTCTGTGTTGTCTGAACTGCCAGTTCAGTAGCAAACAAAAATCACTGAAGCTAGGAAACAGTGTCTATGTGAAAAGAGTTAGTGAGCAAAGCCAGTACATAGAGGGTAAGCAGCTGTCAGAAAAATAGCATTGCCAGTGGCAACCTTAACTGGGAAGCCAATCACTGGATGGCCATGAAGAATGATCTCCCTTCTTATACTAATATGCATTAATACAATTACATGCAGGGAAGAGCCCAACAGTGCTACCACACAGGCATTTGCAACACATTCCCCTGAAAAGACAGAAAAGCGTTTTTGTCCCCTGCGAGCGTTTTGGTGTTTTGCAAAAACACACTGTTACTTATGAACAAAGTGTAAGGACGTGGGAGACAGCTACTGTTTGAGCACAGAGCAGAGGAGACTTACAATGGGCCTGGGAATGTTTCCAAGTGCACTGCAATGGCTTGGCTGTGTGGTTTGAATCCCATACAAATGCAATGCACATCATAAAGGAACACAAATTTGTTGTCGTTACCTTTAAGTGTAATTTATATAGTGCTGGAGGGAGATTCTTTGGAACATACTTCAAGAAATTGCTGGACATGATGAGTATCTCCACATTATCAGAGCCATTGAACATATTATCAGGTAGCCCAGCATCTGAAAGTTTGTTGTTATGAAGATACACAGATCTGTTGGAAGGAGAAAAAAAAGTGAAGTTAAACAGATAGTGAGATCTGGGTTTTTTTGTTTACCAAGAGAAAGCTGTTTAAAAACTGTATTTCAATTTTTTTTTTCTTTCCTTGAGATAATTCGATTTGGTTTTAAAATGTGCCCTTTAGTTTAGCAAGGACTATAGATGCAAAACCAAATGACTGGTCCAAAGAAGAGTTTCTCCAACCAGAGTTTTACAAAGGGATTATTTCTTTCTTACCCAGGTTTTAATTCTATATAAAACAATGGACCCCTATGAAGTTATTCCTGCTTTTCATTGGCTTACCTGCTAAACGAATTCATTTGACTTCTCTTTAACAAAAGAAATTACAGGATTTTACTGACTTTGATTACCTCTTTCTTTCCTGTTTACACCTGAGATGTAGCAGGCAAAAAATTGTAGAGACAGGTTAAAACTGCAAAAGAGCACAGTGTCAAAGTGTGCTTTTTTAAACTTATTCTTGGATTCTCTACCAGTTGCAGAGAACTTGGCAACATCTTTCTGGAAGGAAGGAAAGGCTCTGTATGGAAACAAAACTGTGTGATCCCACACTCCAGGGAGTTCAGAGCCACACTGGAAATATTGTTCACCCTGCACAGTCAGCTGTACTTTTAACCCACAAATATTTGCCTTTCTGAAAACCTTTCTTTCCAAGTAATCAGTCTGAGACCATGAACTCTGTGGAGGCAAATAAACCAACTGAAACAACTGTGCTGGGATTTTATATCAGCAAACTTGGAATCAATGAGCTACTATTCCAATTAAAACCAGTGTTAGTATAGGAGAGTGTGAAAATCACTTCAGAAGAGTGCAAGAATGCAAAACACAACAGCTTCTGCAACTCAGATTAAGGAAGAACACATATATAAAACTAGTTTCTTCTATGATAAGACATTGCCAGAAATCAGCGATGACTCAGCCTTTTCAGCTTTCAAGAGCCTACAAGACTGAAAGCCTAGTAAGTACTAAGCAGCTTCAGCTCTCAATTAATTCAGTGTGAGAGTTCTTCAATTCATCAGCAGACTGTGCTCCAGGAGCTCCAGGAGCTCAGCTATTAACTGCTTCCAGACTTGGATGTGTAAATTGCTACCAACAGAGTTTGAGATGCCTTTTGGGATTGAGATGCTGCAATGTCCATATGGATTACACAAAAGACCTTTGGAAAAGACCGTACCTCACAGGAGGTGGTCAATTGTGCATCTGGATTTGAGATGGTCCAATGGACTGCACTGGATCCAGCTGAGAAAAATCACAACCTGAAACTAGCAGAGAGACCTCTGAAATCAGATCTGAGGTACGAACCACTTTTGAAGGTGCTGAAGTGCTTAGCTTTAGTATAGCTGAGTTATATACACTCAGCTGCACTGAGTGTTGTACTCTCAACCTGATTCTACTTTTTAAAATGAATGGACTAAAATAAAACTAGGGATTTCTAAACAGTTAATCTCCATTTTGAAAAACCAAAGGTGCTCCTTTCAATTCATAAGTGATACACAAATAAAATGGAGACAATTTAATTTTTATCTACGCAAAAGTGCCTGGCAGCTATTAATCCCTCTGGAATGTGTTTGTCAGAGAGATTATTTGATCTTTCATGCTGAGACTAACAGTCAGTTTCTTTCCAAAACACATAAGCAGGCAATAACATGGCTTGGCCAGATAATTTCTTATCACCCACCAACTGCATCCAAGCAACAACAGAACACTATTACTGTTTTACTTCCCAATCCCTTACCTCAAGTTTGGTTTCTGTCCAAATGTGAGCCCATATATCTTAGTGAGGTAATTGGCTGCAAAATCTGCACTGATCAAGGTATTTGGTAGGAATTTTGGAGCCACTGTAAGCTGTAAAAGAAATACACAGGGGAACTCCAATTAAATGCAACAAAAATTTTAACCAAGTATTAGACCAGCAACAAAACACTTGCTAATCTCTTTTCTCTAAACACGCAAAAATAAACTGAATGCAGACTGCATGAACAAAAACAAATTGTCCTCACTCACTAATCTCTCCAGGAAGGAGACAGACTAGGTCAAAAATACATGAATGTTTGTTTTGGTTGGAAGAGCCCCTTCTCTTTTTGGTGGAAGAAATCAAGAAATTGTTATTCAGAGAGCAAACTCTTTGCTTGTTGTTGTTCCTAATTCCTTAGTCTGCTGTGCCAAAAAAAATCCAGCCCACCTCACAGTGGCCCACTACTTCCTCTCTTCTGAAAGTATATTGCTGGGCAGAAGTGTCACCTCATGTGTCTGTTCCAATAATGCATCCATTTATGATCATCTTTTCAGTGGAGGATCCCAGTTACCAAAGGACAGCGATGCTTCTAAGCTAAATGATGGAATATCAAATGGGACTTCAAAGCAAAGACTGTACAGTGATACTTTGTTCATCAAACAAGTGATTATCAGAAACAAAACACAGAAAGGTCCTGTCTCCAAAACTTTATAGTTGATGAGAGGCATAGGATTTGGTGTGTTTGCTCTTGGTCTGTTGTTCCTTTTGTTGGTGATGCAAAAAAAAATAACACTAGAAACATCTGAATCTGAACAAAAATTGGTGGAGTGAAAAATAATGATCAAAAAAGCTCAGTTTTATAGAGCATCCATTAAGACAACAGTGAGGTTCACGGAGTGACTGCTAATAGCAAAGTCATTCACCTAGAATCCAAGAATACAGGTTACAATACAGGCTGGAGGACAGTTTTCTGGAAAGCATAAGTTTCTGCACCAAGAAACAAACGGCTAACACAATGCTGTAGTAGATACGATCCTTGAGTACCTAAGCAGAAGCCTACCAAAGTAGGCTCTGAAGGGCTCTGGAGAGAACATCTTTTCTAGGGAGATACTGAATTCTTTGTCATCTAAAGTATTGAGATCAGGATGAGAAATTCTGGGCACTAGAGAAGATCACCTTTCTAGCTTGAGACTCTTTGAATCTGTAAAGTCACTTCCTCACAGCACTGCTGTCTGAAACAGAACTTAGTCCTTAAAGCCAGGAAGGCACAGCGAGACCCGCATGTTAAGAAAACAGATTTTTCAAATTACTGTTATGATAAAACTGCAATTGATTATTAATAATAATGTAAACCCAAAGATATTTGAAAGATACTGACTACCTAAAGGGTGTCCAGGGCTCTCTCTACTAGTTTGTCAGGTGTGCATTGATGGACTAGAGCCATGAACTTGCAATTTACTGACCTCGTAATACAGTCCTATTTTTTGAAAGATAAAAGTACCTTATTTACTGTTTCTCATTTTCACTTGTGCCAAAACCTCCATCCTTAAGCTGTCTTAAATGTTTAATGGTCACAAACACAAAAAAGATCTTTCCCACAAATCACACTCCTATCAGTATTTCCAGATAGTACCTAAGCAGTGGAAATAGGCATTCCCGGTGTTACTACAGTTGCCACAGTACTGCTGGTGGCTTTACTGATAATCTCTCTCCTGATCCAGGAGATAAGGTTTCAGGGAAGCAGGTGAAGGCACTCACCTCTGAGTTTGAGTGTCTCAGAAAGAAATGAGTCTCTACCATGACATAATATTGAGAACTCAGACACAGGAAACAGACTTAATCACTTTCATACACAGTGGCCCACTAAAGCTTCTCTCCTGATACACAGTCTATTAGGTCATAACAGTTCTACAAAGCAAAGGGCACGGCTCAGACATGTGAAATGAGAGACATCAGAACCACAAGAAAGAGGAAAGAAAGAGAAGTTTCATCCAAAAAGAGTTTTCACTTGCTCAGGAATTTGCTTTGGCATTTCAGCACTTAGTCATGAGACTAACTGACCTCACGGGTTGACTGCTTGAAGGATTAACGCTGGTGTTTAACTGTTGGCAAAAATGAAGGTGACTGGGTAGCTCTGTCTGTATATTGCCTGGTAAGTAGCAATCTGCATGTCTCCTGCTGCAATTTTCTTACAGCTTTACTGCTGGATCTTCCTCTACATTTGGTAGATATTGTTTCTCCACTGTTAACTAATGAGTCAATGAACTCAGAGGGATTATATAAGTTATCACTAGTTTTGGAACAAGTTTCCTCACTTATAACAAGCTTTGATATAAACGGACCCAGGTGAATCCCCAGTCACTTTGGGGATACAGGGAAATGTAAAACCACGTGTCACCAAAATCACTAGCTTATAGTAAATAACGACCGCTCAGGACCTGGTCTGCAGTTAGGTGGAAGAGATCTCTGTATTAGCAAGGCTTTCTGTGGATACAGTCTGACAGTTACAGACTAGGAGAGCAGAGTGAAACAATTAAAAGGGAAACTACATCATCTGCTCTTCACTTCAAGTACTTGTTACTAATAAGCCACAGAAGGCTTTTAGTCTATTATGGTATTTCTTTCCTCTGACCAGCTATGCGAGTTGAGCAAAAGATAATTTAGCTACATCTGATGGGATCACACTTGAAGATAAAGCAGCATTAAGATAATCCATAAAACAAGGAGCAAACTACCAGCAAATCCCTGCTCTCCTCCAAACACCACAGTTACTTGATCTGCAGTGTTTCCTGCTGCAGAGTGGATGCAATTTCAAGCCAGTCTGTTCTGTCCTGGCTTGTGATTTATAAAGAAATGTGTTATTTTTGCGGGTCCACAGCTTCTCACTGTAACTAGTTCTGACATTCGCTGATGTTTGCATTTTCTTTTGGGATCCTTTTCTCTCTGCAGTAAAGCCAGAAAAACCAAACACTTTGTTTTGTCACACAGGGAAAATTGGAGTGCAAAGTTCTGGAATATTAGTCACAGTCTGGCCTGTTCCTTTTTATGGAGTTATTAACTGCCAAGATTGTTGTATGGAAATGGTGCTTGAAAGGGAGAAAAGAACACAATGTTACTGTACTAAGGAATGGATTTTATTCTCAATCACTCATATAGAAATCCATAGAGTGACTCTGGATATGTCTTGGCCTGACTGAAACCCGAATGTGGCCACATGTATATAAACAAAATACCAAAAGGTCACAGATTTTAAGAGGATAATAACATATACATACAGACATGCATATAAATAGAGAGGGAGGGAGGGATGGAAGGGCAGGGTTTTGTAGACAAAAGAAGCTTTGCCTGATGTTTTAAATTTTTCTGTGGCATCTCACTTTCTTCTGTAGCAAATGTTTGCAATCACTGGGGATAAAGAAAGCCATAATGGGAACCACCCAGATGTAAGGGTATGTGAGAAGCTATTTCATTTCCTAGCCTTGGCAGGAAAAATGTGCTTCTGTCATGATATCCATCTCAGGTCATTAATAGGAAAGCACCTAGGATCTTCTCCATTAAAAAAGAAATTCAGCTGCTACCGCTGCAGCTAAAAGAATAAATTCCTAACTTGCACAGTTTCACTGTGTGGGCATCCCCAGCCATCAAACCCAGTAAGAACAGGAGTCAGGGAAGACTGCATAGCTTTTTACAGATCTTGATGGCTCAAACACGGGTATTAGGATGTGTTTGTTCACCAATTTTTCAACCAGGCTCATCTCATGAGACGCAGCATTTCACATCAATACCTCACAGCTTATTTGCATGCAGGCAGCTACCCAGTCTGCATGCAGCTGACCCAAAGCCTGATGAAGACAGTGCTCATCTCCAAATGCAGGGGCTCACTGTACCTCCCCACACACACAAGGGAAATGTTTCACCAGCTGCACAAAGAATTAAGTATCCAAAATATACCAGCATGTGTACCTTATAATTACTTTAGCACATTGATTGACTTGACCTTACATGAACCTGCATTAGAATATCACTTTAGTACAATTTTTCTTATGTAGGATATATACATATATTAAAAATATCAAAAATTTGCTTGTTTAACTTCCAGAACCCGAACAGAAAAGAACACGGAAAGTTGTGTCTGCTTCTTACCTTATTGTTTGCCAGGTACAGGTAATTCAGGTTCTCCAGATGCTCAAAAGCTTCCTCTGGCAACCCTTAAAAACAGGAGTACCTAATCAGCAACACTGGCACCTTATTGCCTCTCTGATTGGAAATACCACAGGGTGGCTGTCTCAGATAGCATCTTTAATGTGAGATTTACGTATTTTTCATTGCCACTGAAACAATCTCAGTCCTATTGTTTTGGTTTTTTAAATTAAAAAAAAAACAACCAGCAAAACCAAAGATTCTTTAAGAGCAATGGAAGACCATTAAAAATCCTAATCGTGCAAGGACTGTGGCCAACCCCACTGGTAAGGGTCAGGTACAGAGCTGTGTAGGCTTGCTGCAGGGCCGATTATTGATGCTGGCAGCAACCATGCTACCTGAGAAGTTTGTCACTGCTCATGAATCTGCAATCATTTTTCCTTGGAAGGACATAATCCCTGTTTAAGGATCAGATCAATCCGATCTATGACCCCGATGTTGCCAAAATAACACCACTATCTGCATGTTGTAACCCTTATCTTGTTCTGCTCTCACACAATTCAGACAGCCGCACAGTAACCAGATCAGAGATCTGATCCAGCTCGGAGCTCACCCTGCCTCAACAATTATTAGTTTCCAGATTAATCACTCCACATCCAGCTGATCACACCAGCACAACTGCTGTCACAATGGAAAGGCTGCAAATAACATTTTCACCTGGCACTTAGATAACCCTAAGTCAAAGGTGAAGCTATTTCCCATGTCAATACATATTGGAAACTCAGGGCTGCACTGAGGCTTGTGAAAGAAACATCAAGCCCCAAAGATAATAAATAATGTCAAAGTCTGAATCTATTAAGCAGAGCTTTCCTTGTGCTATGTAGGATTGCTATGGTTTGGGTCCTGTGCATATGCCTGCATTCTCAGTAAAAGCTGTTCTCTGTCATTGGATACCAACAACATTCAGAGCAACTGGGTGACACAGCAGTTAAGAATTATCTTTTGTATTGTATATCCCCTTCTTTTACCATTTATTTCAATTCCTCTGTTTCTTTTGCTTCCCTTGCTAACCCCTAGTCAAGCAAAACTTGCCTACAAAAATGAAAACAGTTTTAGAAGAAGGGGAGAAGTTGCCTCATTTGCAATATATATTATCTGCATTTATGCCAAATTCAACAAGGACTGAACTGGACTAAACTGCATTAACTGACTGACTAGACTGAACTAAACAAGTGGATTAAGAAAAAGGTCAGTCAGAAGGAATTCATTCAGCATGGAGACATTTCTGGTTGTCAAGCGCTTCGCATTGATGTGCCTGTGGGACGGGAGGGAGTTTCCTGGATGAGAAGATCTCAGGCCACAGTACACAGTGCTGCTGCCAGATCTCCTCCACTGGTTCAGCAAGGCTGCATTCTTACACTCTGAGTATTACGGTTCAGATGATAAAGTGCCCCCATGATCTGTGTGATGGCCAAAGGAGTGGGGCTTACAGCTAACCACTCAACCAAGTCAGTCCATCACTCTGTTGCTTTCCTTATCAGCTGCCACTGGCTTCACTGCACAAGCTGCTGTTGTAAGGCACAGGCTCTGCCAGCTTACCTTTTGAAGTCAGCCTGTTGTTCTGCAAATTGAGAGTTTCCAGTCTGTAAAGACGAGCAAGCTCTTCTGGAAAGATTTCTTCTATCTGGTTATTCTAAGAAAATGGAGAGTATTAATCATCAGCAAAGTAATCCAAGAAGGATCCCAATAAACCCAGCCTGTGAACTCCAATCAAATTTGGAAGCAAACCCACCATGTCAAATCATTGTCAAGACTTCTCTTCCTAATGAGCCAAAATCAGATCTCAAAATGAAGACATCCAAACCCAGCAGCATTTGAAGCCCTGAACCAAGTTTTGTAGCTTGTGCTCATCTCCAGAAATATCCGGCTTATGCACTGGTAGCACACAGAGTGTGATTATGCCTGGCAAGGCCTATAATCCATCTGCCACAGCCAAACCCCATAGCTGCAGCAACGCATTTGCTACAAGGGTTGGCACTGTGAATTTCTGAGCTCATTACTTCTGTTATTTATGTGTTGTTTTAAAAACAACTTGTCATGGGCAGAGAGAGTCAAACAGGGCTCACTTCCTCTGGTTCTATTGTCAGGGGTGACTGACATCAGATGTTCATTAACATTCTGACCACATTTTGACCATTAATGAGTGATTTTAGCATCTAGAGGACCAGTCAAGGACCCACTGTGCTGGAAGCCAGGCCAATACACAGAAAGTGACAGCTGCTGCTCCAAAAAGCTTCTTTGCTTTTGGCAGTAGAGGCGGGAGCCATGGCTAGCACATGCCTGGGACAGATCTGCTGAGGAAGGTGCCAGCTTACATTACAGTTTTTCTAACTATACTGCACTTGGATGGAAAGCTCTGTTCAGAATCTGCATGTCATACATTGCACGGAACTGGCAAATAGAAGAAATAAACAAAAGGAGATGGTTAAGGGCCAAAGAGGCATTGCAAAACCTGCAACTACTGCCACCCCTCAGAGGAGGGACAGCCACTGGGCTGCCATGCTCTGGCCCTGCCCACATCTTCAGGTGTCAGCACGCAGGCAGAGCAAGAACTGCCCAAATGCTGGTCAGAGACCAACTATGTAACCAAGGAGCACGGAGACCTGCTGATGGTCCAGGACAGGCAGCTGCTTCTACCTGAAGTTTAAATCTCATACCCTTACGTGCTCCTATCCTGACAAGGCATGACATCTCTGACAGCTTCCCCAGAAGCAGTAATTATTACTTTGGGCAAAAATGCTTCTCTTGGAGTTGGGAGGCAATAAGAAGGAAGATTTCTTGTCCTTTTTCTTCCCTGGATCTGTGGGGAAAGAATTATTGCCGCTCGCCAGGTGCGTTCGTCGAGCCCAAGCGCTGTGCCCGCTGCACCTCCCGCTTCACACGGCGCCGAGGAGCCGCGGAAGGCAGCGGGGAGGAGCCGGCACCGGGCGAAGGGAAACCCGCGGGCGCGCAGGGCCCTGGCAGCCGCGGCGGGGGCTCGGGTGCCTTACCTGCAGGGAGAGGTGGTTGGTCAGCTCGGGCAGCAGCAGCGGGAACTCCTTCAGGTCGATGCCGCCGCAGTCCACGACGCCCTCCTGGGTGCAGCCGCAGTCGCGGGGGCAGGCGGGGCCCGGGCCGGGCAGGCGCCGCCGCCCGGGGGCGCCCCCGGGGAAGTCGTTGTTGTTGGCGGCGGGCGGCGGGCGGGCGGCGGCGCAGCCCAGAGCCAGCAGAGCCAGCGCTGCCAGCAGCCCCGGCAGCCCCGGCAGCCCGCCGGCGGGCATCGCCCCTGCAAGCCGAGAGCACGGCGCGGGGTCAGGCCCCGGCGGGAGGCGGCCCGGCCCGGCCGAGCGCCCCGCGCCTCCCGCCCAGCCACCGCGGGGGACCGAGCCGCCGGCCCCGTCACCGCCACCCCCCTTCCCGCTTTGCCCCAGCGCTTGCAGCCCTTTCAAGGCGGTTTGGCTTGGTGGCCCCAAGCCCCCAGCCTGGCCCTGGCCCTGCCCCTGCAGCCTGACCCGCCGGCGAGCCCCCAGCTACAGCCAGCCTGGCAGCATCCCCTGCACCGTCCCCAACTCCCCAAGCTATTTATTCCTTTTCTCATATTAACAAATGCCAAATGATCCCGGAGATTTATGGAGGAGGTTATGCAATGTTATTTCTATGCAGCTCGGTCGTACTGTTCCTCAGAGTTTCACATAAGGAATAAACTCTCCCGGTTAAGGTAAACAAGGTTCACTCTGGAACAGCGTGACTCAGGATGCCCCTCAGAGGGGCTGCTTCTCCTGCATTGGACGATAACAAAATCTCACGGCTACTGAAAACAAAGTGGGCTTCTTATTGATTTTGGACAGGGCTGATCTGAACCTTAGATGCCTGACTAATGTTCAGCTTTTATCTTTCTGGCAGCAGGTTAAAATAATTCAAACACAAGTTGAGTATCTAATGGACCAGCCAGCTACCCTAATCCAGCCCCTCAGGCTCATTTGTTGCACTCCTCAGATTTCACACATAACGATTTGCAGCAAGGGCTGGTCAAGGCTTGTCTATCCTTTCAGCTATTCTTCACAGAAGTACTCAACAGTGACAAGAAATTCTTATTTAGGCCGATCTTTTAAGGTAAAAAAGCACAACAGATTCACACCCTTAACATGACATAAGTACTCCATTCACCTCTGCCCGGCCAGGTTCCTTCTTTGCATAGGAAACAGACTGGCAGCCATCAGAACTGGCACATCTCCACTTACATCCACAGAGCTTTGCTGCTTTGCACCATTTGCAACTTTCTCTGGGGCTCTCACAGACTTGGGGTGCTTGGGAATCACTGGGGAGTTGCTGCTCTCAGTCACGGTTGTGAAAGCGTTGAATAATTTCTTTAAACTTACACTTGAAATGGGAGAAGCTGGGACTACAGAACAGAGCATCCTGAGACTTGGATGCTTTTGCTTTGGTCCTGATCTTTGCCATCAACATGGTGGGTGATTTTAAGCATTTAACACTGCTTGATCCCACTTCCCCCTGCTCCACTATTCCACAGCTTCCGTATCTGTAAAAGCTGAATATAATGAAATCAATCTCCTTTACAAAACATCCCAGGGATCAGATGGTATTCCTTCTATGGCAGCTAGGTATTAATGGTGAGATCAAAATTGGCCATATGAGTATGCCAACAGCAGATCAGTAAAATCCTTAGTATTTGGTGACCTAATCTCAGAAAATATTTCATAAACCTTTGAGAAAATAATCTCAGAAAGTATGATATATCAGATCTCTAATAAAGTATTTTTCCTATCAGCTTACCCTTAGAGATGCTTACAAATGAAGCTAAAGAAAAAAACCTTTATATGCAGATTACAAAGAGCTGTGCTGTAACAGTACCAACACTGTTGCCACAGTACACAGTTGTATCATGGTTGGTATTAGATTTGCAACATGCAAACACACAGTTATATATGAAAAGATGTTAAAAAAATAACATGAAAAATTGTTTCTATTGCACACTGAGGCCATCTCACCCCGGTGTCATCAATGCACATGCTTCTGCTACAATGCCTCTGAAGTGAATGCTGCACTGGTGCCACAGAGACACACTTCAGATACGGAAACATCTGTTTGCATCTGGAAAGCAGGCAGCAAAACCCAGCATGATTTTGATTTTCTTTTAGTTCAAAAACAGCCTGAAGTAACCCACTCCATTTCAACTCATTCCCATGGGCCTGATCCTAAACCTTATTAAGAAACCTTGTTAAGAAACCTTACTGAGAGTAGTTCAAAACCCACAGAACAAGTCAGTCCTCTTCCCTTGCTGTCAGTGGGCTTTGGATCAGCTTCTTCCACCTAAAGACTGAAGTTACCCTGAAAGCAGCTCGGGGTTTCTGTGGCTGCATCTTACTGAGCCCCGACAGAACCACCACTGATTTTTGCACTTTGCTGCAACGCAGCACCAGAGGCAGAGTGCTACAAAAGGCACAGTCTCAAGAAGCAAGCTCAAGTTTCAGGAGTTACTGTGTGCTTCTCAATGATTACAGTTACCTCAGTAAACAACAGAATCATATGCAAAATCTCATCTCTGTCTATTCTCCACACAGCCTCTCACAGGACACACACACATATATGGAAAAACATCCTCTCCTTCAGTATCAACAGGTTAACTGAGTTACTCACACTGAATAACCTTTCTAAAAACTGTAGCTGAAAGGCAGGCTGCTGGATATTCTCTGACAACCCAGCTTCTAAAAAAAAAAAATAAAGTCCTGAAAAACTCACCTTTGCTGTGAGAAATCAGATGAATGGAGAAGAACATTTCTCTTGCCCCACAGGCTCCCTCAGCTCATGCCATGTCAGTTACACGCGCTGAGCTCAGAGTGAGTCTTCCCTTTCCAAGCCAGATCCCTTCCAGATGTGAGCAGCAGAATCAGAGTACTAGGCAACCCTCTACCAACGAGTTTCCTGCACTTCCCAACGAAATCGGAGAGGAATTTTCCAAAGTCACCACATGGAAAAATGTGAGTAGGAAAGAGGAAGCAGCTATAGCCTGAATATAAAGACTTGGGGAAGAAACAATCTCCTGTTGCTTTTTGTCAACACAGTTTACAAGATCCGTGCGAGATGCCAAAAGAAAGCATGCTGGAGTTGACAGCAGAGAAGCAGAGACAGTGTGTGCTTTAGCATTTCATTGCAGGATACCAGAGCTGCACTATCTCTTCCTGGATCTTTGATTTTAGCTACATTCAACACAAAATCTGAATTCCAGGTGGGAATGTCCTCTCATTCTCTGGGGGTCTGGTTCAAATTAGCTGGGAACAAACAGATCGGGTTTTCCTGCATTTCATCTCCCTCCCCTTTAACTCCCCCTGGTTTTCAACCCATCAAATGATCTTTGGGGACGAGGGATAGACAGGCTGAAACTACAAATATCTTGGAGGCAAAGTCCCCAAATTTCAGGTAACACCCCAAAAAAACCCCGCAACCAAAAAACCAAAAAAACCACAGCACACTCTTGTTTATTTTCTAAGCCCCCTGTTACAACACAAAACATCAAAACAACCTTACACACATACACACACTCACTCTCACTCCAGCCCTGGTCACACTTAGCCCAGAAGCCTCTTATTTCTTTTATCTGCCCTCTTGGTAAAGAGAGGAACGTGCTGCTTATAACACATTGCTGCTCCAAGTGCAGCAGTACTTCCAAGAAAGCACCGCAGCGTTCTGTCACTGACAGCAGCTATTACTTAAAATATAAAGCCACCTGTTCTGTGAATGCCCCGCAGTGCTGCATACAGTACCTCCACAAAACCTGCAGAGGATCTGTCCTCACCAAGAACACGACCTTCTTGCTGAATTCCAAAAACAGGGACACTGATTCTTTCCTCTTGACTCCAGCTGTAATTATTTCCTCCCTCTCTCCTTCCAGGCTCCTATCAACTGGAACTGATCCCCCTCTGTGCCACGTGTAAGTTTCAAAAGTTAGTGTGGGAAGTTATTTTTACTACAACAAAAATAAAACCAAAACAAGGCTGTCTGCTTCCTTCCTGATTCAGAGATTCAGGAGGCATTTGCCTGGTACCTGTTCTACATTACGGTACCATGAGTCCATACAACAAAATTCACTGTTTTCAGGGAGAAGGAAAAAAAGTGTGCTTATGTTGGGAGACCACCCCATCTCACCCCAGTCCGCAGAGAGCAGGAAGAGTAGGGTGATGACCTGGCTCACTATTGATGCCAGAGCAGCCCATAAGGGAGAGAAAGAGAGCAGCATTCACCCTTCCCCAAAGTGCATTTTTATCTATATTCTAGTCAGGACATTATAAAAAGAGAGGCATTATGCCTCCCTTAGTGGGGAAACAGAGGCACACAAGCATCACAGCCAACCCAGGACTGTCCCACAGGACAGAGCCAGTACTAGAAACCAGATGCCCCATGTGCAAAGGTACTACACCTTTACATTATGCTACAGATTACCTGCATAGGCTGTTTTTTTCCAAGCTTTCACTTCCTCCACGTTGCACTTGCTTACATCAACATATCCCAAGCTCACAGTCTCCTATTCACAGGCCCAGTGCTGCATGATCAGAACCCATACAAATTCCCAGGAAAACCAGAGCTGGAATCAAACCCATCTCAAGGCATTCTGACCCACCACTAAGCCAAAGGCTGTGCCCTAGCAAGCTGTACAGACTCAGGCAACCACCGTTTCTGGTCACTACAGCTTTCTGGTGCTTTCAGAGGAAAGAAATTCCACTGCAAGAGCCAAACACAGAATTAGTTGCAGGGAACATTTCCAGTCAACTTCAAGTCTCTGTAAACTCTTGCACGTCCCCGTTGATGGGGGCGAGTGGTGGTTACAGCCTAAATGCAGAAAGGTTTTCGGGTTGAAAAACAAGCTGAAGACTCAGTTTTAAGTTTGGTACAATCGCTTCTTAAGATCATGTAGGTGGCAGAGAAACAGGTCCTTGGGCAAACAACTCCTAGGATACTCCACCGAACAACTGGCAGCTATGACAGACAGCATGTCCACAGCACACCACACTGCTTTTGCAATGGGCCTGGCACGCAGCACACTGTGCAAGACCCAGCCTTCAACACTGGCTCTAGCAGGGAAGAAAAGCCCAGTGCTGGTCAAGAATGGACTTTACTAACTTGAGCTCTTATTTTTCAAAGATCCTTTTGCAGACCTCAGTGTAAGGCCATATCCAGGGCCAAGGTGCAGTATGTAGTACACTGTATTGCGGAGAAAGCCAAATGCCTTACCTTTTACACTGAGACCGCACTTGCCTCACGGAATCACGGAGGATCAGGACAGCACAGGGGTAGCTCAAACCCAAGAGACCTGCTCATCTCTGACTGTGCAACTATTGTCACTGTCCTAAAGAAATTATAGGCTAAATTTAGATGTAGTAGGATAAACACAAATTAGCAACGACACAGCAGAGAACAACAGGTACAAGCAGATCTAGTGAAGCATGAGCACCAAGAAGAGTGGTGCTGGAGGCATCAGCTCACTTGTGATCAGCATAGAGTGAGGCATGAGGCACTTGGGGGATTTCAGTTTCATTTGTATTTTAAAAGGTAATAAAATACTCTTTAGTCTCACCTTTATTTATGATTTAAATAAGACTCTACAGAAATACTGGCATTCCGAACTGTCCACTGCTATGTGCTGCTACTGTGCCTTTATTTGAAAGCAGAGAAAAAACAGCCCAGTAAAATTCTTTTAAGAAACTTGCTGTCATTTGCTTCAAAAATGAATAATCAAAACACAAAGAGTAAAAGGGGGTTTTGTCTCCAAAGCAGGAAGGGAAGTATTTATCAAACCCAAGAATGCACAACAGAGCCTGGCCATGAGCCTACTGGCATCTGTGTCTTGATCTGAATGAACTTTTAAGATGTCTGTTCTCCCAGAGGACATGTACTGTTTAGAGGGGAGGAAAAAAAAAAAAAAGAAAGAAAAAAGAAAAAATCCATGACTGCTTTTAATCTACCTGAAATATAGGATACAGACACAGCATATTTTGTCCTTATTTTATACTATCCATGTTCCTTTTAGCCTGCTGCAGCATTATTAGGATATTTCTGTTCCTGTATCACAGTATATAACTAACGTTTCCCAGAGAACCCACCCAGGGCCATCTAAAGCTTTTAAGTTAGCAATGAATTCTTCCTACAGATACAGGGTACAGAACAGCTCACACTGTCACTCCAACAAATAACACTGCTGTTTATTTAAGTAATAAAGCAACTTGTTCCAAACAGTTGGATTTTCTTCCAGCATTTGTTCTCCACATGTGGTTTGCTTCCTCAAGTGTTGATTTTTCATAGTTAAGAGACTTTTTCCTGCCTTTTATCCACCAGGCTAATTGCATTCTTACTCTTTTCTGCTTAACGAGAGCTGACATCCAGCTCAGTGCTCTCTAAAACAGGAAGCAATGTATTTCCTGTTCCAAGGAGGTAACAGTTTAAACTCAGATGGATTGGACATATGGGAAATGGACAAATCCAGCCTCGTGATCACTGGAATTTTTTTCTGTTGCGAGAGGGAAGATTTAGTGAAGGCCCTTTGTCCCATCCTCCCGCATCCTGAAATGATCTATTGCCCAGGAGAATAGCTCCTGAACCCAGCTGCCACAAGGCACTCTCAGCTGTTCACAGCCTCCTCCCCTGAGCAAACCTCTCTGCTGCCTACCAAAGGGATCCCAGACTACCTGTACCAGGAGAACCTGCTTGACACAGAGTCAGCGTGAGCCAGCTGCCAGATGGCCCCTTCCCCTTCAAACACAGCTGAACACCTGCACTAGGCACTCCGTGCCACACATCCCATGCAGTTATCCCGAGGCAAGGTCAGCCCCACACAACAGTGTACAGCTGCAGGACCTGCCTTTCCCCTCAGCCCAACACAGAAACAGATTTCACAACATAGTGTATTTTCATAGGGAAAGAAGCCATGTTCTGCCCCTCAGCTTTTCTTCTAAGGACTCTAATTCTAAGAAAAGCAGCAAACACTTCTAAAAACACATGGTATAAAGTAAGTGTAATATACTGCATTTTACCTATTTATGGCTAGGGAAAGCAGCAGGACTACAACACAAAACCCATGCTCCAAAACCAAAGTATTCACTCAAATTCCTACAAGCCATATCTGCTGAGTCAGGAATCACTGCTCACTGGCTCTGACAAACGTATTTGCTTCTCTTAGAGCAATGAAACACATTTTACCTTTTTCCTTTATTACGAAAATTCATCTCTGAAATAACTACATGAATTTTACAAAAGGAAATAAAGAGAAGATAAACCTGTCAACCTGATGTCATCAAATGATTAACACGTTTGTCACATCCGGTAAAATAAAGCCCCAAGAGCTGCACAGAGCATTCACCAGAGCCTATGGCAAAATCTGCTCTATATCACAGCGTTGCCTACTTCCTCATCATGACGAGAAGGGCTAATTATTTCTGTCCACTTTGGAATTTATTTATTCATAGTTATCAAATTCCAAGGCTACAGAATGTAAATGGATCTGGGATTTTTAGAAAAGACACCTCCCTCCCTCACTCCCAGAAGCAGGAAAATCAGAGATTGTATCATATTTTCAAAATACTCAGCAAGGTACGACACAAAGAAGCTGCTGAAAGGGAAGATGGAACCCAAGACAGATGTCTAAGATGTGAACTGGTAGATGGGGTAGATATACAACTTTATCCTTTAACTCCACCTTCTTAAATACTGCAGGAGACACAAAATGGACTAGTTCTTTTAGTTCCAAGCAGAGAAAGCAGGCTGTGCTAACCTCTGCATTGCTCCCTCCAGCTACAATCGGTAAGTGAACAAAACATCTGCATCTAATCTAGGATTTTCCTGTTCTAGTGACATCCTATCTGCAAGTCCCCAGACCTGAAGGCCTGCATCCATCTGCACAAACCCAGAGATTTCTCTGAAGGCCACGGATCTCAGACTCGGATATTCTTTCTCTTGGTAGCGAACAAACACCAAAGTTATTTTAGCACATTTTTTTTTTAATATTCCTGTACAATTTCCCCCCCAACCTTAAAATAAATCTCAATCTGCAGGTGAACACATCTTACTTAAACCTTTATTGGTATGGACTCCTGTGATCTATATTAGCCTCTTTACACTTCAAAATTCCATTGCTTCCTTTACTAAACAGTAGCCAAAAGTGCTGTGTCTGTGCTCAAAATTACTGGAAAAGGCATCTTCTGAGCTTCCACAATTGACTTTTACTCAAAGCTCTTCTGGTAGGATCAGTAATTCAAGAAAAGGACAAAGCCTGCTAATGAAAGGGTGTGTATGCAGTTTGGTGCAGAGGAACAAATGGTTCTCAGTACAGAATTACTGCTGCAATCCCATATATCCCCTTTATTTTAACCCACAAGCCAAGTGGTAAGAATTCAGGAAAAAGAAGTGGATACCTTATCAAATGTTACTTTGTAGAGCTAACACTGCTTTCATTTGAGAGACACAATTCCTTATCTACTACAATCCTCTGGGTAAGTCAGTAAAACAAGCACACAAGAGGAAATCTGTTTCATATGATCAGATTGTATTTTAAGAAGTTTACAGTGGAGCAAGGTCATCTCTGTCCTATCTAACACCAGACTAATGCCTTGGAAAAGATGATGAACAGTGGGGTGGTAAGTTGATTGATTCATGGCCAGGGCCAAGTACAAGAGCTGCAGATAGGTCTCAACACCAAGTGCCTGGGCAGAAAAACACAGCTGAAATTCAGAATAAATAAAGTGATACATATGGAAAAAAAAGGGCTCAGCTTCATAGTGCAAAAATAAAAGCACTAAGTTAATATGAAAGAAAGGTGTCCCCAGTTTTAAGAGATCTAAGAAAACATCAGTTCAAAACTAGTAGTGGTCAGAAAAGCATCTGGGGCAAGAAAAATACAAGCAGAAAATGCGCTTGTATCTTGAAAGCTTTAAGAGGTCAATCAGAATGGAGCATACAGGAAGGATACGTAGATGGCCAAAAGGTTACAAGGGTCTCTCCAGGTGACACAGTTAAATAGAATGTCCTCCTCAAGCTGTGAAGGCTGAAGGTGACAGGGCAAGAGTATGAACACCAGAAGCCCTTTGAAGCTGTTCACGGTTTCTTCCCCTAACAAACAAGCAACAAAAACCTCAAGCAACAAAAAGGCAACTAAGAGGTATAAAATGAAACTGCAATGTATAAGAAAAGGGAATAAATTTAATTACACATGACAGAGGTAAGCTACAGAAATTCTTGACCCATGCTACAACAGCTGTCAAGGATTCAAAACGGGGGTGGAAAAATCTCCTGAAAGACTGTCCACCAAGAACCTGAGATACAGAGAGACCACTTCAGGCTCCAACTTGTGAGCTGAGGGGAAAAAAAAAAAAAACAAAATCAAGAAATCACTGGAAGCTAGGAAAGTATTCTGGGTAAACAGATGTTTGGGCCATCTTAATATTGCTTCCAAGCTATCAATGGTCAGAAAATAGTAGGCTAGATTGATTTTGGGTCCGATTCAGTACAGCCATTCTTACTGCTCAGCAATCTGTTAACCATTCACATAGGCTAAGCAGAATGGCTGGCTTCAATTAGCTCATTTTTGTTATGATTTTAGTTAAAACAGGGAAGCTGAAGTGTATGCCCAAGTTCCTCAGTATGGCTCACACACGTGAGGATTTGAGGTGTATACAGTGGACTGAGATGGAGTTTATGGAGCCTCTACTGACAATGCCCCAGGAGGAGGAAATGGATGACTGCAGGTACGCTTCATGACAACCTGTATAAAACAGCCCATTCAGAGCAGTAACATGAAATCTGTGTTTACAAATCTGAGGAAAAGACACAGAGAAGAACAGGAAAAGTGTATTTAATTTTCTACTAAACTTCCAACCAGAATACATTTTTCCAAAAGAAAGTTAAAGCTTTTTACATTACTGGTAAGAATTTAATAATCATCAACAACAGATTTTCTCAGGACAAAACAGGTAAAATGTTGGTTCTACTCCCTCTCTGCTCTCCTGGCCGATCGAATCTTTTTTCAAGATGAAGTATTATCAAATCCTGTGATTCTCAAAGCAAAGTTCTAATTCCTACCTATTTCAGCATATTTTATTTTTTAATTCCAAAGTAGTAATAAGTATTTTATAGCAAATTCCTGAAGCCCATTCTAAAAAAAAAACCAAACCAAAAAAACCACCAAAAGCGTTGTTAGAGATCCCCTTTGTAAGACCATTTTAATTTAACCAGCAGCATATGTTAGAAGGGAATTCTGAAAGCATTTGTATGCTATTACAGCTTTTTAAAAAATGCAACTCATTTAATTGATACATCAACCTATTTAGACCCTCCCTCACGCTCTTCCGCCCTAGCCTGAACAACAGTAACCAGCCTCATTCAGCTCTTACGTTTCATAGAATTTTTCATATTGATTAGAACAAATATTGTCACAAATACCCACCGCATACCATTTTTAAGAGTCAGTGCCTCAAGCTTAGCCTAAAAATCTTTGCCATAGTGAAATGGATGTAATTTTATTAAGAGAATAAAGGTCTCTAACCACACAATTTAGGTGAGAGAGAGCTAATCAAACCCGGCCTGCGCTGTATTACTGATAATGTCTAGTTTCATTCTACTTTTTTGTTAAGAATATCAAGTACTAACTGTTCACTCTACTGAGCTCAAAGTTTAGCTTTGCCTGGCTGAAGTTGTAGATTCTGAAGTTTCATTGCCATGCCCATGTTCCCAGAAACCTTCAATTTGCCTTGAAAGAATGCCTAGAAAGAAAGAAAGATGGATCATATGAAATGCAATACAATGTATTACCCCCCACCAAATGCACCCCCCCAGAAGTTATGGGCTGTTATGTACGTGCAGGTCCTGGCCTGCAGTTTTATAATTCCAGCAGTTCTAGCAGACACCTCACATTCATCAGTAAATGTTTTCTGAAGAGTAAACTAAGGAAGTTACATGGTTATTATATTCACAACACCCAAAGAGAATGAACTCAGTATTGCTTGTTTCTTGGATTATCCCAATGATGGGTCTGTGTACAAAGCAGGACAGAATACCCAGTGTTTTGGTGATGACACTTCATAGAATAAAATTCACTATTTCAACTGAAGATGATAAAGAAATAGTCTACAGCAGATGCCACCACTGATCTCTTACTCAAATTCCCCCAGCCATTACCAGGTTTGTTACTGATGGATTCCATTTTACAAATCTAGTTTGTGAAGCAGACACTAAAGATCTAGGGTTTTTCCTCTGGACCTTGTAAAAAGGTGAACTGCATATACTAAAATATCCAGACTGTAGATATAAAATTGCAATTGCTTCTGAATTTCCTATGGGTACATAACAACACTTCTATAATGTGTTTTATCTTCAAGCTTCCACACACACTTCAGTTTGAGAAAATTTATTTACCCTGTGAGTACCAGGAAAAAACCCTTTAAAGAATGTTACTCAGAGCACTTCAAACTTAGAAGTATGGAACTGCATCTTAAAATTAACTTAAGACTTCCACTTTACTTGCACACTATGGGTGCTTTTGACACACTGAGAAACAAAAAAACCCAAATAATCATCAGTGTATCCTCACCTCAACTGTTCTTTTTCAGCATTAAGATTACTCCTTACACTAATGCCAGGTATGAGTGTTAAGACCTCCAGAGGGCCAGCACTCCTGCTCTAAGTCACACTGCTAACACTAGTTTCCCCCTCTTCCCTGCAAACCAAGAACTGTTATATTCCCTCCTGGGTTACCTACAGTATATCTGAGGTAACGTGTAGGTTGTCATTTTTCAGATAAGCCATAGCCGTTTTGGAGGAGGGGATTTATTTAAATGATTTCAACTTAAAACACACTCAAAAGAAAAACCAAGACAAATCAGTCCTCTTATCTCAGCTTTGCTGTACTTACTGTCTGAGGATTCATTTTGCCAGTCATGAGAGCTAACAGATCAGTGTCAGCCATTGTGATTGTACAATCCGCCTTCTTATCTGCAAGACAGAATTGACAATAAAGATTTGAACTGAGAGATGAAACAGTAACAGAAGCTGCAACTCCACGAAGAATCTGTTAATACTACAGGTTAGCAAAGTAGTAGCTGAAAGACAAAAATAAGAGTCATTATAAAAGTATCAGCAAGAGATCATCCACTAGCCAACAGGCATCTGTGTTACCCGTAGCACAGACCACGCCAACAGTGAAGAAAGGTGGACCTTGCTGAAAGGTGCTGAGCAAATCCATTCCTTGAAAAGAAATAATCATCTACTAATCATCAGACAGAAGGTTAATTAATGATCATATTAAGTTTTATCAAGCTTAAATCTGCTAGTATTAAGATGAGCTCAGAATAAATTTGCTTTCCCCTGTGACATTCTCTGAAGATATTAATCACTGAAATTTCAGGTATTTCCTGCCCTCTCCTACAAAGGAAACAAGATGTGCATTCTAAGAACACTTCTTAGAATTAACTCGAAGTGCTAAGTTTTTAGGATCTTAACAGAACTACACTGAAAAATTATTTTAATAAGCTCCAATAGAAATATTGAGGTATATACCAAAGGGCTAAAAACTGCACACATCTTTTCCTACACTCATTACTAACCTGAAATCTTTGATAAAATGCTGTCCATACAACAGAAAACAGTGCTTTTCTCTTTGTAATGACTTAGACCAATGAATTCCAAATCAAATTCCCTGTCATGTTTTCAATTAAAAGCTTTGTGAAGCAGGTTCATGGATATACAAGATTCTAAGGACAGACTGTTGTCTTTGGCTTTTTATTTCCATTATTAGGATGCACGACTTCAGATACAAGGCAAGATGCTTTCATGGCAAGGGTACAAATCCTTTGCTTCCGATACTTTTCTGGGGGTCCCCACCACCACCCAGTCCATGCCTTTTTAAAATGGAACTTGAAGTTTACATCAGTTGGTACAGTATTGAAATCAGTCAAGTCTTACTGCTTAACTCGCTGCAGAGGAAAAGTAACTTGACGAGACAGACCAGCCTACCGCCTCCCAGTGTCTCCCACAAAGCAACTGAACAGCCAGCTACAAAATACATTTCTGGGCCAAATCTTAAGAGGTGAGAACAATAAAATTCCTGAGGTTTGACTTTTTTATTTAAGTTCCAACTCCTGTAAAAGTCGTATGACAGACCAGTCTAGAGCCTGTAAGAAAACATGCAATTATCTAGACAGAATTGAGTTGAAGACGTTTAATTCCTGGTCCAAACTGGATTAAAGGTGTCAGTAATAAGAAAAGTTTAAAATTCAGGTAGCTGTGCACCACTTTTTTTCAAGGTCTGCATATCTTAAATAGAATATGACTTTTTTAATTACTTTTATGCATTTTCTCCAATGACATAATAAAATAGCACTGACCTGAATTAAATGCCACAGAGCCTTTTCCATTTTTCACATCTACTACCCAAGTTGCTTCTTTCCCTCCAGGACCATCTTTTATTTTGAAGGCAAAGACTCCACCGATTTTCTTGACAAACTGCTCCCCTTCCTGTAATGACCATGTAATGTGCCAATTATTCATCTACTTCAAAATAATTTTTAAATAACTTGAATTAAACAGAAAGTAATTTAAAAACCTTTACCCTTTCTACTAACATAGAAATACCCATCTCCCTCTGTTAGGCTTCATTTAAACAACAACTGAAAAAAAACCCAAACCACAAATAAAAACTACGACTATTAAAATCTATCAACTAAGGAAACTGGCCACTGTCCTAACAGTCTGATACAAGTCTGAGAAAAAGTGATTTATTCTTCTCATCACTCTTACGCAGCAAGCAACAAACACTAAACACAAACTTCAAAGTTTCTCATGGCAGTGAGCTCCTCACTTTATTGGAATAGCCTTTTGAAGGTAGGAACTGTCTGAAAAAATTAATTTAAAATCATGGTACAGCATAGAAAGATTTCTGATGCAGCAAAATTCAAAGCAGTAGCACTTGTTTCCTGAAACACAGGAAGTTCCACCTCAGCATGAGGAGAAATTTCTTCCCTGTGAGAGTGCCAGAGCCTGGCCCAGGCTGCCCAGAGAGGCTGTGGAGTCTCCTTCTCTGGAGACTTTCCAACCCCCCCGAATCTGTTCCTGTGTGGGCTGCCCTGGGTGACCCTGCACTGGCAGGGGGGTTGGACCCTATGATCTCCAGAGGTCCCTTCCAAACCCTGCCACTCTTATTCAAAGAGCAGTACTGAGGAAGTGATTGATGTTACCATATTCCTGTCAGGTTTCACAAATGTTCCTTCATAAATTAAAATTCTGTTATAAGTAAAAGTAATCAAATACCTCTTGGAGCTTCTTTTCAATCTCTTTGAAGACCAAATGTGACTTAAATCCATCAACAGCTTCACTGAGAGGCACAGCCTCAATACGGTCAGTGCTGAAATGAAAAACCCATTTATTTACACGCCTTTAATCACATTTTCAGCATCTTAAAATGATCATGAATAGGCCTAACACCAGCAAGAACAGCCACACTGAAACACTTTAGCAGTATAGAGCAACTATATGATGTCAAAGTGAGGCTTACTCTCTGATGGGCTTGAGAGCTTGAATTACAATTACTTCAAGTATCTAGATGTTTTTGCATGTATGGTCAGGACACTAATTTTAGCATTAAAGTAAAACATTAATCTTCTTAAGATAAATCAGCAAACACTATTGCCACATCTTATGTGAATAAAGTGGCACATGCACCATCTCAGAGAAATATCTTTTTTTCCTTCCCCTTGGCTAACAAACCCCCCTTTCCCTTCCAGTTCATATGAGTCTCTCAACATCTGTCACAGGAGGTACTAAGCATTATTCCTGGCTCCCTGGAGCAGTCATGCTTCATGGCCTGGCACCAGCAGGAACCCTAATTCTTCCTTTCTGTAGGAGGCACCCAGACCTGAAGTGTAGAGGTGTCCACAGAAATGCCAATTCAAGCAGCAGGAAAAACAAGTTTAGAATTACTACCATCTCTTGGCAGCAGAGTTCAGAACTGCGGTCAGGTTTGATATTGTTAAACTGACAGAACTGCTTAAGAGCTGTTGTTAGAACTTATTTGTGTGGTACTAAGACTACCCTGTAGCTATTTGTGAAAGTAGCAATAGTAAACACCATCTCATCTGAAGATGACACAAATTTTGTTAATAGTCCAAGGCTGTACAAGAGGTAAAATTTTATGGTGTTAATAAAAAACAAACCAACAAAAAACAATCAAACAAAAAAGAAACAACAACAATAAAAAGGAGCAGAACTATTTCAAAGACTAATCCAAAATGGATCAAGTCCTGCTGTCGTTTACCCCGACGTACATTCTCAGCAGCCATTACTAAAGCCTCTAATTACAGGCTAGATCTAAATCCAATAATTAAGTCTGTGCGCAGTGCTGTAGAAAAATGTTACGAAGTACCTTCATAAACTTGAACTGTCACCACCTGTCCCTTAATTGCACAATACACAGCATCACTCAATTATATAAGCAGTGTGTGAACAGATCAGCCGCGCTGTTTCGTTCCAGAGTCTGATACACGCTGGTGCAACTCCTTGGGTAAGCTATCTCCCACACAAGAAGCCTTTAGGAGAACTAAAGGTTTTTAAGCTTTTATAAAGTAAGATGAAAGTAGTACTGCTGAGATTCCTCTGCTTTGAGTTGTACCCAAGAAAGAAATAAAACAATTCTTGGTGCTAACAAGTCAAGGGAGCTGTAGTAAACTAGATTTAATTGCTTCAGGAGAAATGTATCTATACATGTGAAGCGTTACCTGACAGGAAGGCACTACTTGCAGCAGTACCTCAAGGTTAACAGTATACAAATAGCAACAGATTCCCTGGTCGATAAAATTACAGTATTTTTTCAAGACAAAGCCCAAAGCAATGAAAACCAGTCTATTCTCGACAGTGGTCTTTTCCCTTCTGATTTAAAACTGTGTATCAACACACACTGCCAGGCCTTGTGAACATGTGTGAAGAGAATCCATCAGGAGACATGATTTTTCACCTGTTTTCTCAGATGGCCTAACTTCTGACAGATTACAGCAGTAATCAATTTATCACTTCGGACACTGTACTACAAAAAGTCACCCTGTAGCTCTTCAAAGTTCAATTGCTTCTCCCATTACATCTTCCACAGCTTATATTGTCAGTTCCCAGGAACTGTACAGGTCTAGCTGGAACAGATATTAGAAATACGAGTTGAAGGGGAATATTTTTTTTCTGGCAGTTCAGTGCATGATAGATTTTATTGTTCATAGGTTTTTAGAGCAAATGTAAAGAACTGGTCTTGAGCTTTAAAACCAAAATCGTAATGCTCACAAAGAGAAGCTCAAGCTTTCTAAGCGAAGTTGAAAGTGAAAACACAAAATGAAAGTGTGTATTTAAAAATATGTCTCATAAAATGTGTAAATATACCAGAATTTCATGTATTTTGTCTCAATTCCTGTCCATCCTAGGTTGCCACAGAACTATAGTGGATTGCGAGACACCTTTATCACCATGTTTTCATCTCATTCTGAGGTGTGCTAGGACTGGACAAGTAAGATGCTTCCATTCTGATGAGTACTTAGAATACCACATGTAACATACAGCTGAAAACCATTCTTTATGAAACCAAACTAGTAACAATTTTAGCAGTTAAGGCAATGGGTATCTCCATTCCCATGGCATCTTGCTTATTTTGGAAAGTTCCTAGTTTCATTTAACTCATTTTCATGTGGCCTGTTTTTTTCTTGGAAATGTTTGCATATTTTTTCCTTGGCTTTTTTTTTTCTTTTAAACATTTAGACTTTTTCTTACAGGAAAGCATGTGAGCTATTTTTACAGGCCAGTCTGCTCTCTTCAATAAAGGCTGAGAGATCTGGGGCTGTTTTAGAAGACTGAGAGGGCATCTTATTAATGTTTACAGATAGCTGAAGGGTGGGTATCAAGTAGAAGGGGCCAGACTCTTTTCAGTTGTGTTCTGTGGTAGGACAAGAGGTAATGGTAGCAAGGTGAAACACAGGAAGTTCCACCTCAACATGAGAGTGCCAGAGTCTGGCCCAGGCTGCGCAGAGAGGTTGTGGAGTTTCCTTCTCTGGAGACTTTCAAGACCTGCTTGGATCTGTTCCTGTGTGGCCTGCCCTGGGTGACCCTGCTCTGGCAGGGGGGTTGGACTCGATGATGCCAGAGGTCCCTTCCAACCCCTACCATTCTATGATAAAACATATGCCCTGTGAGTTGTAAGACACTGTGTAAGTTATAATGTATATATAATAATATACACCTGCAGGGCTGTAGGTACACCACAATCCAACTGCTGAGCAAGGTTTAGTTTACAGTGCAATTTCTTCCTTGCACGGAGGCAAACAAAATTAGAAACAGAAAGCCAGGGGAGCGCAGCCAGCACAGGGTGAGCTTAGTTTGCACCGCTTGTGGACCCACAGGGGAAAGTTTCCTGTGCCGGTATAACTTGGACCCGCACAGGAACGCTGAGCACGCACTTTCACTCAGCACCCCGTCTTGCTCTCTAGAGCCAGGGGCAGAAAGGTGGCTGCTTCGTGAGCTCCTCCAGCACACGCGGGGCCTCTCTCCTCACCGGGACAGCTACGCGCGCGGGGCAGACCCTCGCTGCCCCACCGCGGCTTCTCCCGGGACGTGACGGGCTGGCAGAGGCCCGGCGGCCCGTCTCCCGCCCCGCGTCCCCTCACCTGGCCGCTCCGGGGAAGCCCATGCCGTACAGCGTCACCACCACCGCCCCGCCGAGGCCCAGGTTGTGCTGCAGCGCGACCTTTGCCCCGGGGACCTGCCGCTTCCCGGCCAGGCCGCGCAGCTGCCAGCAGAGCTCCGCGCACTGCGCCAGGCCTGAAAAATCGAGCACAGAGCGCAGCCGGTTAAAGGAGGCGGGGACAGGTGTGTTGGAGATGAGAATCAACTCCAGAGCTTCCTACCAGTCTCATGAAGCCCTCATGTTTCGGACAGACAAATACAAGTGGGAGGCATCTGCCTTCTGAGGAGCTGTATCTCGTACCTAACTGGCACAACTCGGTGAGTCTCTGCATACCTGTAGCACCAAGTGGATGTCCCTTTGAAATCAAGCCACCGCTAGGATTAATAACCCATTTTCCTCCGTAAGTATTGTCTCCTTTGTCAATCAGGTCACATGCTTTTCCTATAAAACAGTATTTGTAGAAGAAAAATGTTTATTTTTTAATTATTTCTCAATTCTGCTGTCATTTAGCAAAGATGCTGCATGTCAGTCAAAACTTAGAAAATACTACACCACTGCTTTAACAAACTATGCTCCTGAGACTTGCTTATACCACTGGAGAAAGCGTAACATGGAAAAGAAGTAAAAGGAGAAGTCTTTGGTACAAAAGGCTTTTCAAATTTGCTGTTGAACTGTTTTGTTGATGTACAATATTTATGATATAATCAAGATCATGAAGCTGTTCATTATTCCAGTAATGAAACTACAGTGATGGCTATGTTTTTTGTGAAAGAGGGGTTAGTCATAGTTTGCAACCTCCAGGACATGGAAGTCCCAGTGAACATCAAGTTGAATGTGAACCCTTGCCACAAAGGCTAACGGTACCCCGGGCTGCATTAAAACATTACGATAGTAAATAAAACCACTCATTTGACCAATGTTTAGAATTGCCTAGCTTTCCAGACCATCAGTTCCCAGGCCTTCAGCAGAGAGTTCTCTCTCTTAGCCAGTCCCTTACTCCTTCAATGTTACTAATGCTGAAGTCTGCCACATTTCCTCTATTTGTAACTTCTGACATTAAATGACAATACCAGGATAGTCTTGCACAGCTACATCCAAAATGTGGTTTATGGCACTCCACTAATCTCTATGTCTAATTAGTATACCAATCCAAGATACGTTTCATATACTATTAGGGTCAGATCAACTGCAAGGTGGTGAGAAGTGCCCTATTAAATTACCATTACCAAGACTTACTGATCAAATAGACAAGTACCATCAGGATTCCTCTGTATCTTCAATTAAATGAATGAAGCTAAAAAAATTAGCACCTATTTAAATATCATCAAATATTTACCATTTTTACTGCAGACACCATAAAAGCATAGCAGAGAAGACATCAAAAAGCAAACCAAGGCAAATACTTGAAGATCTACGAACATCTAAAAAGTCTTCATGAAGATCTGTTTGTTTCAGTGAGAAAGCTTAGACTTAATACAATGCACCATCTAGTGACAGAGTATGATTATTTTCTCAAAATTAGTTAAGAATAAATTCAGGAAAGATTTTATCAGATGATTATTCATGCAAAGAAGAATATATTTAGAGGTTAAATACTGAATTAGCAGTTCAATGCATTATGTATTTGAAATAGAAGTAGATAATGTTTGTGTTTTGACTTCTATATACAGAACTAAACTCCACTGCCATTTAACCTGTTGTAAATCCACTCACTTCAGTGAAATCAAACTAACCTGGACAGGCTGTTCATTGTCAAATAGCTGATTTCAGAGGCATGTTCACAACGTGCCAACAACTCTCTTTTCAAAGGCAAAAATGTTTCAAGATTTAAAAACAAAAAAACCAACCTAGCAAAGATTGGTAACTTGCCTCTATAGGCAATTCTTGTCTGATTTTTATCTTCAAAGGAAATACAAAAATAGAAGGAAATCTTAGAGTAGGTAAGAATAAAGCAGTGAAAAAGTGTCATAATACTGAAAAAGACCACAAGAACCCTTAATTTCCTTGCTCTGCTGGCTTAAAAGAGCTCTCCCTGCACAAGCTAACCCTATCATTTCAAATAGTTGTCCAACACTTTAATTTGCCTTGTGTATTTCTTCAGAAATCATAGTAACGCACTCATTTGGTAAACTAATAGTACAGCTTGCAGGTCTTCCTTATGTTCCTGCAGTGGTAACTTGCTTTTTCCCCTATTATGAAGTTAGATAATAAGACTTTGAAATATACAAGATCTGCCCAGTAGAAAACTCAAAGTTCTAATTGTATGAATAGATAAATATACTTTTTTGATTTCCACTTTAATAAAACAATGATCTCCATTGATGCTATTACCTTCTGGACAGAGTCCCAGAGCTTCATAGGTAATGAACTCATTAACTGAGAAACAGTCATGAAGTTCAATCACATCAACATCTGTTGGTTTTAGGCCTGCTTTTTCAAAACATTTTTCTGCAGCTTTTCTTGTCATGTCATAGCCAACCTAGAACAAGAAGAAATTCCACATCAAAATATCATTCAAGAAACATAGCTAGAAATTTCATTTCTACTCTTTAACATGCTTCTGTATATCCTGTAAGTGTAATTTGTTTGCTTACTGACATGGAAATGTCTGTTGTACCATTAGGACTTGCAGGTATCAAAATAAAAACCCCTAAGGAGTATCAGGGAATACAAAATTGAAAACCTACCATTTTTAGACAGCTGTTTTCTTCAAATGTGCTCGGATAATCAGTAGCCATCACCTGGGCTAGAATTTCCACAGCTTTTGCCTGCAACTTGTGCTTTTTCACAAACTCCTCATTAGCCAAAATTGCAGCTGCAGCACCATTTGATGTTGGACTGATTTAAAGAAAAATAACAATGTCATCATTCTAAATCAGGAATGTTCATCTTCCACAGATGTACCTTTTAATATTAAAAAAACACAACCCCAAAAAACCCCAACAAAAAACCCCAAAAGGCAAATATAAAAACACATTATTTGGCTGAAGCCACTGAAACTACATAAACTCCATCAGTGTTTGCTGGACACTTGCAGTAATATTTGTAACAGACATTTGAAAAGCATGACATCAAAACAGAAATGTATCAATAAGGTTTTTCAATTTGGAGGAAAAAAAAAAAAGAAACATCAAAGCTTCTACTTCACTATAAACACTGTTAACCATAAGCCTTTCAGGAGTGTATAGGAAAGGCTGAAAAGAATTAACACTTAAAAAGCAACAGATGTACAGTGGTAAAAGACAGAGAATGACACAAGAGCCCCAAAGTGCAAAACATAATTCAGCTCACTGTACTATGCTGTGAGCAAATCCCTAGATAGTGTTTGGTTATTTTTGGGTCATATTTGTTTTTATTTATACGATGTTTCACTTAAAATAATCTGTAAATTTTAGGTTACATGCAAACAGACTTATCTAAATAGATGTCCTACCATATTTGCCCTACTATCAAGATTTATTTCACAATACTAAGTCCTCTCCTTACCAACACTGTAAGACAGTCAAGAAATCAAAAATTTTGCGAGAATGAAGAACTTCATCTAACGCGTACTCCTTCTGGAACTGGGAATACCTGAGGAAAACATACAAATGTCATCTTAGTTTTAGCACAGCCTTACCAGTAGACATATTAATGTCACATTATTTGGCAGCTGTTTTTACGAATTATAAGGCACTGGATATAGAATTTATGCTGAATATGATTCTCATTCCACAGTAAAGGATATATTCTGCTAAGTATTTCTAAAAATAATACTCAGTTTTGCATGAACTTTTTAACAGCAACATATGTTCAATATAGAGACAGGGTACACTACTCACGGGTTCTTAGTTGAATGGCTATGGTTTTTCCATGCAATTTTTGCAAAGTATTCTGGATTTGTCCCTGGGAGGGGAGAGAAAGCTGTGTTAAAATCTGTTGTTTACCCAAACAGTGCTATATACCATTTTAAATATTGTGTCATAAGAATCTGACCTTTACAAGCATTTTACAAGAGGTTTGTTGTTATCAAGGCTTTCCCTAGAACTCAACTTAGGTCTAAAAATTAGATAAAGACTACGAAACATAGCTGAGTTTTATCTAAAAGTACATTCTGCTTGGATATTTAACACTTACTAACATAAAAATACAGAAAATAAGTGAATTTTAGTTGAGGTTTTATTACAATATTTAAATCTGAATGCTCATTTTCTCACCAGTGCAAAATAGCCACAGTGAAATGTTGGAATCTAAGTCTAAAATTTTTCCATATACTAGTTTAAAACTAAGTGCAAACAAAAGATACTCAACAGGCCAGCCTGCTACCTCGAAGCCAATTCCCTTGTCCGGTTTGGGGGTAAGAAATGGCAGTGGCAGCAGCCTAGTACTATAGATTGAATCAAATACCCCAAAGCTTTTGTTAAACAGTTCAGTCACAAGCCTATCTACCCATCCTAAAACACACAGGAAAAATGCAGGAAGCTAGGCAAGCTCATCGCCCAAGCCTTGCAAAAGCACAACCACACCATCAGCATGATTACCAGATACTGTACCACAGCCTTAATTTTGTCTCCTGAAGGGTTTGTTTGCCTACACAACACCAACTTTTCTGTAGATAACTCTTTATCCAAGTATGTTCCTGTCTGGGTCAGCTGCTGCAGTTGTAGTATGTGGGTAAAAGACAGGACACTGAACACTATCATTTTTTTAAAACAAAACCCTAATAAGTTGTTTGGTTTGGTTTTTTTTAATCACTTCATTAAAGGAAGACAATGAAAAAATGTATTTTAACATACCATATTTCTCCATATGTTCTTTGCCAGCATTTGCAAACATCTGAGGTGCTACTGGAGCACTTGCTAAGCCATATTTATTTATCATAATTTCCAAATGTTTGTCCATTGGATTCGTTCTGTCTGAAAACTAAAACAAAGAAATATTTATAAAGCAAGTCATAAATTCCTTTTATTGACAGCATTCCCACAAAAGTGCCATGGATTTTAAGCAAGATACAGGTTTCCCTGATATTTTAACAGTTCTACTGGACAGTATGTTGCTCTTCAGTGATATATTTTGAAGGACTCATCACTTCCCAACTATAAAAACCAGTAAATAAACAGAAAATGCTTAACATTATAAACACTGCACTGATTCATGGCACAGACCACTGCTATGTGATTTTTCAGTCACTATTTTCAGCAGAGGACTTCAGGTAGTTTCCACCTCAGCTTAAAATCCCATAGTTAATATAGTTTGAGGTTGTACAATTAATACTGTATTAGTATTTTCAATGAAGTTTAGTTAAAATATCATAAAGCATGTTAAAGATAACCCTTATTCAATTCCATCAGTTGTTAAATTTAACATTTCTCACACAAACCTCTGCATATATTATCAAATTTGTAGTTAAATGACACATGGGCTCTAATATATTGCTTGCTATAAGGCAAAATACAAACAAAACCCACTATATTTCTCCAGTAAAAGCAGAGACAAGAAAGAAAGGTGTATAGAAGTCTTTACATTTGGGAAAAGTGTGTTAACTGATCAAGAAGACCCAGAATATTTCTTTGATTTGCCTGATTGCTTTGAGAAAGACACCTCAACTGCTTCAGTATTCTAGCTGGTGTTTTTATTAGTCCAACTAATCCTGCCTTTAAAGCTTTTGTGGCAAACACAGAATTAATTCTAAAACTGTCCATGCAAAATTTGTGTATCGTAGCTGTGATCGGAATCATAACTCTCATAAAAGTTTCCATGGACCAAAATAATCATTTATTTTGTAATCATCTACAGCAACATCCTTAAGGGATTGGTACTTATGAGAACATGCCCCAGAGAATGAGGAGGTGTATTTCATCTGTGCACACAGTGAAATGTTTAAAGTGTTTCAGACACTTACACCTGAAGAAAGGGATCCTTTTGCCATCCTCTCAAAGCCAAGTGCCATAACACAATCTGCCAAACCTTGAAATAAAATTTGTGGCTATTTAAAACACTATGCAATTATAACAACAGCATGTACTAACAACTATTCAATTACAAGAAATACACATAAACACCTTCCAGATGCAATTTTTCTTTCTTTGTTTTTGAAAGAGAGTCAAATGGGGGTGGGAATGGTACAGATACAAACATTCTAGTACTGAAGAATGAGAGATTGCTACAGTGCCTGGGTTCATTTTCAAACTGACTGACAGAAATTATCTTAGGTGACCAAGCACTTACATCTCTGCGACAAATACTAGAATACTCATACAGAATGTTACTATAGTTTTCATTACACAATTGTCAGCATTTAAGTGAAAGAAAGCATGGAAGTCCACAGAAGGACTTTGGAAACAGAAGGAAACACTGAACTGTCAGTTCAAAGCATAGTCTGTCACAAGGCACTGCTCTCTTCCCCTCCCTGACAAGAATGTCTTGGTCAAACACTTCTGTTAACTTCAAGTTAGAAGAAGAACTAAGCTTTTTAGCAGATTTTTCTCTCCTTTTCATGCTGCAGAGTCTAGTGTCTTGCAGTACTATAATGTTACTTGTTCTGCACTCCAAACAATTTTTCCAGGAAACAAACAAACAAAAACTTAACTGTCTTCTACCTCTTAGGTTCATAGAGCTTATGACACAGGAGAGGACATTTATATCCATGCACACCATCTTGCTGCATCACAGACACAGTCATTTAGGTGCACACACAATGCTCTAGTTCATAGTCATGGTCTTTACTGTTCCAAGTGCTTGGTCTCATATTGTCTTCTATTTGTATATAGACCTGACCAACCTTTTGAGCTGAAGGAAGCAGAAAACACAATCTTGCCTGTGAGGATAGGACATTTACAACTCTGAGTACTCACACATTCACTAGTTTTGTTCCTCATTCAAGTTATGTTTATAAGAGTAGAGAATAAGTATTACACAGCCCCAGAGCAAAACAACTCACCTCCTTCTACCAGCTGCCTGGCCATGAACAAAGCGGTTGATCCAGTAGCACAGTTGTTGTTAACATTAACAATGGGAATACCAGTTAAACCCAAACCATGATAGATAGCCCGCTGTCCACAGGTTGAGTCGCCTTTGTACAGAGACACAACATCAAACTAAGGTACAACATTAAAATAAGGTACGTACTCAAACATCATGAGTGAAAAGAAATCCACCACGTACATGCAATGCTACCACTTAAACTGTAAACTTGAACAAGTCTGCATCAACTGTGAAGTATTATTCTGGAGCCACACTAAGGCACTCATTAATGCTATACAGTACAAGAAACCATGCTTATGTTTCTATATATGTCCACAGGATTAAAACAGTTATGAACCTCTCACAGAGCAGATCTCATCTATTACTGAGAGTTGAGTCCAAGCAGGTATCTCTCACGTGCTCTTGGGCAGGAAGTACAAGGACACAGTACATGTTTGATCCCAAAAATACCCCTAGAAAGTGTCTTCACTTCAAGAGCAATGATAAACAAGCATATCCATTCTGGTGTACATACAACATCACACAAAGATTGAAAGAATTTTCAAGTCTATTGCCATAAACATTGCAATAAGTAAGCTTTGTACTACATGAATAAATAAACCACCTGATCTTGCTGAAAGAGCTGCTTGTATAAAACACATTTGGTGAGACAATTTTATGGAAGTCTTTCCATGCTCATGACTAGCACTATAAACCCCAGCAATAAACAGACATAGACCTATGACCACTAAAAAGAATAATTTTTTTAAAGTTTGAGACAGTTCTACAAACTGACTTCTGTTATAACCTGAAACTGATGGGATCCCCCATACTTTATCCACACAGCTGTCTGCAAATGTTACAGATGTCACATCCCAATCAAATGACATTACTTACCATAAACATAACCCACACAGGCCTGCTTCACTGATGAATAAGGAATCCCAGCATCAGCTAAAGCCTTTTGGCCTAAAAAATGTTCAAAAGTTAGACAAAAAGTTTTAAAATTGCAGGGGGGGAAGCAGTTCTCATGACCTTAACAAGCAAGCCTGGAGTAGCATGTATGATTTGTGCATTCACAAACACGAAAGAGAGCTGTAAAGATTCCTCCTTATATGACATGAATGGTTCAGTCTTGCACCTTAATTCTCATAATGACAACTTTACAGTACTGAGAGTTCTGAACAGACACCTTTATCAGAAACTTTCTGTGTTCATGCACAAAGGCTGTTTGTTCCAATGAAAGCGTGTTTCAATAATACAGGCAGGTATGAAATTATTTAAGTGTCCAATCCAGTTTTCATCTATTCTTCTCACTTCAGTGCTGGAAGGCAGTGAGATGAACAGCTCAGTTATGGATTTTATTAAAGTGTTCTTTTTTTCACCTGTTTTAGATTTGCTTTATATATATATATCTATGCACTGAACAGCAATTGCTCCTTCATATGTATAATAAAAACATGAACTGCAAGACTGAAAACGTATAAGCACTCAAACAAAATGCTTTGTTATTAAATTACCTGCCTCCTTAGCCATGTCAGGATAGTCAGCACTGTTCTCCTGAGGCTTTACAAACTGACAAGGGGGAAAAAAGAAATAAATTAAGAAATAAACCAGACAAGAACAAATCACAGTTAAACTTAATGTATCTTTTTGCTCAAATTCTATGTCTACATGCTTTATACTGAACTTAGGAACACCAGGAAAGCACCTGCGTCCTCCCTGAGCTCCTCGGCCCCGCAACCGGAGGCGCGGAGCCCCGAGCGCAGGCTGCAGGGACGCGGGGACTCACTCCGGCCGCTCCGAGATTGTTCTATCGACCTCCCCAGCCCAGCTCCCAGCGGTTCGGCCTGGCGGGCGGACCCGGCCTCCAGGACACAACCACCGAAGGTGAACTTTGCGCGGAGCCGCTGCCGCCAGGCCGGAGCCGCTGGCCCCGCACGCCTCTCGCTCCTCAGCAGCCGCCGCACTTCCTGAGGGGTCTCCCCCCCTCCCCGGGGAGGAACCGCGCGCTTCCCACATCGCCGCCGACCCCCGCGCTCCCCTCAGCCGCGGGCAGCGGCGCCAAGAGGGGAAACCCAGAGAGGAGGCGCCTCAGGGACGAGGCTCGCTCACGGGCGGTCGCGCTCCGCTCTTGCGGTGCCGGCAGAGGGGGGGACAGCCCCGTACCTTGGTCATACCAACGCCCACCACGAACACCCGGCGCTGCATGATGGCGGGGGGGGGGGGGGGGGGGGGGGCGGAGCCGCCGCCGCTTCCCTCCGGCCGGCACGAGCCGAGACCCCCCGCGCGAGCAGCGGCGCGCGACAGCCGAGCGGCGGGGCGGGGCGAGCGAGCGGGAAGCGGGAGAGCGCAGCCCTTCCCGCCCCTCCTTCTTAAAGGCGCAGCGCCCTGGCAGCCGTGCTCCGGAGGCCGCCTCCTCGCCGCCCGTCCCCGAAGGCGGTGGAGCCCGGGGAGCGGCGCCATGATGCGGCTGGGCCGGACGGGGCGGGAGCTGCTGCGCTGGGGTCGCGGCGGGGCCCCTGCGGCCGCCCCGCGGCGGGGCGCGGAGGTGCTGGTGGGAGCGGCCGGCGGGGAGAGCGGCGGTGAGTGGGGCGGGCCCCGCCTGCAGCCCCGGGGGGCGCGGGCACCGCGGTCAGGCCCCGGGTCTGCGGAGCTGACCTGCCCTCAGAGCCGGTTTTGTGGCGCTGCGGGGCGGGGGCAGGTTGATCGGCGGGGTTTTACCAGCTCCCGGTAAAAACACCTCGGCTCCCGGCCCGGCCCGAGTAGGGCCGCCCGTGCTGCCGGCCCGCCCTGCGCGGTGGCTCCGCCAGGCCCGGGGAGCACTCGGGCTGTCCCCGCAGCACTGCCCGCACGTCTTGCGGGACCCGGGGAGGCCCAACCGCCCCTTGCTCTCATGCCCTGTAGCCCAAAAGGTGACTGACTGCTGGCCAGAGCAGGCAGGCAGCTTATGACTGTCTTTGCTTTAAGTTACACTTCGATACTTCTCTCAAGGAAACAGCTGCCAAGTGCATTTGTATTTTTACGTTCTGTATGCAGGAGATCTTCATACAAGAAGTCCTGGTTTGCATGCCACAGATTTTTCCGATACCAGTTTGCTGGTGCCCACTGTTACCTGTGTGTTTGTTCCTACGTGACACATCTCTTGTTTACTAACTGGCCCCTGGCACAGGCAGAGAGTAAAGACACAGACCTTGCAGGAGGCCCAGACACAACAGATGCAAGGGGCAGCTGTGGCCCTACACACCTTACAACGTTAGGGCCTGGGAATTCAGCAGAACTCCAGCCAAGGAAACAGGAGAGGTATTTTTTTTTTCCTCTCCAAAGCATACAGAACGGGATAATAATTCACAAAAACAAGCGCAAGGGAGAAGTAGGTAGATGATGTGGTCTTATTTTTCTGTTTGGACTTAGGAACTTGGAGTGAAATCCTTTCCACTGATGAGCTTATTAACTTTAAATTAAATGGAGCTGCAATTTCAAAATAGTTCTGGAGCACAAACTGTGAGTGGCTGGTTTGTGCTATTCTCATGCAAACAGCAGTCCCAAGAGGACGGTTTTCTTCATTAAGGAATATACTTGAACACAGTACAGCTGTACAGTAAAACTGAATGAAGTAACCCAAGGTGGATCACTTGGGTTGTGACTCTGAGACAAACGCTCTTAGGTGCCATGTTCATTTTTTAAAAAGATTGCTTATTTACATTATTCACAGTGCTACTGAATTTTACAGTTGTCCTGCATAACTGGGTTTCACAGACATGGTAATCTACCTCCACTTTTACAATAACTTACTGGTTTAGAATAAATTTTATATGCATTTTCAGGAAAGAGAAGATGCAGCATATGCAGATCTTGTTCCCAGTTGAATTACTGTGTCAGAGAATTAAATGAAGTATAACTGAAATTGTTTCCTATTACTAAGGTATTGCTGAAATCCTAATGAACCGACCCCACGCGAGAAATTCATTGGGAAAAGTATTTGTAAATGAAGTGAGTATGGGCCTGGCCTGTAATCGGGTTTGGAATCATGATCAATGACTAAATGTAAGAATAGTGTTGGGAAATCTGAAACAAAAAAGCTCTTGCTGAAGGTCATTGGGTGCCTGCATTGGGGCAAGGCAGGTTAGCTTGAGGAAAAAGAGATCGCGGTGTGTCTGTGCTGCAGCAACTTCAGATGTGCACTGCACAGAGATCCTGGAGTTAAACATAAGTTGGCTAACTTGGATCAAAGTTAACATCCTCACTTGTGTCATTACCACAAAGACATACTCATTGTCAGACCTTAGCAGATGATCTGTTCAAAGTTGATACACTAGAGAAAAGTCTGGCTCATGTCTGGACAGCGGAGGATCATCTCTGAATGGACAAAAAAAAGAGATGTGGAAGCGTGTCATTCTGAGGCTGCCATGGGAAGATCTCACTGGCTCCACATACATGATTTCCAGGAAATTCCTGGCACCTTCAGGGGAAAAAAGAAAAAAAAAAAAGAATCTTTTATCTCATAGATTAGGAACTTGCTATAATTTAGATATAGACATCCTTATGCTTAAAGTTTTTCTTCTCTGGTTTGTACTCCCTCCCTCATAGCTGTTCAGTGCTCTGGAACAACTCCGCTTCGACGAGAAGGTTCGCGTGGTGGTGTTCAAGAGCGAGGTGAAAGGTGTGTTTTGTGCTGGTAAGTAACAAAGGCTCTGCAAACTATTGTTAAAAAAATGTGATGGCTCTTGAGGCTGTGTGCTGATCAGATTGTGCAGAAAAGTGGTTGGAAATGCCTGCTAAAAGAAAAATGGGCTGGCTTTTGTGTAGCGAATAACAAACAGTGTTGTGTCTTTTGGCTGTCTGCCTCTTGGCTTCAGTGATGAAGAGGTGTGATGGAGTGAGCTGCACAGGCTGCATGCTGCTCGTGTTTTCCAGTTATAACCATCTTCAAGCACGGGTGCCTCTGGCATTAGAGTTCTTGGTCTCTAGTGTTAGGGATTATGGTCCTTACCAGTGATTGAAATCTGTTCAAAGCGCACAGAAGAGCACTCTCGGCCCAGATGTCCACAATCAACTTCCAGTGACTTTACTTAACCAGCAAACTGTATTCCAAGACATGAAATAGTCTGTCCTTGGAGGGGGACAGGAGGGAACACGGGCCAGACACCTTTTCCCTGTTGCTGGATTCTAACCTTTTTCTCCTCTAGGTGCAGACTTAAAGGAACGTGCAAAGATGGATGATGCAGAAGTTGCACACTTTGTTAAAAGGCTGAGAAATCTCATGGATGAAATAGGTAAATGGCTATCTCAGCTGGGAAATTTGTCCTGGGCTGCCTGTACTGAGACAGCTAGAAACACTGCGGGAGGGGAAGGATGCTAACCTTGGGAGTAGCTTCCCAAATGGCTTCTGCTTACGCCTGAAACAAAGATCTGATCAGAATTAAACACTATCCTGCTGCCATTCCAAGGACAAGATGTGTTTCAGTGCTGCCTTTTCCATGATGAAGAGCAGCCCACACACACGTATAAGTACCTGCTGTAAAAACATTCTATATACAGCTCCCTGTAATCCTTGGGAGATGGTGCTAGAGAAAAGGAGCTGCGTTGGTTGTCCCACTTTCAGTACATGCTCAGAAGCAGTCATGATACAGCAATGAGCTAAGGACATGGATTTGGATCTCTAAATGGATTTGCCAAGTAGATTTGTATAACGTCGGGGTGTTTGTACCTACAACTCCTCCTTTCCCCCTTATCCCCCCCGCTTTTTTTTTTGCAAAAGGAATATGGACTATTGCAATTAATTTTCTTCCCTTATTCATGAGTTATCTTGCTTTCACTAGAGAGGAATACTGAAGTAAAATCTGACTAAATCCTAATCAGAATTGCAGTAATAAAAAACCCCCAAATAACAACGTATAGAGAATGACCCTGTCTCACAAACCATAGAAGCTGTGGGTGGAGTAGTTACAGCACAGAATTAGCACATGTCTGAAGTCTGCTTCCAGGTATTTCAAAAGGTATTTTATCAAGCAGCTAATCTCCTGATCCATCAAGTTCCTCAACTATGAGGTGACAACAGTGTTTACCAAGTTCAGGAGCCTGGGTTAACAAAAGCACCAGAAAATCCAGTCCTTGTAACAGTGACTAGGGATGGTGAGTTTGTTTTGTCTGTTTAACTGCAACAGCTGGATATTCACATTGTAAGTTTGCAAGGATCCTGTTTTGTGTTGCAGTACTTTACATATGCATGCTTCTTTGCATGCAAGAAGACCGTTTATGCTGTTTAAAGAGTCAGAAAATGAAGATGAAAATGAATTCTTGAGCAATTCTGAGTTTAAGAACTACTAAAAGCTTTTAGACTTTAAGCACTTAAATTCCAGAGGTGAGTGGAACAAAACGGTGTAATCTGTGTTGTCTTCTCTAGCTGCCCTGCCTGTACCCACAATTGCTGCAATAGATGGCTACGCACTGGGTGGTGGACTGGAACTGGCCTTAGCTTGTGACCTTCGCGTAGCAGGTTTGTGTTCTTAATGTAGGATTCTTTGTGTAAACAGTAACTTTAAGAACTTGCATGCACAGTAGCTGACTGTTAATGCAATCCTATAGGCTAAGAGAGGAACTTACAGTTCAGGAAATTAGTAGATTTGTCCAGAAATTGTGACATTTCTTTACTATTGGGAAAACAGATTATTTGCTTAAAAGTAAAGCCTATTTTTAGACAAGATTAGGATTCCTTCAGAAAGCTATTGGTAGAATTATTTATTATGATGTAACATTGGATCAGTGCTCTGGCTAGATCTAACCTCCCCTACTTAAATCTGTTTGCACTGGAAGACCTCCTCCTTCTGTTTCCATTCCTTCATCCCCTACTTTTCATCTAGTATGGATGCAAGGTTCACTTCTAGATACAGTTGCTCCATTAGAGGTAAGCAGCCATACTACACATCCCTCATCTGACTTGAGATGGACAGTAAGCACTGTGGCATTCAGACTTCCTAGCTACCTGGAGAAATGGAGTTCTAGTTCAGTATTGACAGTTTATAGCTTGGTTAATCAGTTCAGTATGGAAAACTTGTAGCTAGGCAGATCAAAAAGTAACTAAACCCTGTATTTCTTTTTTAATAGCTTCATCAGCTAAAATGGGCCTTATTGAGACCACAAGAGGCCTTCTTCCTGGAGCAGGTAACCTTCCTTAAATCTGCGGTCTCTTTCTTTCTCAGCTGTGTGTGTATATACATACATATACACATATAAAATATATATTGCCATTAGAGCACTTGAAGTGTTCTGAATGTAAATTAGAAGTAGCATCTTACTACTAGTGACCCAAAAGGTCTGTGAATCACCAGTTCTGTTCCCAGCCCTGTCTCAGACTTGCTATGAATTTAGGAAAGTCCCCGTTTATCAGAATAGTCAAAAAGATACTGAAGCCTTTCAGATGCCTTGCAAAATGTTGACATATTCAGCTAGTAGTTTTTAAACAAGTACACGATCCCTTTATTTTTCAAACCTCCTTGTTATAAACGAGACAACATACTGTTGTGTTTTTTGGCATTTCTGAGAAATGGAAAATGGTGGTTTTGATGATGTCATCAGGTGGAACACAGCGCCTGCCCAGATGTGTTGGAATAGGCCTTGCAAAGGAACTCATTTTCACTGGTAGACAGATTGATGGACAACAAGCCTTCTCCATGGGATTAGTAAATCACACAGTGCCACAAAACAACGAGGGAGATGCTGCTTACCAAAGAGCGTTAGTTTTGGCTAAAGAAATCCTTCCTCAGGTAAGTGTATTGCTCATGTGGTCAGTGTAAAGAAGGCATTTCTGCTGCCCTTCAGAGAGAGCAAACAAACAGTTGGAATTCCTGTCTATGAAATATGAAAGTCTTGGTTGCTCATGTTTAAGTCTCTTAACTCTTTTTTTTTGTGAATGCAAATTCTGTAGGAGGAAGTGTTAATGTCCTGCTGCTTAACCCATAGCACAGTTTCACCTCCCAGCTGGGGCTATGCAGACCCACAGAACACACTGAAACCTTGCACCAACTCCTTATTAACTGCCTGCAAATTTCTGTAGACTGAAAGGCCATTTGGAGCTAGGATAATGATAAAACCACACTATTATGAACCTGTGTGGCTTTTAATTATTTTAAAATGTTTGTTGTGGTTGTGTTTCATTTTTGTTTTTTAACAAAGGCTCCCTTTGCTGTGAAAATGGGAAAGCTGGCAATAAACAGAGGAATGGAGGTAATAATTTTACTTTTTAAATACTGAGGTAAATGAAGCAAACAGACAGTTCTTACAAATTGCTACAGTAAAAATGTTTAGAACAGATGAGTTATAATCCTTGTTGAGATGAGGCATTTAAAACCATTTCAGGGATTTTAAAGACTTGCTTTAAAGACAAAATTAATGACAGGATTGGGTTTTTTTTCTTTCTACAGATGCTAATACTGTAGTTGTAACACAGAAGTGAAGGTCATTCACTGCGAGGGAATATTTAGTGATTTGAGGATTATGAAGTAGTTCTGAGGGCTACGCTCAAGACAAATCTCACTCCTTCCCTCTCACCCCCAGGTTGACATTGCATCAGGGATGGCTATTGAGGGGATGTGCTATGCCCAGGTAGGTTGCCTTCAAAATCCAGCAACAACTGTACATTTTCCAAAGCCAAGTATTCACAGCTGCCTCTCATATTTTCCTTCTTGTAAGGGAACACAGCTTAGAGAACAGGGACCTATTTCAGAACAGTAATTGTTGTATCATGCATAGCTGCCCCTCTCAGACTATCTGCGTCCATAGTGCTTCCTTAAATACCCTTCTCTCTAAAGCAGTTGTATATTCTTAGTTTCAACAGCATGTTAATTATAGGAGGAACTTTACAAATGATTTTAGTTGAAACAAATTAAAACAATAGATTGCTCCTGTAGTCATTCTTCCTGACAAGTTTTGAGACCATGCACCTTTCAGTGCTGTTCTTCTTGGTGTATTTTAAGATGGTAAAGTATTAAATTTATGGAAAATAGCTTTCCTACATTATTCTATAGTCAGCGGTCTTCGTTTCAGAGGCTTCCTTGTGATTTACACTACAACCCAGCCTCTTTAGTTTCCAAAGTGCAAAACATGGAAGGTGGGACTTTGTGTATCATTGAAAGAAAAGCAGTCAGTCTTAACACTACTGCCAGTCAGTACTTAAAAACACCTCAGACTTGTCAACAAAAAACATACCTTATTTTTCTTTTAATGTAGAATATTCCCACAAGAGACCGTCAGGAAGGGATGGCTGCCTTCAAGGAGAAACGACCACCTCATTTTATTGGCAAATAATGCTTCCTAGCTTCATCTTGGGTTTCTGAAGGTAGACTGAAAGAGGACCCACTGATTTCTTGGGATTATTTTTATGACTGCATTTGTGTACTTAGCTCCTTGCCTTGGACTGCATTTCTGAATACTCCACTGAATCATTCTGTTGTAAGAATTGACAAATACAGATTTAACTTTTTACAAATAAAAAAAAAATAAAGCAGAAAATGTGCTGCATCTAAACATTTATAGGAAAAAAAGGAAAAAAACCAGTCTGAATAGAAAGTCAGCTTACAAAGAAAAAAAACTTTCCTAAGCTTACTTCCTGTTGTCATTTCTCTCCCATCACCTATTTTCCTCTTGCCTGTCTGGAAGCTGAAGTTACTTTTTTCCCTCCTTTGCTTAGAGGTTCTCTAGACACACAATTTAGCTCTATGGCTTCTTACTTCCCTAGACTGCAGCTTCCAAGCCAAAGTGAATTAGTATAGTTAATGTATATTTAGTGAATACTTCATAGGTTATCAAAACATACTTACAAAATGTGCCTTACCACCTTGGAATGGAGCACCATGTCATGCAGTGATAATCCTGAAGCAAACCACACTTTCACTTGTGCCAAAAGTTAACCAAACAATTCTGTGTGTGAGGTAACCTTACCAGAGTGTAAGTGTGCAAGTTTCCTATGTAAAGATCTGCAAATGTAAAGCAGAGTCAGGATCTTCAGCCTTCACAAAAAAAAGAGATGGCAGATACCACAGGTGAAATACACAAGTTTTTAAGTTGCTTCCAGAATTATTCTACCTTGGCAGGAACTCCTGAAGCTGCACAGGAATGGGAAGAGACTTTTCTGTAACTGATACATACCTTGTAGGCATTCCTACTTGTCAGCTTAAAAGCTGCTCCCTGTTTGCCTGAAGCATGTGGGAACAAAATAAGAAGGGAATGGGAAAAAAACCCATTTACAATCTCTCTGCTTGCTGGTTGCAGAACTTCATGAAGTGACACCTTCGTCCTCTGGACTGATGGTACAATCACACTCATTTTGTGTTGTATGTTGATTCCCCCCCCCCCCCCCCTAGTTTTGGTTAAGATGCTTCAACAAGTTCTCCCATTACTAGGAAAAAACAGTACTGTAAGGAGCTGTCATATTTATTTTAACATGTAGCAATTGATTTATATTAATTCTATTAACACCAATTTTGACAAGTTTTGTATTTCATGTAATGGAAATTTCATAGCAGAAGTGCCAGAGCAGACATCTCAGAAGGGTGGTGCCACCTTCTTAAGCCACCTTCATAATTCAAAGCTACAACCAATTTGATTTCTTTCCGAGTAAGGAAAATTGTATATAACCACAAAAAGCAATTATACAACATTGATTAAATTACTGGATCAGTACCTTTTGAAGTTGCTGGAATACACAGTAACTAGATTATTGACGATTAGAGGTGATGTTTTTATTTGAAGGATGGGAGTTGGGAGACGGAAAAAGTTAAAAATAGTAAAATATGATCATCATGAAGAAATCATCCCTGCTGGTAAGCTACCAAATGGAAGTTTTCTTTTTTAAACTCAATTACCAGTATATTTACAGAAGAGTCTCTGAATATCAATCAGTTGCCATGGAAATACAGAGACTAACCAGATAAACCAAAACAACACCTGAAATTAAACTGAATTTGAGTGGACATGCAGTTTGCTTCCATCACCTGTATTTTATCAGGCATCTGTATGCTGTGCAATATGTTTCATTCAACACATCATTTAAAACCCTTAGGTAACCAAGAAAGAAGTTGTCACAATTAGCATCTTTATGTAAAATTTCACACTCCACAAAACAATGTAATTGACACAAGGCTTACACAGAACATTGGGTGATATTTTGCACTGTGATGATTTGGAAATATAATTCACTGCACAATACTGACAGAATATTTACAGAAAACAGAGCAATCATTAGTCTCTTATAAATAAGGTGACCAAATAATCCTGGGCCTCTTGTTAAGACATGCAATCCCCTTCATGATGAAGTCAATATTATGCTCTAATGAGCCTTCTCCTTTCCCTATCAGTATTCTAAAAACAAAAAGTTATCACACACAACCAAAAGTAGTCAAAAGCAGCAAGAAAAACCTCTTCTTATTTATCAAGTTTAAAATCGCAAGCTTAGTTCACCCTTCTAGTATTGTGTCTCCTTTTAATCCTGTTTCTATTGCTTTATGTCACCAGGTTTCCCCTTTCCCTGATGCAATGTCAGTCACCATCTTAGTAAGAGTAGGACTCAGGAGCACTGAACTGCAAAAAAGCCTTGTTCTAGCAGTAAGGAAAACAAAAGAACACAGCTTGCAGGCAAAAGGGAAAGGAAGTTGAAGCCCCCATTTATCCACCGCCTCATAACCCTTCCGAACACATTTTGGTCGCCTTAGTTACAAGTCTCACTGTAACCTGCATGCATGTACTTTTGTTTTAATCTGTAAAAGTGTTGAATCTCACAACCACACACAGTTCTATTCAAACACCAAACTGGTAAACAGTGTTTTGAACAGCAATCGTAGGGATGAAATAACTTTCTCTCCCAGAAGTCACAAAACAATATATTCCTAGGTTTTTTTTTCAGATGTGCATATTGATCTGTACAAGTCCCACCTCTCTGTAGCCAGCAGTGATCCTACAGGTATGACCAGCTCAAGCAGTGACCCTTTACAAGTTGCATACGCGGTTGCCATTAAAGTCGACGTTCACCAACAGTTACCGTACACGGTGCTGGGTACCACGATTATCGGCAAATCACTTTAATGGTGACCACTATATTACAAGTTACTCCAACTACACACACACATCAGGAAGGGATTGTTACAGAGACAATACTTTACACTCCTATACCTGCAGCTTTCAGTTTGGTTTATTTTGTTGCTGTTTTCTACCTGGTGGTGGTCTCCCGTGACGCATAATGTGTTTTTCCAAACTATCTAGGATGGCAATTGCAATCCTTTGGACATGTGGATCAGTCTGGACGTTTTCCTTGATGTTGTATAAGTGCTGTAAACCACCTTCTTCAATTAACATGCTGCAGTACCTGGCAGCTGTAACAAGGTTAAAAAAAAGGGAATTAAAAATAAGTTATCTAGGGCAAACGCCGGAGATACTGCAAACAGTAATTCAAACCCACTTCTGCCTCCTAGACTGGCAGCATTTAGGACACTCTGTAAAATGTCTACAGAAGTGCACTTGTACTTTAACGAGTGACAAGAGAAAAACAGAGTAGTCTGGACAGGACACCGACTGTAATTGGGTCTGTTTCCATGCCTGACTGAGCTGACTGAAACTGCCTCGTAGTATGTATTGCATTCTCCTTCTCCCCCTGCCTCCTCTACAGGCCTTTTAAATAACATAGATGAATTTTAAGAAATGGGAATCAGAAGTACTCTAGTAGCTATGAGCACCCAGGTAAAAATATCACCTTTACCAAAAACCTCGGTACAGAACAGTCCACAAAAACCGGTATCAGATAGACCACGTTGTTTGTGCTGACTTGTAGAGTGAATAGGAACCAGTTCCTTCAAAAACAGGTTGCCACACACTATTGATAGTGCCCTTTAGTTAGAATTTGCTATGAATGCCTTTTCAGGGATAAAATTATACTTTCTTTTCCACTTTTTAAAAGCTCAAAGCACAGGTACATCAGCTCCACTGTTACTACGTGCAGGGACCACCTATAGAAGGAGCCGTATGTTTAATGCACCATGCAAGCTTCAGCAGTCGTTACAGAAAGGTCAGGATGGCTGTAATGCAATCCACAGAGCATTACCTCAGATGTGCCCAATTTCACCATTCACCTCAGTGAGGCAACACCAGAGTTGTTCAAATGCTGACAGTGAGCATTTCACTGGGGATCACATTTACTGCAGTGCTACTAGTATTTTAGTTAGCTCATCATGGCAAACATGAGACAGAGAAGCAGCAAAAGGAGGCAAAAATAAACAAGAAAAATCAATCCCATTAAGTCCAGACTACTTTTCACCCTTGTCTAAAGAGGAGGTCAAAATAAAATGCATCAGAACAAAAAGCCTTCTTGGTGACAAGCACCAAAAGCCGAAGATTTTACCCCAAAATAAATCATCATAATTCAGAATTAAACACATCTTGCCTCAGAGTAGGTTATTACATTTTCTACCAAACATTTTGGTTCTCTGCAACTTTGTCCAGAAGCTTCTGGCACCAACTACCATCAGAACTAAACTTCAGCAATCTTCTCTTGCTCTCAAATCAGGAGGAGACCATCCAAGTATTTCCAGCCTCTCCATTCTAAAGAGCAGTTACTCACTGTCAGCACAGACCTCTGTGGCACGCTGAAGGCTCAGAGGTTAGGGCAGCACAAAATAAACACTAAAAATAAACAGAACAAACAGGACCATACTAAGTTAACAAGGGCTGAGGCACAAATAGAAACTATAGGACCTTAAACAAAACCTGTTATCCAGAGTCTGAGCAGTAAAACGATTTTGTCAGAACATTCCTCCTTTAACATGGGAAAAGTCCTCACAGATCTCTGGACAGTGTGCCCTGGGAACAGTGTCTCAACTTCTGAAGCCTGCATGTTACATTTATGAGGTCTATTAAGAAGAGGAGAACAGTCCTTTGCACTGATTTGTACTAATGTGCAATTATAGCAGTTAGTGTTTGGTCCAGAACAGATGCCTTTTCACTGTAGAAATAGTGATTTATGGGACAGGGAAAAGACATAAGATACTGTCAAGACTAAAAAACTGGCACAGGAAATACTTTTTATATCTGGTAGAAGTAAGTGAAATACACACATTCATGTCATACAAATTGATGCAAATTAAAAAATTTTTAAAAACCCAAAACAGTAAAAGCCAGGAAGGTTTGTCCAGTCTTACATTTAGGTGTGCTCAGGGGATTTATTTCCTTGCCCAACACATGTACATTTCATCACATGCTCTCAAATCATCTAACAAACAAGACACTGATGTTCCTATTTTCCAGATGGGGAAAGACAGATTAAGAAACTGACTTTCATGTCACAGCAGGTTATTGCCAAAAAAGAGGAGGATTACCTAAATCTTCTGTTCTGATAGTGAGAGATGGCTTGCCTGCTATAATCATTGCTCTTAATTTAAAATAATTTATTGTGCATTATTAATATTTACATTTCTGAATAAAAACACCTGTGCGAGCCAAAAATTTAGTTCGCCTTAACACATGTCCACATTTTGTGCATTAAACAGTAAAATTCCAGTAAGTAAAAAAAGATGCAAAGAACTTTTATAATTTTCTTTTCCTGCCCCATTTAGTCAAAACCCAAATGTAGTTTCTCCAGAGGATTAGGAATGAATACCCTAGGATTCTCTTACCACGTCATGCTAGTGAATAATATGCTAAGAAAAAAGAATTTTAAGGGTAATATTATCTTAATACATACGATTTTTGCTGCAGACATGCTGCATGGCCCACACTGCCCATAACTGGACACCAGGTGTCATGAAACAGCCAAGGAGTGGAAAAAACGGATTGAAAGACCTATAAAAAAGGAGAGGAGCAGCAACTCACTTTACTGCTAGGTACTATTACTTCAGAAGTCACATGTCATCTACTCATTCAGCTACAGGTTTAACTAGCAGAGACACTTGATAAGGTAGAGGACTAGATGCAGCAGGAGGGTCTTTTCATGTTTAAGATAATTACTAGCAAAAATCATATAGTGGATATGTGGTATGCTTTTACCATAGCATTTGGATGCTTCCTGCTCCTTACAAATGGGGAAAACCAGTGGTATTTGTAAGGCTTAGATGGACAGCAATTATCTAACTGTACTTTTTGGCCTCAAGCTTCTTTATCTAGGACAGAGAATGTCAACTTAGTGCTAGCCAATATTACCTTCCTGGTTAACCTTTGTGTCTAGGTCTTTCAGGCATGCAGCAGAACAACATTACATTTCTCTTTTACAGGAGCCCCTAAGCTTTTTTGTCACAAAGGGAAAATTAACGCACTGTATATTTTAAGCCAATAGGTGTTTTTTTCCACTGAACAAAACCATGTCTGGCTAGCAGCTCACTCTGCTTTGGGAACAGGTTTTAAATCTAGTTCAGCATATTATCCAAACTCTAAATCAAGGCAATAGTTACCTGTAAGCCACCATCTCACATTCTGGGGTTGGCCAATTCAAAATGGCAGAATGCTGCAAAATACAGAACCAAGAACACTCACTGTTAAATACAAACATTGAAAAAATATAAAAGAGTATGATAAAATTCACCATCATTTCTGTACCAGCTGTTCAAGGAGAGATGTCCTCTGGCTGCGACTTAACGTCCAGGCCTGCTCTCCTCGAGATATCAAATGAGCAATAATCCCTGCTGCAAAGTAGCTAACTTCCACCTCCACACTGTGCAGTAATTTACTGATGTGGTCTATAAAGTCCTTCCACATTAATTCAGAATGGAGTTCTTTAACTTCAGCTATGTTATTCTGGAGGGGAAAAAAAAAAAAACAAACAAGAAAAGAGAAAATATGAACAGAAAGAATACCATGTGAGGGAGATAAACATATAAACTTAACTACACTGTGTAAGTAAACACATATAAATACCAGGATGAGACCTTCATACATCCAGGTGATCACCAGATACCAAAATACTACTTCTGCTTTTGAAAACTTTTCCAGTCTAATGCAGGAATATGCCTCAAATCAAAGAGCTTTTCTCAGAAGTAATTTTAGGCCATCAGCATACAGATCAAACTAAACTCAAGGCTAGCTTTAACATTCTTAAACACAACTTCAGTAAACTTCAGCAGTGCACAATGCTGAATTCTATTGATTTTCAACATAGTTTTTGCATTTGGACTCATCTGAAGCCTCGCTCACTGTCCTTTTTTAAAAGCTCTTTGCTTACTGTAGCCAGCAATTTCAATAGAACTAGTGCATTTGAAGAACTGGTAAAACACTCCAAAAAATTGTCAGTTGAGAATGAAGCACGCTATAAAAATTAAAGAACATAAAAACATTAGGCAAGTTTTCAGATTAACATGGAATTAAAATTAAAAAAAAAAAAGCCTCAGTTTTTAAAAGCATATATATTTCAGGTTTGGCTTGTTGGGTTTTTTTTCCCCATCTCACCAGAAGTCCAAGAACCTTCTGTTGGATGGATGATTCAGATGGAAAAGACTGTGGAAAAAGGAAACAAAGTACAGGTAACCATTTATGCTTATTACTGAAACAAAGTTAATTATAAACTTCTGTTGATAATCCACCACCCAGACTGTACTCCTCACCTCTAAGACTCTCATGAAAAGCTCTAGCCCTTGATTTTCAATGAAGTGCCGACACGTTGTTGGAGATTCATCAGTGAGGTTCCACAGTGCACTCAATGTGAACTTGAGGGTAGTATCTACAAGATTCTGATTTGTTTTCTGTTTAACTATTTGTAGAAGTTGCTAGGAAAAAAAAATCCAAAAATCCCCATTATGATTGCATAGCAGAAAATGTATTAGCTCCTCTGCTTCTTTCTGCAGTGACCAGGGTAAGGGACAGCTATCATTTATATGGAAAGATCTACATGCTTAGGTTTCAAACTATACAACATAAAACAGCAATTAAACTTTTTACCTCCCGTTTGAAATGTTTGCCCGCTAGAGGAATTCCTTTGTTTTCACCATAATTACATGTGTAGTGCTACTACAGGTGGCACAAAGCCATCCACAGAACTCTGGACCCCACCTGAACGCTGACAGCACTAACCATTAAATATTCTCTTCCCGAGCATCTTTCATCTTATACAATGTATTTCAATTCAAGAGATTTCTTGCTGTTTTACTTTGTACTAATTGTGTCAAGTTTTTCCACTTCAGCTTCTTCTCACCTATGCTAATATGTCTTAATTGCCACTGTCTGATACTATCTCTAACAAATTCTTTAGGCTTTTCTCTTCTGAACAGCTTTCAAATGAATACCAGGTAATGTGTTCTTAGAATTCCATCTCCTTTTATTTATTGTGCATCTCTAGGAATACTGTTGGCATGAAGAGCTGGAGAGGATGGTAGTTTTGATTGTCAGGTAAGTATCTGACTCACCCTAACAATGAAGAGTTCTGCACCAAGTTGAGCTGTTTGTTCTGTTGAAAGCTGTAAAAAAACAAAACCATATCACTGATTTTTCAGACTTCAGAAATATTATCCTATCATATTTAAGCTTAAATTCTGTACCTTTGCAGCAAGAATAGAAATTATGGCTACAGCCATTCTTTGCATGTTTTGATCTTCATGATTACAAAGCCACTGCATAACAAGTTTGGCTGCTTCAAACCTGGAAGTTAAAAATGAATGTAGTTTTCAGACATTTCGTAAATCTTAGCAAAAGATGTACACTGACAACACATCAGATGGAAATGCATGCAAGACAGAAGAAAGTGGAAGAAGTATGCTTCATATGGAAAAAAGATAGAAATAACACAGTGTAATTACGGGTATTGCATGAACCTCAGTCAGCTTTGAGTTGTTTGCTTAGGGTCTCTGACTTCTAATTATATAACAAAGTGCACGGGTATTGCTTCCAAAGAAGGAAGAAAAATTTGGCACAATCTTCTGAAACACCAGAACGACACACTTCAGCACACTGGAATGATTTAAACTGAGCAGATCTGAGATCAGAAACAAACCTGAAGGAACACACAACAAAGAAAAATATTCTGCAATGCTCCAACTGATTTTAACTGACATATAAAACTTGCCTGTTAAATGGAACATCCTGAAGGATTCTGTCACTGCATAGTGAAAGAAGGCAATTCTTTTGCAGCTACAAGAAATAAAAAATAATTACTTCATCAGAGACATATTTCAGAATACTTTCTTGCTATGAATTATTAAACATACTTCCATGAGGTCATGACATGGCGAGAAACTTTTTGTAAGATGCACAAGACAAGGAAGCCTACAGAAAATAAAAAAAAAATTAGCTTTTACCTGTTGATGATTTGGGAAGTGCTCCATGGCCTTCAGAAGCAAGTGAGTGACATCGGCCAGAAGTCGCACGGGCATGCCTGCTGCTAAATCTTGCTTGGTGAGGTTAAAGACACACGCGCTCGCTGCTAACTGCACAGGCAAGTTCAGGGGGTGATTTCTCATTCCAATAACCACAAGCTGAAAAGGAGGAGTTTTGCCCATGTTAGTTACTTACATGTTTGTGCGTACACCCCAAGAGCAATACACTGCTGCCTGAGGCCACAACAGTGAGTCACCCAATTTCTGCCTCCCTTTTACTTAAGTGAAAAATCCATCTGGTGTGACTTGAATTCTCAGGAGGAACATTTCCTTCTGCTCAGTGATTCAAAGCTGACAACTTCTATTTCTCCAAGTCCTTTTGCACTGGTTGTGGCAGCCTCTCAAAGGAGAGGCTGCATGGAATGCAAGGGACTCCTAGAAAGATCCAGAATTGGCTTTACACACTGGGATTAAAAAAATAATAATAATAAAAAAAAAAAATAATTCACCAAACCCTTTCAGAGGTGAATGAGGTAGGACAGAATTTCTGCAGTGTAATGGTAATGACACAGTGGCTTGCTGTTTGGTGACTGGCCATTCCAGATCACAGCCTAAGCTGCTAGGTCAGGATATATTTTCCACAGCTTCTTCCTGAATTATGTTTTCAGACATGTATGTTGATTGTGATCTCACCTAAGAAACTATTTTTCTTGCTCATTATTGATCACCAAAGTCTATTTGATACTGAAGCCAGCAAATTCAGGGTCATTTGTTCAACACCAAAGAGGATAGAAAAAACAAAAATCATCTGTCCTACTGATGACACTTTTTATGAACCCAGTAAAAATTAAACCATCTCTGATGTTCTAGACATGGAAAGCCAATGCCCAGAATGGAATTCTACAGAAGCTTCCAAGTTAAGAGATCAATATACAACACTAACAATACTTATTCACCTGCTATCATACTGGAAGGTGACAGTGGAGAGAAATATCACTGAACACCTGCCTTATTCTTACTCTTTTGGAAGCATCAGCAGAAGGCACTGGTGTACCTGGGGAATAAGACTAGGTATGTTCTCATGACAGAATTAAGCATCTGAAGAAAACTTCCTGCCATATTCAAAATTACATGAACAAAATTAATTTAGATGCTACTAAATTTAGATACTACGTTAGTCCAGATAAATTTTACCTAACATAAAATGCTACTGGGCATCTTCCACATCACTACTGTTTAAATAGTTGTTAATTTTTATCCGACATTCATGACAATCACTAAAACTGTATTAGTTTACCTTTAAAATTTCTGGCTTTGTTTTTTCCATTACATGTGTCAGGCTGAATAAATGAAAGAGTGCTTCTCTCACAAAGAAGGCCCGTTCACTGTAACGCTTCAGTGCTTCAGAAATCTGAGTTTCATTAGCTTCTCCTGACACCTATAAACAGAGAAATAATCTTTAGTTCAAGACATCAGCATTTCATTTTTAAAATTCTGTTCTTAAAAAGTGCAAAGCTGCAGTTTCAAAGATGGTGATAGTTTTAGCCAAATCCTCCAGTAAGCGAGTGCTTTCTCTGGCCATACTAATCCAGAGCTACACCATCTTCAAACATTCTTCGTAAAGAACAATCAACATTATAAGCCAAAATTAGACTTCAGTCATGTCTCTAAGCAGAACTGTATGAAACCACTAAGTAGCACTGCATAACTAACAAAAGCTGCTCATGATGCACCACATCTGTTAAATGCAGCTGATAAACTGATGAAGATGATCTTTTGGCTGTAATTTTTTGTTCTCGGTTCGAGCTCTGGCACTAAAAAAAATATTTCCATTGTCTACATCAAGTTTCCTATAAGCTGTATCTGTAGCAGTAGCTTTCCAGCACCATATTAAAGAACTCATGCTCTGTGCAAAATAAATAAATAAATAAATAGATTCTTAAAATCAGACTTTAAATGCATACAACAACTAAACAATGAGCTAACTGAGGTGAAGACTGCATTAAAAGCTCTGAGCTATTGACTAACATGAGCTTAAATTCAGAACATTAAATCTGCAACTAGCTGCAGATTTTTCCACTTCCCAATCTGCACTATGTTTTCCATTTAACTATATTTTATCTACTTTATAACTGTAAGTTGTATGACTGTGGATGGTTTGTTCCTCAGTCCTATTATCTAACGAGTCATCGCTGCAATCACTGTTTTTAAAAATTCTCTGGGTAGCAGAGAACTTGCTCTACTTAATGTGCCACATAAGGAAAGCAAATGTTCACGGATTCAGGTGTCACATTCTGTGCATTCTGCATTGTAGAAAGCCTTTTTTTTTTTTTTGAAACTTGCTAGATCAGGAATATATTACAGCCTTGAGAGAGCTGAAACATCTTGGATTTTGTTTTATATTCTGTACTGATTAGAACAGGGCAATCATATTTACTGACATGCTTTGCAGCCAATTACACACTATAAGAAGAATTTCCACTTGGCTTCATGTTCTCAACTACAACATCTGCCGAGTATTCAATCTTTCAAGAACTTTCTATAACCAAATTTCACAGGACTGCTGCAAAGACAAGTCATACTTTACTTTTGCTGCCTTTATAAGTGCTATGTCCTGTTGATTCTTCAGCAGTATCTAGACTAAGCAGATGAGTATTTCAGTACAGTCACTAATGAATTTCAGGTTACAGAAAAAAAAAAAAGTGGGAAAGAAATCCCAGTTGCTGCCTACAGTCTCTTATTGACAACTGCACCTTAAAAAGGGGGAAGAAATGTAAACTGCTTTTTGCTAGCTACACTGCTACAAGTCCATCATGATTTTCTCATTATCAGAACCTTCTCCTTCCTGCCTTTTCATAGCACGGGCAGTTGTATGAAGCATATGCTCTAAATAGCAAGGATTATATTATTTTATATGAAACATGAGGCATAATTTCCTGATGCAGTACATCATTGCACCAAAGGGGAATCTGCACTCTCCAGTGATGCATTTCAGCACTCTATCAGCTGTCAGAACTAAGTACTCAAGAGCACTTGGCCATTAACAACTGTCAAAAGTTCAAGGGAAAACAAAAACTTGTAAAACTGTGTATCTGTTACCTCACTGGCCTATAACGAAAGCATTCTGAATTTCAAAAACTGAAGTGCAAAACTCAACTTGCACAGGAGACAGGCTAAACTATGGACACACACAAACTGCTCCCCATTCCCTCTGCCATCTCCATCATCCTCATGGCATAGGAGAAAACAACACTCGGAGTCAACGAGGATACACCACTGACGTTGACATGTCTAAACTAGCTTTGTTTCTTCTTTAATTCTGCCCCCTTCACAGCAGGGACAGGATAAGCTCACTCTCCAGGCAGTGCATGCATTTTCTACAGAACAGGGACTGACATTTTGCTGCCTGGCACTAAAAAATAAATAAATGCACTTCAGCAGACATCATCTCATCCAAAGGGGCTAAGTAATTTAGGATTTGTTCAAGAAGAGGAAGTTTTTCATCCTATATAATTGCTTCTTACATGTCTGTCGCCAAAGGACCTTTCAAGGTGGGAAGAAATATTTTAATAGGAAACAGAACTGGTGATGGACTAAAACAGCAGCTCAGTCACTAAGTTTTATTGTATCTGTGGTGCTAATCATGAACAGCTCAAAGCTTATGCAAATTGCACCTCCACCTCTTACACATTGCTGCTGCCTTATGCTAGATACTGTGCTTACATCCAGAGAATATTATTCCAGTAAATGACTTCAGGAAGAGTCCAGCTCTCCCAGATCCAATATGTTAAATCTGGATATAAAGGTCACTGAAAAGGTGCAGAAAATAGACACTTCTTACATGAATTTAGCAGTTTCTGTGCTAGAATTCAGTGGGAATTTGACATAAAGTCAGTAATTATAATTAACAGTTAAAAAAATGAACCTACAGCTTCTTTCTGAAACACCCACATACATTTGTTAGAAATTATTAGGTCTGGTTTTCCTGCACATTGTAATTTTTCAGTAAAATTAATTCCCCCACTTAACCTTTAGGTTTCCTTCTCCTGTTAGGAATTCCGAGTAGCCAGCATCAGTAGCAAGCAGTCCTACAAACTGCATTGTGGGCCGCTGCTGAATAAACGCTTCTACAGCTTTATCCGTCACGTGTTTTCTTCCAGAAATGTCCAAAGACACAAGGTTAGGCAAGATATCTTTCTGTTCCAGTAAACGAAGTGCTATGTCTGATGTGAACTGTTTGTCATCTGAAATATCAAGGTGATTTAGGTATTTTAGTTCTCTTATAACATCCAGAATCTGGGTTGTGGTCATTTTCAAGCATTTCAGGTGGTGCATGGTCAAGGACTTGAGCCGGTCTTTGCAGGTGAGGAGTGCTGTTATATCAGTGACAGAGGTGTTTGATATATCCAGACTTTCTAATCTGGGAAGTGAAGCAACATCTGCCAAGTCCTCATTGTAGAACAGAACGTTGGTAATACTCAACGCACGAAGCCCAGACAACTGACTGAAGCACCTCTCGTACGGGTCTTCCAAAGAAAGAGTCAGTGAGTTCAGCACAAGGCATTGCAGATTTTGTTGGATCCATTTATTGCTGCCAAGTCCACTTATAATGTCGGTGATCGTTATATCTGCATTCACCCCAGTAGCATCAAGTTCCACCAGCTTGTGATGGCAGAAGGCTTTCCGAAAAGCCACAGCAGAGATTTTTGCTTTCCTGATACAAGCTCGTTTCAAACGCATCTGGTTGCCCCGGAAGATGCCCACAGTCCCATCGTTCAGGAGCCCTGGTGGAAAACAGCATTAGCATTTGGCTCCAGTGTTATGGAACATCACTTTTAACTTAAGAGCCCGAAGGGTACACAGTGTTAACAAAGAAAATTAATCGCAAAGTGGTTTGTCTTGGATCATTATGCCACTAATCCCAAAATTTTGTATTTGGGATTCCACTTTTAAGATTATGATCTCAGGTTTAAGAACAGGACAGGTAAGTTGTAGTATATACACATTACATGTTTGGTTCAGGGCAGGGAACACGCAATAAATGTGGGTATGACTCAAAAACGTTCAGGCTGCTGCCTGCGTTTGCTGGATTTCCTCACTGAACTGGTTAGAAATGTGCTAAAACCAGAATTTCTAAATTTCTAAAAGTTGTTCTTCCCTGGTCACAGCTCTGTAAACCTGAAGACAGTACCAGTGATCAATGACCAGTTCTCTTTGTGCTTTAACTCAATTGAGTAACTTAGCATTTGAGTGAATTCTTAAGTGGGATCAATACACTAAACTAAGCTAATTAAGTTCTATATATCCCTCAGGAAGAAGGTAGGAGTGTTGCTCAGAAACCAACTGAATGCGAGAAAGAAACCTACGAAGTGATTCAAAGAGGAGAAAGAGGAGGACAAGGAAAGGGTGGGAAGGAGAGAAAGACAGCAATGAAGAAAGGAAATGCAACACTCTTGTCTGAGATTGTTATCTTTTTTGCTCTACAGCACGATGACTGCATAAGCAGTCTTTTCTTCCAGTGTACTGGCAATATCCCAACTGAAATAATACATTTAGTTCCATGTACAGGATTATCCCAAATGCATTGAAAATGCCAAGATTTCTTATTTGTACCTTATCAACAGAAGGATTACTGCTTTATAGAAAGCCATAGAGAAGGGTATGATTGCACAAGCATGCACACAAAAGGAGTAGGAACAACATATCCTTCTAGTTTCACTCTGGAGGGTTATAAATGTCAACACTCCTGGGTTTTATCTCTTATATTCAAGCATACTTAACATAGAAGAGAAACTGAAATGCAATATATTTGAATAAAAACATCATTGCAACCACAGTTTGAAGTCACAAGCTAGTAATTGCCTCAGTGACAAAGTCAAATTAATATTAAGATTTGCAGACCTTTCTAAAGAGCAAATAGCTTAGGCACTTCTGACCAAGTAGTCAGAGCACTCCCCTTTTGCAGAGAAAGCAAAAGTATGGAGTGAAACAATGGTACCCAGCAAAAAAAAAAAAAAAAAAAAAAAGTGGTAAATATCTATAATTTGTTTAAATTATTGCTAAATTGCTTCTTAATTTTTGCTTATCTTTTCATTTAAGGATCAAGGTAGGCTCTCTCACTGGCCTACCTGAGCCACACCCTGTTTATCTGGTCTGTACTTCTTTTCTCCTGCACCCTGACACAAAGTTTGTGGTGTTTTGGTGCCTTCCACTGCCACCATTACAAGCACCAATAGGAAGTTTCTGGTAATTCAGTTTCCTTGAATCTCACTTCTTGGGACTATTGTAAATAATTACTTAGAAGAAAGTAATGTATGTTGAGTTGTTTTGAGTTTGCCTTTTTTTAGGACCACTCCTTCTATTATCTCTGAGTAGAACAACTTGAGCAAAGTAGAACACCAGTATTTGCACAATAAGGCCCAATCAAGTCTGCAACTATAGATAGGGCACTTGGCCTCTTTACAGTAAGTCTTCTAGCATCATGCTCTGTTTTTCACAGATGTTTATACTACTCTTGAAAGGGACTGCTTTTGAGCAAAAAATCCCACTTCAACAAAAGGGCTGAAGGAGATGAGAAGCTATTTTAATGACAATCACAAGATTATTTCCTAGTTTAAACCACACAGACACACAGTAAAGAAAATTCAATTAATTGTTCTGCGAGAGAAATTGAAATATTTGAATGCTGCCAGATGTAGTAGAATCAAATCTTCTTTTCAATGTGATTGAAAGAAGAGCTATTAAAGAATGTTCACTTAAAGGAGCATTAAATTAAAATCACAAACCCCAGACAAAGGTCTTCCTATTTAGAACTATCTATATGGCAATGCAACATCCAGATGAAGCTGTAGAAAAGTGAATATGACAGAAATTCTCTATTAAGAGATTAAGAAACACAGTTTTAACAGCTGCCACAGTAGATTCTACTAGCAAATACAGCAGGACTGCAGTGTCACATTCTAGTAAAATATTTTCACTGATGACCCACAAAGCATTGGTTTTACCATGAAACGCCATTGTCTGCAGCAGTCGATCGGCCACTTCTTGAGGAAACATCCCTGGCTCCTGCAAGCACAGTGTTCCATCTTGCCTTTCTGTGCAAAACTTCTCTAGGTTGGCAGTCAGGAAATTCAAACAGATATCAAGTAAAGAATAAGGAGAAGCTTCCTCCTGTCATACGCAAAACACAATGAAACAAAGGAGATTTAGTCAAATTATTCTGTCTGTGAATCTTCCACCACTCTATAATGGTGGGTTTAGGCGAATCATTCTTTTTTTTGTTAGTCTGATTCTCTTTGGAACATGCAAACACTACAAAAGGAGACCTTTCCCTTAGAGACAAGTCAGGTCACACAATAAACAACTGGCCAACCTGATGGGCAGCCTCCTCCCAGCCACCCAGAACCATGTCCACTCTGATCTGTTGTCTTGAGCCCTGCTTGTGTTCACAGAGGATGAAAAGTAATTTCTGATAAGACCATTTGAATTTTTGAAATCTACTGGGAATTAATCAAGACACACTGAAAGATTTAAAACCAAATTTTACTTCTTGATTTCAACGATTTCTTTTAATCGTTCATTTAAGTCCACCCATCTAAGTCTACTACCAACCTACATAAGAAATGTAGATAAGTTTTGTATGTTGTTAGGAGCAATTTTTGATACTGAAAGGGGCAGCTAGAGATTCATAGCAAAAAGTGAAACTCAAAAAGAACTATTTAAATTCCAATAAAGTAACAAATATTACAGCATTCCTTCTGATTACAGATAGTAATTTCCTGCTTTTTACGCTAAGCACCTGAAAATCACCTATAGTAGGATCCTGGGTGCAAGGCACAAGGCAGAATAGAAACTTGAACTTTTCCTTCTTGACATTGTATATCAATACACCAAAATCTCAAAGGATTTTCTATTCCATATCTAATAATAGCCCACTGTTTTCAGCCACACAGATTAATCAACATAAAGAATGACACACAGCTCTGTGAATCATCCCCAGCACTACACAAAAGAAGGCCGAGTGACTGGTACATACTCCCCCAGACAATTTTGAAAATAACAAAATCAACTGTTGCCAGATCTCATCTGGAGGAAAAACTGTAGCCTGCCTGTTATACTGAAAGGCCTGATAATACCACCTTTCCTTCCTAGCTTATTTAGCTTCTCTTCTGGTGCTTCGTTTGCCTAATATGCTCACCACAGAAGTGCAGAAATACATAAGAAGTTATATAGAAGAAGTGTAAAGAAAATGGCAAGAATAAGTCTTCTAAAATAAGGTGTATACAATGAAGACTGGGAGGTGCCACATTAGGACAAAGACGGAATGGAGCTTATCTTTACTGAATCATGTGCTGACATCAATGAGAGACTGCAGTTTAACAGCTCCTGAAGTCTTAAGTACAGGTTTGGGAACTAGAAACTCCAAATTATACAAATAAAAGCTCTTTCTGCAGCTTTTGACATACAACTTCCAACTCATTTGACTCAATTTTGCCAAGTGCTTATTTTTTATTACTTTTATAATAACTTTATTATTACTTTTCATTGTTGAAGAAACAGGAGTTACTTTGTGATGAGACTTGCTCACATTACCAGAAAACAAACAAATTTGGCTGCCTCAAATCTTAAGCTGATACGAAAAGCACGAAACTTGGAACTGTGAATGTCTTTTGTTTCTTTATAATGTGCGACAATGCCTGAATTACTTCTAAAGAGACAAAACAACCAATTATTCTAAATTAGTATAATTTTAAAAGGCAGCGGAAAAAAAATATTTTTAACTTGAAATTAATACACCCCCCCAGGGTTTATATGACAGCTGCCGAGTCCAACGAAAATCTGAATCCTTACTCAAAGACATATGAAGATTATTCCCACTGAAGCAGAGACATCCTCATCTCCCGATAGATCTTGTGTTTCTAATTTGATGATTAAATATAACAAAACCAGAATTCTGGCTCTCTTCATTCTTTCTGGCACTGTTCCATAATTTCTGACAGAAAAGCTAAAACACTTTTCTATATTGGCGAGCAAATTCCAATGAGAATTTTTAGCTTTCCAGATAGGCCACTAGCAGATGACTCAAAAAACTATTTTTTCAAGCAGCACCTCTAACTGGCCTGTCTGTAATTTGAAGATATTGTTTAATTCTTATATAAAGTAATCTCTTCAGAAGCCCATACAGGACACATCCATACAATAAAGGAACAAGATCCGCAAACAGGAATCAATTACACTTGCAAACAACACAGTATCATTTTTACTAACTCCACTTATACCAGTTATAGGGGACATTTGTCATGTGGCTTCAACTGGTTGCCAAAAGGCTGAAGAAGCACACCTAGCAAAGGCTCTGGTGGCAACCTGGGCAGCTAGGTGAAACCTTGTTATCTGCATCTAATAAAGTCCCTTGACAAACATCATGAAAACTATTTCCTAGACTGAGAGCTACTGAAATAGAACAGTTTGAATGCAGCTTGTAAACCTTTTATGTGAGCTAGCAGCATTCCTTTTCTCAGCTTGTCTTTACTTAGAGAATATTGCCCAGTTAAAGACCTTGTAATAAAAGCGTTCCGTTGTATTCAAGCTCTTGGAAGGTTGGGATTTAAGTGCTTCCTCTTTCTGTAACTGTGCTTTTGAGTGTCAACTTGAAAACAAACTCAGCATTTGTTTTCAGCTCATTTTATTTTCTGGTTCTAATACTCTAAAGAGAAACTGTAAACGTGTGTCACCCATAGCACAGGGTTTTTGTTTGTTGGTTTGCTGTTTGGGTTTTTTCCTTTTAATAAAGATTATCCAGCAATATTTGAGTAGCACCTTTACTATGTATATCTGACTTTCTCATAGCCATCTTAATTATCTGATGCTGCCATGTAACCTCCCAGTTTCTGTCATTCTATCAAATTAATAAAAAATAAACAAAAAAAAATCCCCAAAACACAGAACGATGCATTACATGATGCAAATCTGAGAGTTTTCATTAGCTACAACACATAACAGTGACACATCTAAAACCAACTAGATTATGGAACAGTACAAAAAAGAAAACAGAATAACTGCATTTAGATGGGCTTTTAAAGGCTTATTTAAACTAATTCTTTAAAAAAGATAACTTTATCAAGGCTTAATATAACCAAGGCAACCAAAAAAAGGGTGCAGAGCAGGGGAGAAAGCCGCCTGGCTGGTGGCATCCAACAGTAATGCAATCCAGTATCAGACTGAAACGCAACACCGGCTGCAACGTGACGTTACCCAGTTCAGTTTAGAACTCACACACCAATGCAGCTGGAAAGCCTCTCACAAAGAACACTATCCTCCATAGTTCCTTTTAAAAACTTCTTCGACTGACTTTAAATCTTGCTTGAATGTATTTAACCTGTATTTCAAAATGCAGTTAAAAAGGAAAAAAAAAGAGCTTAAGGCGACACATTAAAGTACATGGAGTAAGTTAGAGATCTTAAGGATTGGAGTTTTTTCCACTCAATAAACCTGTATAAAATATTGGAAGACAAATACCAATTTCAACTCTAACAGGAACACTTCTGTGATGTACTCCCCTGTTTTTATACCCGATTGCAGACTCAGTATGACACAACCCAAACACGTAACGTTTTTCCTCTCTGAAGTCTCAAAGAAGATGGGATATAGGACAAGGGACTTTCCAAATTGTGGCAGTTATTTCTCTGACACAGCAGGAAAAAAAGGTAATTTAGAGCCTTAGTCTTCAGTGCTGGACTTCTATCAGCTTTCCAGCTCCCCACAGCACCAAAACTTTATTTACTTTCTTAAAATGGACATCCTTAAAACGAGCAAGAATTACCAACTCGAGTAATGGTCATTACAATTCTTCTAAGCACTAATAAAGGAGAGGCACTGAAAAATAAACAGTTCTATTATTTATGTTGTGAGGAAAGCTTTATAAGTATCCTACTTAAATGGAATTAAGCTGATGCAGCAATTTATTAAGCAGCCTCAAGGAAGGGTTATGTGCTAAATCAAATGTAACATTACTCTGGCGGAACACGAGGGAACATACTGATTAAAGTTGCTAGTGACACAAAGTGGGCAGGGATCACAAGAGGTCTAGAATTAAATTGTGCCACATTAGAACCACATGGTAAGGCCATATATTTCACGATTACTATCAAGACCTTCAGATATGAGTTCATCAATTAGAAATGACTGGAGAGAAGAACCTGAATGGTTTGTTTAACCACAAGAAAACAACATGAGGGAGCCAGGAGAGCATCAAGTAAAGAAAGTATTGTGTATTTTTCAAGGCTATTTGGGGCTATTTCTGTTAGGAGATACCTGCACCATTTCAGTTTGAACATCACAGCTACTAGAATGCTCTGGGAACAAACTGAAAAGCTGTTGGAAGCAGGAAACAAAACCAGCTTTTCTTAGCCTAGCAGACCAAGAGGTGAGAGATCTACACGCTTCCTATAAATACAGCACAGTGAATAAAAACTATAGAAGGAGAAAAAAAAGCTGTTAAAGCACTGCACCAGCACAGCAGCAAAGGTGCACAGAAATGTCATGAATTCAATTTTTTTTTTGACACAAATTTACATGTTAGTATATCCAAAATATCAAACAATGAAGTTCTACCCTAGCCCACCGACTAGAACAGCGTAGGTAGAACATACCTCCTTGTAAAATGATTTTAAAAAACCTTCATCAGGGGATGACATGAAACTGGGCTTTTCCTAACAAGGGATGAGACTAGAAAGTCCTGCTAGTCCTTTAAAAGCCAGTATGCACACTCATCTCTCAAACAGAGGAGCCATCAAACCAGGACCCCAGGCCTCTCCTCGCCCTTTCTCCGCCGCTGGCTCCGGGCAGCTCCGCGCCGAGCGCAGGGCCCGCGCACCGTGCGCGCCGCCGAACCGCGCTGTCGGGGGCACGGCCTTTTCCAGACAGCCCCCGGACAAAGCGAGCCCCGAGGGGAAAAGTGCTGTTTAAGGGTCGGACTGCACCCGGGCTGGGGGGAAGGCGAGGGCTGGAGGAGGCAGAGATGGGACAAGGGCTGGAGGAGGAAGGGGCTGTGCTGCCCTGCCCTTCATGCCGGCCGGCTGAGGAGCTCTGCCCGACGGGCTGCACCCCGCTCCTGCCCGGCGGCAGCCGCAGCTCCTCGGCCCCACACGGCGCTGTGAGCGGAGCCGCCCGACGGCAGCGATGCCGGGCCGGCCAGCGGCCCCCAGGCGCTGCGGGGATGCCGGGGCGCCCGGGGCACGGCTGCCGCTGCCCCTCCGCATGGCGCCGGGCTCGAGTCTCGCCCCCGCCGGCTCCCCGGAGCCCTTTTACATAATCGGTAGGGCGGCAAGCGCCGCGGTTACACAACAGCGAAGGGGGCGAGGGTTGCCGGCCGCGCTCGCTGCGTGCGTGAGGGGAAGGACGGACCCGCCGCGGCCCCCGCCGGGTCGCTCCGGGCTCTGCCCCTCAGAGGCAGCGGAGGGAGGTGAGGGGCAGTTGGGGGGTGGGGGACACGACAGAGCTGCGCGCCCAGGGCCCGCCTCACGCCCGCTCCGGCCTCACCTGCCCGGGCGCCCACCGCTTACGGAGCGGCGCTGGCGCCGCCATAGCGGCCCCTTCCCCTCAGCTCCCCTCGCCGGGCGCTGTCAGCCTGGGGCGGGGGACAGCCGCCCGCTTCCCGCCCACCGCCCTCCCCTCAGCGGCCCCAGCCGCGGCGCTCACTCACCATCGCGGCGCTGGGTGCCGGAGCGGAGCGCCCAGCCAGCCGGGGCCCGCAGCTTGCCTCCTCTTTTCTGGGTTTTTTTTTTTTTC